>VZRR01014186.1:27780-255106 GCA_013398015.1 Oreocharis arfaki | reverse complement strand
GGTTTTTTTTTTTTTTTTAGTTTGTTTGGTTTTTTTCTGTAGTGCTACCATTGGCCCTGATTTTCCTTCCACAGGAAACTTGTTTTCCTCTCACAGGTTAACTTAATTTTTCCTTAGGGCATTCAATTCTGGTTTACTGGCTTGGAGAGAAATGTATAAACATTACAAAAGTATTTCATATGCAAGGAATTGTTTCCTTATGAACTGAAAAACTGAAAATTATGTGGTTTTTACTTATTTATATATGCCTAAAATTAGTTAGTGTTTTGTGTAACTCTGTGGCCCTAAAATTTTCTTTAAAAGTGTGACAACATTATTCAGTATCACCTGCAGGTTTTTTTCCTCCAGGAGTAGCATTTTCTCTCCAGAACAAATGGGAAAATTTTAAAGGCGTATTCTCCAACATATCACAAATAACAGGAGCTAGTTTTAAGTATCAGTCTTTTCCTAATATTAATTGTGTTTCCTAATGCAAGTAATTTGAGAACATGAAGGTCCGTGGCACTCCTACTTGTAATTGTAAAATAATCCAGAATTCAAAGCAATGGCAAAAGACAGCTATTCACTCTGTTCCAAGTTATCTTCACTCTGTCTGGTAACAAAAGAGGAAGACAAGTGGGCATCATACCATGCTGATCCATCCAGAAAAGATATTAATTTGATTGTACAGCATTGTAACCTTCTTTAACAGGATGTTTAGAATTTTGACTTGATTAAAATGACTGTGTAAAATGCTTAAAGCCGGCACCTTCCCAATTCTGGGTCAATAATTTCATGTAAAAATTGAAGTAGTATCACTTGAGTTATATTTCATTGCAGTCACACGAGCAAGTATTTTGCTGAGAAATAAATAACGAGTGCTTCTTTGTCAAGAACATTAGTCTCTCTGAAAATCATAGCAATTTGGTAAAATTGGAGAGGAAATAAACTAACAGTTATCTAATCTACCAGTTTAGAACTGCTCATTGTAATGTTCTTAGTCTTTTGTTCAATTTTATTCTAAAAACTCCGTACAACATGGCTTCCACCATTTCCGTAGGGAGGCCATTCAATTTAGAAAAGAAATAATGACAGCTCTTAAGTGGGTTCCCCCCGCCCCCAACTTTAATTTAGGCTCACTGAATGATCTGCTTCCTTTGGGCATATTTGCTCAAGGTGACATTGGAGAACACTGGAAAGCACACAGCTTCAAAATATTCAGGCAAGAAATTCCACCCAAATGCACTGAAATTTAAAGCAGTTACTGCCCTGCATGGAGTTAGTCTTGGGTTATGTATTTTAAAGCACATCTTTCTTGTAAAGCATCCCAGCACTAACACATATAGGACTTTCACCCTGTAAACTAATAAAAATATGAAGAAAACCCAATTTTATTAACATCTTTAATAACTGTCACAGAAGATTAAGCTTGAAAACTGCAATAGCATGCATGCTGTGTTTTGCTGGTTTTGGATAATAGTATCTTAGATATACTGTTTCATCCTCTTTTTTGAATCTTTTAACTTGATTGTGCATAGTTTTTTCCTATTATTTTATTTCTAAAGCTCGGAGTTATTACACTCTGACCTGTCCTGGTTGTCCTGCATTTTCCAGCCAGTCACATCTGCATGTAGAAATTCTGCCATCTCCATGAAAATGACCCAAAAGATGTCTTAAGCTTTGTCTGTTCCACTACATCAGCAGCACCCGAGGAATGTTTTGGGGCTTGGTATTCAGTCACCCATAAGGCTAAATTTACAGAGCAGTCTCTGACTACTTGTGAAGACCCTTCTCTTCTCTTTCAATACCCATCATCTGCTCCTAAAGATTTGACTTCTGTTTCTAATGCTGGCAGCCTTTATTGCCTTCTCAAGGTGCACTATAACAAATGCTTCTGTGTGTTTCCTCAGGCAGCTGCTCACACTTGTGAATCTCACTGTGAGCCCCAGCAAAGCCATCTCTCTTTAGTCTTCTGAATTTCTTTAGTCTTCTGAATTTCTTAAATTTCTCCTCTGTGACATAGCCAGAGGAATAAAATAAAATAATAAAACAAAGTTGGATAAAACAAATAGCAGGTAGACAGATTTTGTGTTGAGATCATTGCAAATCATACTGGTCCCCGGCACACAATGCTTCCTTTTCCTTCCCTTCTGAAAACATCCATTTCCTTTATTGTCTCTGCTCTGCGGGGTCATGGCCCTGCATCTCAGATAAAGGCTTTGCCTTACTAAAAATAATAAGCCAAGCTGATATGACCATGGATGACACGAAGGACTGTCACAACATTCTTAAACAGAAAAGTTACCTTTATTTTATTTATTTATTCTGCTACAGGTACACACAAAGACATAGGACAATGTAATATTTCTGAGATGGTCTTTGCCTATCCGTATCCTGGCTGCTCAGTCATCTGAGGAATTAGGAGTTAAATGTATATTTACATATACATGGGACTTTCACTGATAACAAAATACATGGCAGGTGCCTAAAGATTGAAAAATATTAGATTCAAATAGGTTTTATTTTCATTAGAGAGTATTACATCTCAAGAACTCTATTTAAAATACTTACTTGTCATATCATAGGAATTATCAAGTTTCAACATTTTTGGAATGCCAAACCATCTTAATTTGGCATTATGAAAATGAAAAAAAAAACTTGCTTGTCAATTATAAATGAGTGAAAGATAATTTTAATGAAAAAGAAACATAAACAAAAAAAATTGTTTGTAAAATATTTAATTTCATATGATTTTTCTTTGTTTGTAAATGTTTCTTTTCAAAATATTGATCATTTGCTAATAAGAAATATCCAAGACAGGGAGTTTCTTATCTAAATCAGGCGGAAAGGAAAAGCAAGGAAAACAAACTTTAAAAGAACCTAATACTAATTTTATCAAGAACAGCCTTGTAGCACTTCATCAAATTATTGAATGCTTCCTTCTATTTATATATTTATTTTTATTAGATAGGCATTTCGTATTTTATTGCTATTATTATACATTGTCATGTAGCTGTGTGTGGTTCAATTACTGAAAATATATAGGGAAGACCCTGTAGGATCAAATGGGCAACAGCAGATGAAATAGAAATCTCCAAATTCACTGCAATTCTTGAGAAATAAATGTATAGAGAGAATGTAAATTAGCTCCCATTAGCTAATCACCAGACAGGGATTTGCATAAATGCGAAAAAAAAATTATATGGCATTCCTAAGCCTCCATGCTTTATCTGTATTCTGTGATTGGCTGAGACAAATCAATTTCAGCAGAATAATTAAAAACTACATGGCCTAAAGGGAACATTCAGACATTTAAGAAGATAGTAAATGTTCCTTATCATAATAAGTGAGAAAAATACATTCAATTAGTATATTAAAATATTATTCATTGCCACAATATATTTTAATCAGTTGAACAGGTGAAATGTGCTTCAATCACATTTCAGTATTTTACCTAGATCTGGTTGTTTACAAAGTAAAAAATTCCCAGTAATGGAAGAATAGAAAATAAAGCCTCCAGTGTATTTTGGAAAGCATCTTCTGAGATGTTCTTCACTTTTTCCCCTCCCTTTTTTCTGGCAAGGGTACCCAGAGCACCTGCCTGCTAATGCATCATTCTAGGGAAGAGGACACCGGTCAAGAAGCTGCTTCATCAAACACGTGGCTTTCAGTTACGCTGTGGTTTGTAGTTGCATTACACGTGTGCAGCGTGATGGTGCCGTTCCTAGACTGATCAAAGACCATGTGGAGAATTGCCAGTTTTGTATCTTTTTTCCTTCTGTGCCTCTACCCTGCTGTATAATGTATAAATATATACAATATAAATATTGAGGTCTTTTATAAATAGGATCGTCCTGTATGTATCACTATACAACACAAAAGACTTGGAAGTAATAAATGAAACTAAAAACTATAAACAAGAATTGACCTGCTCTTGAACTTAAACTTTTATTATGTGGAAAATTCATTCCAAATCTGCATATCAGCTGTTATTGTTTTCTTTAAAAAAAACAACACTTTCTCCATGCTCTGAAAGTCTATGCATAATGTCTTATGTGCATAGAGAATTGTAATCAGGAATGTATTTATGTTAATTTAAAATTGCCATTTTCAGCTAAATAGAAATCAGTCTGTACTAGTGTTGCTATTGTGTGTGTCTGTCATGTCATCCAGTATCAGATCAATTTGTGGTAAAGGCTAGAAATGACCATCAGTTTGTGATTTATGCATATGCTGTATAAATGTAGATAATTTCTACTTCAAGATCGATAGTTTGCGCTCAAAAAAGTAAAAATATTTGAAAAGTAACTGCTCTAGTGAAAGGTGCCCCTGTCCACGGTGTGGGGGTTGGAACTAGAAGATCTTTAAGGTCCCTTTGAACCCAGGTGATCCTGGAATCTAATGATTTGCAAAAAAGACATAAATTTTAAGTAGCCTGGTAATATTTTCACTGTGTGAAAAAGGCATTTGTTTCCAATAGAAGCTGATTATATTGTAGGTTTCCAAATTTCTTTTTGAAGTCCTCACCCTGTTTCAGCGATGTAAGAGCTCTAAGTTTCTTTGTAGGTATATATAAGGAAAAATAATTTCAAGTATAGGAGTCAAATTTTGTACTGATGGGAACGGCTGCAATACCATGGATTTTGATGAAGCTGAAAGCACAAACACCAGCTGGGAATTCATCTCAGATATTTAATGACATTCTTGTTTAAAAGTCATTTAAGAACCCTAATGTATGAACTGCAAAAGAAATACTAACATTTTTCAACAGCAAAAATATACTACTAAAATTGTTCTAAGACTGGTGCATTGACCTTGGCTGGCTGTCAGGTGCCCACCCAGCTGCTCTCTCATTCCACACCCACAATAGGATAGGGGGAAAAAATTGGATCAAAAACACATGGGCTGAGATAAAAATAGGGAAATTCCATGCCAGTTACTGTCATGGGCAAAACAGACTGAACTTGAAAAAGATTGATTTAATTTATTGCCAATTAAAACTAGAGTAAGACAGTGAGAAACAGAGACAAAACTAACCCCCCATACCCTGCTTCGTACCAGGCTCAGCTTCACTCCTTCGTTCATGACTGCTTTACCTTCTTCCCTCATCCAAGCAGAGGGGTTTTTGGAAGAATGAGGGCTATGGTCAGTCCACAGCAGTTTCTCCTCCCTCTTCATGCTTTTTTTTCCTGCTCCAATGTGAGTCTATCCCACAGGCTGCAGTCCTGCACAAACTGCTCCAGCACAGCTCCTGTCCACCAGGTCCATGCCTTCATGTACAGACTGCTCCAGTGTGTCTCCCACAGGACACAGGTCCCATCAGAAAACCTTCTCCTCTGCAAGCTCTTCTCTTACGTAATCACATTTCCTGCTAGGAGCCTGCTCCCGAGTGGGCTCTGCATGGGCTGCAGCTTCTATAAGGGGGCATCCATTTGCTGTGTTGCGGGCTCTTCCATGAACTGCAGTGGGATACCTGTTCCAGTGTGGTCCTCCATGGGCTGCAGGAGGACAACCTGTGTCACCATAGAGTTCTCCATGGGCTGCAGGAGAATCTCTGCTCTGGCGCTTGGAGCACTGCCTCCCCTTCCTTCTCCACTGACCTTGGTGTCTGCAGGGCTCTTTCTCTCAGGCTTATTTTCATTCATGTAACTCACAGCTGATGTGCAATGTTTTTACCTTTTCTTACATAAGTTTTCCTAGAGGCATCACCATGTGAACTGAGGGGCTCCACTGAGCCCTCTGGTGAGTGTGCTGGAGCCGACTGGAACTGGCTAGATTGGACATGGAGCAGCCCCATGTCTTTTCTCAGAGAGGCGGCCCTGCTGCCCCACTGAACTGCCAACACCTGGACATGTGCAAACTATAAAAGAGACTCCTGCTTTTCCTGCAGTATCTCCTGTAAAAAAACAAAAAAACAACACACAAAACAAAAAAAACCCAAACAAACAACAACAACCAAAAAAAGCCCCTGAGTAATTAAATTCAGCTATAATTATTTTTCTGAAGTCGAAAATGTGAGTGATGCACATTTGCAACTCAATGGGCTTTGAGTTGCCTGACCTTTTTGCTGGTGCAGGCTTCATAACACAGGGAGCTGGTCTCCACAAAGCCTTTTGAATTTTGCTTTATCTAATAAAGCAGAGCCTTTTCTGTAATTTCCTGAAATATAGCTAAGCTAGTAAACACATCTCTCATTTACAGTAACTCTACTAGAAAGAGGGATCAGAAAAAAATCTGTAGGAGGAAGCAACAGATATCAAGGAGGACAATCTGATTTCATAGAGAAGGTACGAATCTGTTTTACTGAAATGTGATGCTCTCAAAAGTATGCTCTTTGCAACTTGGTTCTAAAAAGTGGTATGTAGCAGGTACATTGCATGGAGGTGTGATGACTGATGGGCTTTACATATTGTTTGAAATGAAGCTTTTTGCCTTTCTGCATCAAATTTAGGAGACTGACATCCTCTTAATAATCAGAAACTGAATGTGTTGCAGTTTAAAAATTAAAAATTAAAATCCTTTTGATTGATGTTGCTTTTAATCTAGTTAGAGCCATAAATCATTCTATGACTTTCTGTGAAGGATGTTGTATAAATGTTTTGTATTCATGACTGGGTCACAAAGTGACCCCCTGTCTTGGTCTTTTGGCTGCCCTTTTTTTTCCACGTGAAACATGATGTAATGAAATTGGTATCAGAGTATACGTACAGTGAATACAGATGTCTTATGACTGATTGTCAGCTTATTACAGTAAGCACAATATCCAACATTATTCTTGATGTTCAGACATTACTGTGTTGCTATAGAGGAAATGGTACGAATAATTGGGTCCATGGTTACAATAGCATGCAATTTGAATTTAAATAACTAAATCCTTTGAGTGGGGAAAATATGTGTGAAGATTAACCTAGAAAGGTGTACTCCTTCTTCACAATGAAGATTCATGCAAATCCAAGTTTTAGGACAGGCACATTTTTCTTTGGAAAACAAAAATCTATAATAGAATTCAAAGGAAAGAAAAGAGAGCAAGGTTAAATTCCAGTTCATCAGTATCAAGCACTTCTTAATAACGTCAAGAACTTTTTTTGATAATCATAAATGTTCCATGTTCAACATTTTCAGTCAAGTTTTATTTTAAAGCATAGAAAAAATAAATATTCAATAGTATTAGTCAACCCCCCGCCCCCCTCAACAACACTCATTTCTCTTATTGCAGTTCTATTTTCACTTTCACTTCCATTCTATTATGGTGTTTTCATCTCTCCGTGAGTCAAAACTTAAAACTGTGCTAGCCTGAATGGCTCTTCAACAATGTGGTTAAGGGTTTGTAAGGAACTATTTTTTGAAACTATTAGTCTTTTCTGGTTTTTAATCTGAGACACAGTTAATGTTAGGCTGAAACTGTATCTTTGTCCTTAGTCAGAAATGTAACGGTAACAACATTAGATGTGATAACTAGCACATCTATTCTGGTCCCTCCTTTCAGATAACAATAAAGAGAAAAAAAAAGAAAATAATAATCCAATTTTCTGAGCAATCACAAATGACCTGACCTTACAGTGTAAGAAATTCTTCTTAAAGCTAGGAAATTTAGACTGTAGTGTGCCTTAAAGGATAGGAAACACTCTCTAATCATATATATATATATACATAAAGCCTTTGCAATATAAAATGAATGGTCATGTTATATTTTTGTAACATTGTCATGTATATTTTGTAAAATGCAAACATTTTTAACCTGTTTTTTAATAAAACACTCTCTGCATATTATTACTATAGAATAAGTTGAATGGAATAAAGAAAATCTGATTCATTAACACAAAATAAAGATGAATCAAAGAGGTATCTGAGAAGAATTCTTTTTTTCATCTTTTCACGCATGCAGATGATTACTTGCTTTCTTGTTCATTGCTTTTCTTTTTTTCCAAATTCCAGGATCTTGGTGTGGGTTCTTGTCATGTAGAGGTTGCTGCAATAGAAAGACACTCGGATTACATCTTCCCTCTGCCTCTATAAACAGGGAAATATGATAAGATAAAAGGAAAAAGTAAAAAAAGTCACCCTGAGGGTGACCGAGCTCAGGGACACATTGCTCACTAAGATTGTGGATTCTGTCTTTGAAGATACTCACAGCCTGACTGAACAAGGCCCTGAGCAACCTGATCTAACTGGACCTGCTTCGAGCAGGATGTTGGACTAGCTGATTTCCAGAGGTGCCCTCCTGCCTAAATTATTATATGAATCAGTGATTTCATACCTGGTCTCATGGCTCCATCCCTATTCCACATGAAGGCATGCAGAGGTAGGTCTTCTGTATATTATTTATCAGAAGTTGCAGGTTTTATTTCTCAGCTCTACTTGCTATTTCATCCATACAAGAGAATATATTCGATAAAATTTTGAACTATATCAATTTCTATATTTGAGAAGTTTTTGTTTACTAAAGAAGTATTAATGCCTAAGCTAGTCAGATACATTTGCAGTCCTTTCCAAAAGGAGAGAAAATACTGAGTATCATATTGCAAATCTTTTCCTGAGTAACCAAAGATTAGGAACAAAATGCATCCAGATTACTGGAGACATAAGTGACAGAAATGTATCTTTTAAGCAAGTTATTTTCTGGGGTATTTTTCACTTCAGTGTTCTCTTGCTATGCTCCCTTACTTCACTCCCTTACTATGCCTTCCAGATAATTTTAGGGACCAAAACTGGTGGAAATCTATGTCTCTTTCAGGAAAGCAATTCTAATGTCATTTCCATTCTATTCCCTAATATTATTATGAAAATATGATATAACAACAGAAGTTAGGAATGTTTTGAATTAGGGTCATCTTTACTCAAGAGCCAATGTCAGATGGATCTTAGTCTTTTCCAAAGTGCATCTTTTCATATCATATTTTTTAAAAAACAAAGTAACCCTGACTTGGAAATATCTGAGGAATACTTCCCATCAACTTCTCTTTTCAATTTAAAATTAAAAAAAAAAAAAAAGAAAGAAAAAAAAGAAGTCCTACTTTTCCCTCTTCATATCTTGGTGATAATATCCACATTCTATGTTTTATTAGGTAAGGCTGCCATATTAAGGCAGCTAATTTGTTTTTTTCATCTTCTAAAATTAATTGTCATTGTACTTGCTCTTTTCTTCATGTTAACTTCATCATTGTGTCTAATCTTCTGTATAGTTATTCTGAGTCAATATTCTTTGTTCTTCAAGTCTCTGTACTCTCATCATTGTTTTAATACTTTTTTTTAGAAATTAAAGGGAAGAAGTGACAAAAGTATCTACAAAGCTTAAATGAATAAGACATCCTCTTTAGCCTGATAATCTTTCCCGGTTCTCCTCGCCCTCCCTTTTAGAATTTTCTTTTTTCTCTAACTGTAATAAACAGAATGGGGGTTAGCTATGTTTTAGAATATGTGTATGATGCTTTCTGTGAACCTTGTGATTGTTTCAAGATTCTCCTTTCAGCTTCTTTGAAAAAGCTCCTATTTGAAAAGGTTCTGCTAATCGGAAAGATATCACCAATACTTACCTTTCAGACTAGAATAAACTTTTTAAGTATGTCCATTGCATCTCCTGAAGTATTCAGTACAGAGCTTCCAGGACTGTTTTCTACTTCCACTACATGAAGTATTTTTTACACTCCATAAAAGATATACTTGCAGCTGTCCTCTTCAGGACCTGACTTACCATCTCCAGATGACCCGTGACTGATAAATTACTTACGAATCCTGCTAGCTGTCATGACTTGTTAGTGTCCGAAGGACCTTTTAGCGTCTTACCAAACACTTTCATGAAGACCTTGTTGTAGAACACTAAAAATAAGCTATTGAAAGCACAGCTTTTGTGTTCCTTGGCATTTAATTTCTTAATTAAAAACAATGCCTCTGAATTTCTGTAACACCCACATATTTACATGCTGCAGATGTCAGTCTTGCTTTAGAGTGCCTTGAACAATGGATGGGAGAAAGCAAGCCTTTTAGGAATTTCCTAAAATTTAGCTGGGGTCTTAAGTGTCAATAGGAGATGTGAGGCAACATCCACAGAAAAGGGTAGGGACAGTAAAGCAAAGTGTAGATAAATATACTCTGCTGAGTAATGTGGGTTTCTCAAGGGTCCTGCTTCATCCCTGCTGCTTTTGCAGATGGCCGATTGTTTGAGTCGTTAGCCTTTAACATTCTAGTGTCTCACAAATGTCCAGCTGGACACGACAAGACATGAGGCTGCACCTACATTTCCTACGTTCAGGCAGTGCATTGTAGACCTACTCTAAGATATCAGAGATATCCACACAAGAGTGGCTGATAGGATACTGGATTTACAAGAAACTCCTTCTGTTTTGTAGCCATTAATGAGACGACAGGCTGAAATACTGTAAGGTATTTAGTGTGATTCGACTATGTCACCATTAAACAAACACTAGTAGTTTCTTCTTTAAGTAATATTAATATAAAGTAAGTAAAGTTCAGCTAGGTTTAGAGGGGTTTTATTAGAAGATTTATACAACCTATTACTTTCTTAATCAAATTATTGTTTTAACATGTCAAATGCTATTACACCTTCTAAAAGGCCTTCACAACAACTGAAGAACAAGAACATAGGCAAGCTTCAGATGAAAGGGAGCAGTTTGGATTGCCCTCCTCTAATCTGACAATTCTTGACAATATCCACTACAAAGTCTCACAAAGGCCAAATACTCTTCTATCCTGAAAAGCATTGGTGAGCAGGTAGGTCTGTTGAAGATTCCCTAGCCCAAGGATTAAGACTAGAAAGTGCAAGTGGGACCAACCTTATCATAAAGATTTGAGTGTATCTATGACAACTTCAAGGCTTGTCTTTGAAAAGTATAATCAGTCATAATGGAAAACTTAATTTGGGGGATCGGGTAGCAGTCTAGAAACTTCCTCAGAAGAAGCACAGTCTGCTGAAAAATCTTTGTGCTGCTCCCAGCAACTACACTCCATAAAGCTGCTGCAGTCTTCTTGTGATGATAAATCTGGTAAACTTATCCTATGCTGGAACTTTGGTGTGCAAATGCTACAGAGAGAAAAAGAAATCAGGATTTTAAATTTTGCTGGGGTACCAAGGAAAAGAAAAATTAGAGCAGTTCAAGTTTTATCAAAACTTTAACAGTTCTTGTTACATTCTTATTTACTGACAAGATACTATATGCAGAAGTAGCTGTATCTTAGCTGAAGGTCTTTATAACCTCCATGATGTGAATTCAGAAGCTGTTCTGAGAGTGTACCACACAGCATCAATCCCATTTAAGCTAAACAAAATATCTGGAAAACATCATTAAGGGCAGTACTTGAACATACTCATTTTTTAAAACAATTTACAGTCAGATAAATACTATGTAAGGATTGAACTCAGGCAGGTTCAAGATGCACAAACAGTGAAATATTCAGCTTTGGATATTCTTAAGGCAGGAGATTCTAAGTATAGAAACCTATATTCTGCTAAGTGCTGTGGATTTCTCAAGGGTACTGCTGCATCCCATATGAACTTTTAATGGTATTTCCAGTATCAAGAAAGTTACCAAAGCAAATATGTGAACTGAAATCTTCCTAGCTGTGATGCTTGTTAACTTCTTCCTATCACTGTTAAAAATGAACTGAAGTTATGAAAATAGACTCTTCTTAAGAGGTCAAAAATTTTAATCAAGGATACTTATGCTTAAGTCATTTTTGATCACTAAAGTCTAAATTTGTTTTAATTACGTATTCTCAATCACACCGATGCTAGTCTTCATCAACAAATGAAACACATATTTTTTTGTATTTATCTTCATTAAAAATAAACACAAGTTCAAAATAATATTTTTTAAAAAACAAGTTTAGAAGGTTTATCCAGGAAGATGAAATTACTTAAAACTGAGACAAGGATAATGAGTAGTAATTACAAAATCACTGAACTACCTGAAATGTTACCATGGCTCCATCTCTACGGTGTTATTGCTCAAGCATTATATTAACAGCATGTCAAAATAAACCAATGTTCGTTAATCATATTTCCTCAATAGCTCATGCAAAAACAAAACCTTCCCAACATTTCTCTTGAGCAATGGTTGTTAATATATGTTACTTCCTAATGTCACTTATAGTTTGATGAAAAACTCATGTCACACAAAAAAACCCCAAAACCACCATTTCCTGTAACTCTAGAGAAGAGGAAACTGAGGGGAAGCCTCATCACAGTCCACAGCTTCCTCTCAAGGACAGGCACTGATTTCTCTGTGGTGACCAGTGTCAGGACCCGCACGAAAAACATGAAGCTGTGTCAGGAGAGGTTTAGGCTAGGTTTTAGGGAAAACTTCTTCCCCAGAGGGTGGCTGGGCACTGGAACAGGCTCCCCAGGGAAGTGGTCACAGCATCAAGACTGACAGAGTTCAGGAAGTGTTTGGCAATAATGTGTGATTATTGGGGTGTCCTGTGCAGGGACAGGAGTGACTTGATGATCCTTGTGGGTTATCCAATACAGGATATTCTGTTTCTACAATTCTACTCAAGAAACCAAAAGCAAAAGCTAACAGGGACTTTGTTCTGATGTGTAAAACCTTAATTAATTAAGGGTGGTGTGAGCAGTTTTATAAAGAACAGATTTTTTAATGCAGGTGAAGAAAAGAGTTTCCAGTTAAAATGATCAGGCTTGCAGTTGTCTTTTTAGACATTAAATTATTTTAATTAATGTCACTAAGATTTATCTGAAAACAATCTTTAGAAGTGAAAATATGTATAAATCTGAAATATTTATGCTCTGGTTTATCTAATTTTTGAATAAATGTCTGAATTTTACTTGAAATTGAAGAAGTTTATCATCCTTGACATTTATTTATGTGGGAAAATAAAACAATAATATTTAAGACTCTTATTCAGATTGGAAGATTTTTCCAACAGTTTACTGAAAACAAGAAATGGTACCTATCATGAATAGATCATGAATTGAACATTTCTGTTGTGATTACTACAGTAACAATAATGCCATTTTCCATTTTGTCTGAAAGAAGACACAGATGACATTACATGAAAAGTTAGATCGATTAACATGCATGTCTGATGTTTTCATTTTTTAGTTTTAAAGAATATATGTAAGCAGTTGGAAGGAAGTTCAGTGAGTTCTTCCTCTAAGTAACAGCATAAAAGCAAAAGAGGCTTTTCCCCTTGTTAAGTATTTTTAAATTTCTCATTAGTAATGTCTTCCATCAAAATATGTCTGTTTTGCATCTTCCTCAACCACCAGATTTCACATCAACACTCAGAGACACATCTGCCCTCCTAAAGCTGGTTAGGCTTTGTATTAAAATTGAGAAATGGGACTACAATCACTAAAGGGTTAATAGGACAGAAAGGTCTTTTAATATATCATTAACTGAATGCTGCAGAAATAAAGAAGTCAGTACAACACTCAGTCACAGCCATCTGAGATTTTTTGCAGCCCTCAATAACAAATGCAGCTCATCTCTATAGGATGTTTATAATGGCTATTAATACTTAATCTAATTATAAATGGGAATTTTATTGAAAATATATCTGAAAGGCAAAACTTGCAGTTACAAAAGTAAGGAGGAAGATATTCCCAAGTGTTTGAAGTGTTTTCTTCAAATATGTACTTCCTTGAGGCTGCTAAAATTGCAACTACATCCAGCCAGTGCATTCTCTCAGGCTTCATTACCTCATAAGTTCGACAAAGACTGTAAAAAAACATCACCAGTAAATAAACGTGGCCTATTCATTTTCTTCTCATTCTATTTAAATGCCATAAATAATACTGTAATATACACTGAATTATTATCACATGATAATTAAAAATAGATGGTCCTGTGGGGAACAAGCTATATATTGTATTTCATTAAAACTAACTTATAGGGAAAATGGTTAGAAATAAAATTCAACCCAGCTCAGCTTTTACATCTATCAATAATGCATTATAAAAAGTTGTCCTCCTGTCAATACAAGGATCCCTGAATTAGTTACTAAAGGCAGTCATCCAATAAACTCTGTCATGTGATAACTTCCTAGGGATTTCCCCTTGCTAATTACTGCAAAGTATTTTGTTAAGTTACAAATTACTGTAATTTGTTCCATGACAAAGCACTCATCTTTTGTGAATCAGTATGGGCCCAGAGGTCTGTTTGTGTATTCCTTTTGTAGGAATTTACCGGAAAATATCAGACTCTGAATAACATTGAGAAGGGAAAAACAACAACTCTCCTCCTAATTTTTTCTATAACATGAATTTTCAGGACACAAATTGAAAATGCAGATTTAGTGGTAGTGGTTTTCAAGTTAGTAAGTCCAGTCTTCTCAGGCAAAGTTCTTACTGTAAGACTAGTTTTGTATTTCCAAATGAGTTTTAATTGTCTTTTAGCCTAACCATAAAATTGGTATTGGAAGAAGTGAACACTTTCCTTCCTTCAAAGCACATAGAAAGAACATTTTCTCTATATTGATGGATTCTTCATTGCTTTAATTATATCACGTAGGTTAATTGAATATGCCATGAGAAAAACACGAAGTACTCTGCCCAGGACAGACCCAATAGGGGTTTTTTGGTTGTTTTGTTTGGGTTTTTTTCCCCTTTTCCACCAAATTGAAGAATCAGTTATTTGTGCAGCATTAATCCCCACCATCATCTCCGTCTCATGATGTTGGATTTACACTAGGCCTGTATTAGGTTTGATTTCACAAAGAATGGATTAGAGCAGACCTCTTTCTAAGGATTAGGCTTGGCTTTCACAACAATTTCATAGAGAAATGTATTCCACTTGGCCTACAAATTGTTTGTACTACAGATAATCAAGTGGCCTTCTTTATCCACATCGTGTGGTTGATTCAGATCTGTAAGAACTGAGAGACTCGATGCCCACCTTTCACTCAGGAAAAAATATGCCCCACAGTTACAGTCCTGTGCATGGTTGCCACAGCTAAAACAACAATAGACTCAGTTTCTATGACTGGAATACTTTGAACCCTAAAACGGAGACAAGTGCCAGCAAATAGTATCCTTATTTTCTCCTAGAATTTGTTTCTGAAGAAATTATAACTGTGTTTACAACAAAGGAAAAGAAGGAAAAAATAAAAGCTATAACATGGCCTTGAGGAAAAGCTCAGAGAAAGAAAACTTTTGCAAAATAAATACTGGCTAGGAGATCATAGCTTATGTTGTTCGATTCACCTGTTTTCAAGGAAAAAGTACTTGGTATGGGCTTTCACAATACATGGTTTTCATCAAATATTCCAGATGAAATAATTTTATCTTAAAAATGAGATGTAAAGATAGCAGTTATGCCTACTTATCTTAAAAAGTGGGCACAGGTACTTCCCATTCTCTGCTATCTAGATCTGAATTCTATTTTCTTGAGTGATTACACTATAAGGACATTAAAATTTAATTCTAGCATAGGTATTTCTAGAGATAAAGATAAATTTTCTCTTTTCAAAAGAAAAAAAAACCTTACTATCAACTAGTAAAGAAATTTAAATTTAAAATTCCCTTTCCTATCTAATTTCACAGTTTAATTAAAAGACGCATGCTTTTAAAATGAAAATAAATGACATACAAACTCAATTGCGATGTATATTCTTCACTCAGGTTTCTAAAATGTCAGAAACAACAAACTTCAAGTAATGAGGTCATGGAGCTATGGAGCATTTCAAGGTCAAAGATGGGATCATTTTTAATAATAGGTTGGTTTTAATTTCGCTTCCATCTTAAACATAATGCCAGATGGCATGGTAAATAACAAGAAGAAAAATAAGCACTTTGCATAAGCTGACTGCCAAAAAGTGTGTATTCCTCTAGGTTACAGCAGGGACTATACTTAGCAGAACTGGAGTTGAAGAATTAACAGGAAGTGGAAAGGAATTAATTTCCTTTTAAATATATTAGTGTTTAGTGCTGGCTAACCTCAGAAGAGAGGTTTTCAAAGGCACAAACTGTCAGTCAGAAACCCAAATCCCTTTCTTTGGAAGTCAGTTGTGGTTAGGCACCAAGCTGGTATCGATGCCTTTGAAAACCTTCCCCAGGTGCCAGATTGTGTAAGATACTGAGCACTGACCAACAGGAGATGGGGCTGCTCGGTACTTCAAGGGATCAAGCACACAGTGTGTAGTATGGCATTCAACTCACATCAAAAGGAACTCAGTTGCTGCTTAATTGGTATTGTTGCTATTGTTGCTTTAAGACAATGCTTTATTTTGGGAACATTGTATTTTGCCTTTGCACATGTAAGGTCTTGTATCCTCACTTGGAGTTTTAGTCCCTGCACTTGCTGTGGCTTTGACATGTCTTAATGTGATGAAAGGTGTTCATTTTCTTAGCTAAGGGGGCTATATCTTCTGTTTCTCTTAGCTTTTTCTCATATGTATATATGAAAAATAGAACACAGAAGTTTAAAAAGTAAAACTATCCTGGCAGTTTTCTATTCAGAAGCTGCTTCAGCGTTATGTCAATAATGAAACTAATGCACAGTGTCAAGAGCTGTCACTCTCAAAGGCAGAGTGTGCCTGACGTAGACAGCAGGGAATAATGGCACTTCAAAAACTGACAAAGAAAAAAGTACATTCATTATGTATGTGCGTTGATAAATATAAATTTGACTGGGAAAGAGAAGTGGTTTTAAAAATGTAATGTTGCATCTTGTATGACATCCAGCTGGTAACTTAGGTCTTGTTCAAATAGAAAAAAGACTTTTTTGTGCTGAGCTTTGAGCTTTTACTGAGTCCAGTCTTATTTGGCAAACCATATGATTAAAAGTGAGAAGATTTGTAAGTATAAAGAGGAAGGTACCAATTTGTAGTTGCAGAAAAAGGAACAACGATCAGGGTCATTTTACAGATATTAGAAGATATCAGTCTCTGAGCTAATTTGAGTGTTTCTATGTGAATTTGCCCCAGGGCCTAGTTCTTGGAATTTCAGTATTTTGGGATGATACCATTCATCCTGATATTCAGTGCCTTTTTAAAATGTTTTAGTGTCTGAAAACAAGAATTCCAGTTTTCCTTGTCCTTTCCCCTAGAAATTCTTCAGCCCTATGAAGCCAACAGATTACTGCATTTCCTTTCTCAGAACAGATATATTTGTGGAGTTCCCTGCTTGCCCCATCACCCCTGCTAAAAGCATCTGAAAGGTTTCTTTCACCATTTTTTCAGGGCAAGTCATGAACTTGTAGCAGGTTGGTGGGTGCTATCAGTGAGTGTAAACCTAATCTGTACAGTCAGGAACCTGTGTAGCCTGAATCAAGTATTCTCTCCTCTTTTGTGTAGAGTATGCTAAGAATTAACTCTCTGCTGCTTTCGGAAAATTCAGATATTATGTTCTTCCCTTCCCTAATCACTGCTTGAGGAGGGAAGAAATTCTGAGGTTTAGAAATAAGCACAGAAAATTAATTGCATTTGTTCCCAAAATATTCTAACCTGTCCAAGTGCACCTCTGTTTACAATATCCCACTCTTATCTCATCTTTTGTTGCGTGTTTTAAAGGTCCATTTGCAAATATTTCTGGGTTCACAGTAGAAATAAATTATGACTGTCTCATCAACGTGTCAAATACAGCTCTGAACACCATCAACCTAAATATGCTCCAATCACAAATGTGCAATTATCATTCCAGGGAATCTAATTGTGACCACTGTAGTTGCTTCTGTGGAGACTGACTCCTGCAAAATCACGAAATAATACAATTCTCAGAGAAAATTAGAGACAAGGACAGCAGGAAAGAGGAAACAAAGATACTGCAAAAAAAATCCTTTGTTGTGCAATAGTTAAAACTTCCCACAGCCCCTCTTTAACAATAATGTGTCAGCCATCCTCATCTTCTGTAGCATTTTTTGCGATGTGCAATAATGAACAGTAGCACTCAGAACCACAGAAATCACACAAAAGCAATTTGAATTGGTGTAAGATTTCCCTGTCTCCCACCTGTTCATTTAAGGGTTCTACTTCCATTTTGCCAGTGAAAAAGGTGGCACAAATCATGTGATTAGAATTTGAATTTATTAGCACCATTTCACAATTTCATAACTGAAGATAGCACACGCTTTCATGATTCCAGCTATGTTCTGTTAAAAGTATTAAACTGAATCCTCCCTTACACATTGCTGAAAAAGACATCTCCATCATGACCATAATATTCACTTACTATTTCTGATGCTATAAGTAGTACTGTAAAGATGGAGTTGCATTAAAGTCATAGGAAGCCATAAAATGAAGCACTTTAAAAAATTTGTAGTTTCTAAGAATGTTAAATCTTCCTAAGCTGAGTGTGCTGTGAGAACTCTGAAATATTTAGTATTAAAAAAAAAATTCCTGACTGAAAACTTTTAAAGGACATACCTGCAAAATTAATCTTCTGCTTTAACCCCTGGCATAAAACCATGACAGCTTTGTATTCTCTATGCAAGTTCAAAATGAAGAAGGTAAAAAATAATCAGAATTAAATTAAGTTACTAACTGAATATTCATTAAAATGCTCTTACTTAGAGCAACAAAACTCAAGTCATCTATTTTTCAAGCCAAAACTCTGTAAAGAAATGTTATACCAACATATGCAAAAGAAGAGTTGATACTGATATGTGAAAAAGTATTAAATCTCATATTCATTTATTCTAATTTTTTTAGTATTTAGGCTAATATAGACCTTCCTGCTATAGAATAGTTGTTCCAAACCCATTTTCCTCAGCCACTAAGAGTGCACATGCATAAATATTGAGAGTTTCAGGATACATGAATACAAAAGAAATATTTAAGGTTTTTTTTCAATTAACTTACTGATTGAAAATTCTCCAACAGGTGAAATTTATTCTTCGCATGATACTAATAATATATGTGTAATTTAAAAAAAAATTTAAATAAAATTTCTAATGGGAAAACTAGTTTGACTAAAGCAAAAATATTTTATCATTTAAAGTTGATTTCAGTGTCAACACTGTTTAAAAAAATAATTTATTTGAAAGTATCTGGTATTTCATTTTGCTTTCAATTAAAAAACATTATCCTGTTTTACCAGTTAAATGCTTCATTTTACTTTTATGATATAATAGTTCATAATTGTAATTAATGTCATATATTTTATTGTGATGCATTTTATCAAAGTGACACAAAATTATAAAAAATTAATGGGTTCAATATTTCGTAATTCCTGTTCAATGGAAAATGTGGACATTTTCTTGCAATTTTACCAGAAAGCCAAATTATAAGAGTGAAAATATCCAATGGAATGGAAATTCTGTCTTTGTTTCTGTGAACACATTTATTTACCCAAGGTACTGCCACTTGGAATATTTTAGATGTTGTGTTTGTCCAGTTTTGTTTCCCCACGCAGCATTCTGAGACTATTACCAAAGTCAGTCCTCTTTCCCAGCAGACAATACATTGTAGTTCCAGAAATGCCCAGGACAGTAAGCTCAGCTGGATCTGCCCCCATCCAGCTCTGCCAAGGGGCATTGTATGAAGACCCTACACTGTCTATGGACAGCCTGATGAAGTGCCTGCAGTCTGCTGTCCTCAGGAGCCACAGATATGGATGGGTAGGAGCACAGGCTTTGGAGCCACATGTACATGTTAGCTACTCACCTTGATGCTCTTCAGAAAAGCGATAAAGACACACCCCTTGATGCTTTGCTTGTCAAACATTTACTGTTTGTGGTTTTTTGTTGTTTTGGGGGGTTTTTTCAAAACGAGCAAGAGGAGACGGGAAGGGAGAGGAGAGCTGATCATCTTATATATTGTTTGAGTTACTGTGTTAACTTACTACTCAAATTCTTGCCAGCATCTTTGAAAGCACTACTGTATGCCTTTCTCCACACATTCTCCATGTATTCATTAAAAAATGCATCTCTGAGCATCCTGACTGTGAGCAGACCAGTAAAGACCACTTTCTTCCTTATTTTCTCAGTAAAACAACTTCAATAACAAATACTTGCTCTAGACTTCTTTATCATTGAACCAGTGGGCTTGTTAATTTATGACTCTCTTGAGTGACTACTTTGCACAAATATATGCTCTTCTTTCCTTCAGAAGTGGTACTCCCTCCAAGTGACATTTCCTCTGTTCCATTTATTTAAAATATTCATAACCAAGTAATTTGTTAAAACATACCTTTGTCTTGCTGCTCACAAAAGACTTGACAGCAACTAGACAGCTGTGCCCACTGTTTATCACCACTGCTGCTTGTAATTTTCTAATTATTACCTTATGTTCTTCTCATCTGCTGCTGCCTTGTCCTCTGAAAGCACTATCATGACATCTTTTTGCAACAAAGGAACTTTACTCAAACATACACACACGCGCATTACTGTACTATGAATAGTTAGTGCTGAATAACAAAGGTGTAAAGAAAAAAAGACAATAAAGGGAGAAACTTGTTGAGTACTTTCTGCATTTCTTTAGGATTTTCCTGACTGTGATGTAACTGACCTAGCTGAGGTATGGTAGCAGTAAAATTTGGTAAATCAAGATGTGGAGGAAACTCCCTAGATTCCTAGAGAAGTTTGCAGTACTGTTACGTGGTATCTGTGCTAAGGATACTCTCTTCTGGCTGAATTTATGAATTGAATAGTCCTCCCATTTTTCCACAGCAGAGCATGGGAGGCCTAACAGGTCAAATCAAGTAGACCTTCTCATAGAGTCAATCTCCTACTAAGTGCTTAGGTTACCGAACGTCTGGCATGGTTTAACCCTGACTGGCAACTAAGCTCCACACGGCCGTTCACTCGCTACCCCGTGTCAGGATGGAGGAGAGAATCAGAATAGTAAAAGTGAGAAAACTCATGCATTGAGATAAAGACAGTTTCATAGGGAAAACAAAAGCTGCACAGAAAAGCAAAGCAAAACAAGGAATTCATTCATCACTTCCCATCATCAGGCAGCTCTTCAACCATCTCCAGGAAAGCCAGTGTGGTGGTAACTTGGGAAGACGAACATCCTCATTCCAAACACCTCCCCTTCCTTCTTCTTCCCGCCGCTCTACATGCTGATCGTGATTCCATGAAGTACGGAATGTCCCTTGGGTCAGTTAAGGTCAGCTGTCCCAGCTGTATTCCCTCCCAAGTCCTTGTGCACCCTCTGCTTCCTCACCAGTGGGCTGGGGTGAGACACAGAAAAGGCCTTGACTCTGTGTAAGGTCTGCTCATTGTTAGCAAAAATATCCCTGTGCTGTCAAAGCTGTTTTCAGCACAAATCTAAAACATGGCCCCATACTAGTTATTACAGGAAAAAATGAGCACTATTCCAGCCAAAACCAGCACAACATGCAAGCTAAGAATTCTTTTATTCAAATTATGCACATTAAGAAACTCTCTACCAGGCTTCCCAAATAAATGTGTTCTGAAGACTTCGGTTTGAAAGACTTGAAGCATTGACTTTCACTGCTGTCTGGGATATTTTCTTTTCTCTTACAAGGTACAAATGATTGGCAGCTCACTCAAAGCTGGTTTGTAGCAAAAAATAATATGTCAAATAGCTAAAAAGTTTCTGTAGCTTTTGGTCAAACAAGCTGTTCTATTCTACCATTAAAATGAATGCTGTCAAATACTGAATAGTGTTTTGACAACAGTGTAATTTTCTTTCATCGTCTCTGATCATTTTGATGCCCAGATACATTTTGTTAAGACTTTTTTTGTCTGTTTGTAAAAATCATACTGTAATCTCCAGAAAGTACTCTCTAACTCAGAATTGTTCTGAAAAATATTTTCCATTGAGAAAAATATATCCAGTCAGCTATCCAATAAGTAAAGAATAATACTAAAAGGAAAACATATTTATGATGCTTAACTTTCATATTTGTTTATTTACTTGGGTTTTTTTATTTATCATCACCACAAGCAAAATTGAATCAAATAAACTTTACAGAACTGATGAAGTTTATCAATGGGTAGTCAGCAGAATAATTGTTAAAGAGCTTTGAAAACTGAGATGTTCTGATAAATAGAGAGAAATATACAAAATTTCATTATTTGCATAGTATCGAACACTTTGAATAAAATTTACCATAAAGGGTTTTCTATTCAGTGAAAGTAAAATGCCTAAACTAAATTGATATCTCATATTCTCTTGTTAGGTTCCCATTTCATTTTGTTGCTCTGTCTTTCTACATGGAGATCAATAATTGATCTAAGACTGTGAACAATGGTTTATGTAAACCAAAGATTTCTGAATTATGATGATATACTTGCAACTTTTAACAAATCACGATCTGCTTAAAAATACTGTTTTCTTATGCACTGCTTTAAGGTATTATTGACAAGGTCGTTTTTCTGTAAACTTTGAAAAAGGCATAAAATTATTCTTAGTCTCATACTGGGATCATATTAGAAATTTCTATTATGAGATATCCTGTATCTGTCATGTAACCTCCAAAATTTTTATGGATGAGATTCAAATTTTATCGTTTGGGTTTTTTTCCTCTAAAACAATTTTAAAAATCAAAGCGCATTTGAAAGAACTGTCTTTAAGCTGAAAATATTTCTGTCAACATTAATACTTTGCTTTCGGTGTTTTATGAAAATTATAGACATTGCCCTTACAAAGGAAAGACAAACTTTCAGGGTTTTTTCTAGTTTCTGCCTCACACAGAGATTTTTGTTTATTGCCATGATTTAGCCCCAGCCATCAATCAAGCCTATGAAGGCCCTTGCTCACTCCCCCACTAGCAGAATTGGGGAGAGAATTGGAAGGGTAAAAGCTGGAAAACTCATGAGTTGATACAAAAACAGTTTAATAGGGGAAAGCCATGCACAGAAGTAAAACAAAACAAGGAATTCATGGCTCCCCATGGGGAGGCAGGTGTTCAGCTATCCCCAGGAGAGCAGGGCCCCATCATGTGTGACAGTGACTTGGTAAGACACTAGCATTCCAAATCCCTTTCCCCCTCTTTCTCCTTCTCCCCATACTTTATATACTGAGCATGATTTCATAGGGCCTGGAATATCCCTTTGGTCAGTTTGGGTCACGTGTCCTGGCTGTGTCTCCTCCCAACCTCCCATGCACCCCCAATGTCCCTGCCAATGTGGCCATATGAAAAGCAGAAAAGGCCTTGGCTCTGTGCAAGCCCTGCTCAGCAATTACAAAAACATTTCTATATTAGCAACCCTGTGTTCAGCACAGATCCACAGCACAGCTCTATACCAGCCACTGTGAAGAAAATCAACTCTACCCCAGCCAAAACCAGCACATTTATTTATCTAGGTGCCAATTTCAATCTAAATTAACAAACAATTTTTGTTGAACAAATCTGCTTGACAAATGAACTATCCAGGAAATGAGCAAAAATTGTCTACCTCTGTTACATTTTCCACATGTTCATCACGTACCTTTCTTCCAGAACCTGAATATATCAAAAACATTTTCCTCATGAACAAATTTTCCAAAGCCCCACAACCTCTATAAAATGCATATTGCTCTCAATCACCTCTTCTTCCTCTCGCATTTTGAGCGAGAAGCATACGCACATGCACCCAGACACAAAGTGAGACCTTTCTTCCATCATTTGAGAAATTGTCACCAAGTTGACTTCATCAAGGTACTTGATAATAGCTTTCAAGCTATGATATATGACTCAGTGTGTTGGAACTGAAGCAGGAATGCTGACAACCATCCATCTACCTTTGATTTCCAGAAGCTCTGTCAGAAAAGAAACTATTATAGAAGATAAACACATAAACTCAAATCTCTTTCATCATTCCCATGCTGAAAGTTGAAACAAAAGATCTTTTACCTCAGGACCAGATATTTAGGAGTATTGGTTTACTCTGCCCTCATTGCCTCTACGCAGAGACCAAGTAACCACAGCTTTTGAGCCAGCTGCAGGCTGTTGAGAAAATTTTAAGCCAACACTGAAATAGACCAAACAGCTCTGCAGCATCATGTGGAAAATAAAAGATCATGACTGCAAAGCACTGGGGCTTTGTGTTCTTGTACCTCTAATGTCCAGCTGTTGCCTAAGTCTTAAGGTTTCTACATTGTATTTCTGTTTGTCTCAGACCAATTAATGGATGCTTTTGGTTAAGATGTTCAGATTACCATATTGTATAAGGTTCTAGCGTAATAAACACACAGGTTTTCTCTATTTCAGCTCTCAGGCTTAGCACAAGCCTGCTCCTCTTCCCCTCTATCCCACCCTCAAAGAACGTTTGAGAGCTCCAGAAGTGGAGATTTCTCCTCCTTATACTTTCCATCCTTTCTTACCAGCAGAGCTGAAAACCTACAGCACCCTGAAAACATATGACGTAAGCTGTACATCATACATATTCACCACTTGACTACTTGTCAGGCAGCTAGTAGTCATCTGTTCACGTCACTATTCTTCTTTTAATATTTTTGAGGCACAGGACAGGAGAATGGCTTCATTCCATCCACCCAGTTTCTACACCCCTCCCCTTTAGTACTGCTGCAGTTCTGCTTTGGCATTAATCACATTAGGGTTAATTGCAATTGTGAATTAAAAATGCTTGCAATGAAAATAAATCCAGGCAGGAGAAAAAACTGTGTTCATTTTTCCTGGAAGTAAGAATACTTAACAGGGATAAGAAAGACAATTTTCAGGAGATTTCCTTGTAAAAGATTGCCAATACTTCACATGAAAGTTGTGTACTTTAACTTAAGTGGATATGCTCTTTTTAAAAAGCACTTTTAGGGGGTGGCACAAAGCTCCATAATAAATTATCTAGTTGAATTGAATTTCAGTTTAACTTATTCAGTCCATTTTGAACTTTTGCTGTAGGGACGGACTTTTCTGTAATCTATATCTGATGCCTCATTGGGCAGCTCTGATATATAAGATGTACAGAATCTTCTCTGTACGTTCTCCTGTTTAAGGGACTTCTTAACCACCATTCTGAAGGATGCGGGGTGGTGATTGCGCTGCAATCTGAGAAATTACTGCAAAGAAACTGTGGGAAAGTAAAGACAAACAAAAAGAGGGAATTACAACTGAAAAAGAAAAGGATTATAAGTAGCAAGATTTCATGCCCTATTTATAGGAGACAGCAGGGTTGAGGAAGATATTATGTTCCAAAGAAGTTTTAGGACTTAGATTTTAAGCCCTTGAGTGTTTAACTTCTTTCTCTTCTACAAACATTCCACCCAACTTTTAGTGAGAACATTTGAGCATAATTTGCAAGTATTTAGACATCTGTGCCCAGAAAAGAACATGAGAACAGTCAAACCAAGTCAGAGCATAGATCTTTCCATTCAGTATCCTGCCCCCAGGACTTTGTAATATTCTCACACTCAATTCAAGTGTTTTTTAGAGACTGTTTTCCCATTAATTACTCCTTAGGAGCCTGTGTAAATTCTTAGCATCCGCAGCAGTATAGCCAGGGCATCTGCAGCCTGTTAATGCACTGCATGAAGATCTACTAATGTGTTGTTTTCATTGTTGGTTGGTTGGTAGTTTTTGAAGTGTGATGAATCTTTCTTCCCTTTTGCTTCAACAAATGCCCACTCATTCCTTTATTAATGGTGACAGTGATCAAGAAAGACTTATTTTCCCTCTCCATGCCATTCTTCATTCTCAAAATACACTTTAGCGTGTAAAAGCATCCATAGTAATGTGCATTTCTAAATGGTTGTTTGGAAACACAGCTGTGAATTTTATATATGAAATAAATGTATCTACAAATATGATTACAGCATTAGTGGCCATTTCTGAAAACCTGGCCCTCATAACCAAACAGAAAGCAGATTGCAAACTGTTTTCTCATTAGTATATGCTACCATTAAACCAGCTTAATACATCGGTGTTAAT
Organism: Oreocharis arfaki; assembly: GCA_013398015.1. Lineage (NCBI taxonomy): Eukaryota > Metazoa > Chordata > Aves > Passeriformes > Paramythiidae > Oreocharis > Oreocharis arfaki. Next base: position 229,380 of record VZRR01014186.1, on the reverse strand, counting down.
TTCAAATCACAAAGAAGAAAGGACTCAACATATGTTGCTGCAAAACTGGCAATAAATATCAAGTCCCCAGAGCTGCATTTTTTGCATTTACAGGTATGTTTTAAAAATATACAAAGGTTTATTTGCCTTATTTTGAAAGAAGCAAAGACAGGACATAGGCAGTGCTATAATTCCCTGTATGACATCTTTTGTGTGAGTTGATTCAGTTTGATTGATGCAAATTGATTTTTTCCATGTTTTTTTGAAAATTAGTTTCATAAAACTGATGCTCTCTATTCAGTCCAGAAACACACCACCTATTGGGAGGAATTAACTTCTTATTTCCCAACAGAAAACACCTGCAGATAAAATGATCTCAAAGCTTTTTGAAGAAAATAAGAGCATGAAGGTCAAGCAGCACACCACTTCTTTTTCCCCAGAACTCCGTGTGTTCAAGAACTTAAGGACTCACTGACAGAAATCATCAGTGAACAATGCAATACCATCTGAAAAATATCAAGAAAAACGTCTGGTCAAAAGTGACAAAAATGAAAGATAAAAAGCATAGTTTTTCCTTATTTCATATCAAGAAGGATGTTTTGAGAATGAAGCTGACTGCACAGGAACATGTTTTGTAATATGTCACATCAAAACCAGGAAAATGTCATAAAGTACGAAGAACTGCCAGAAAGCAGGGAAGTCCTATGTGCCAACTCCTGCTCCTAGTACTGACAGTCTTTTTCAAGTGATACACCAGATTAAAGGGAATAGAAGGAATCTTGGGAGCAGATGTTAGAACCTAAATCCCCTGCTGTCAGCTGAGCATCATCATTTTTAGCTTATCCCATCAGACTCTTTCTTCTATTAAGTCTCTTGCACAATTTGAATTTTGCATTATTTCTGCTGGAGAAGTAAAGAGGACTTTTTTCATACATTTCAGTTTTTACTTCTCCCAACGTTTCTCCACAAGTTCACACTCAGACTTGTTTCCACACAGTCTACTAGGCGGCCTGCTTATAAATGGGAGGTATATTCTTGAACCTTGTCCAATTGATCAGAATATTAAACCTCAGTATCCAGGTTTCTGAGAAGTGGTTGTAACTAGAAGGTTATAACAGTAAGCATAAATAAACTAACTATTACCTCCTCATCTGGTCACATTTGTGAGAAGGTCAATCTTTTCTTTCTTTTATGCATGCCCTGAGCATGCATCTAATACCAGAATCTCCTACAGATTTTGCTCTGTTCTGTTGAGGAGTTTTAGCCCAGCTTCAGCAGCATGGCCATATGGAAATTGAGACTGTCTGGGCTTGCAAAACTCAAAGAGATAGGTCTTGAAAATGTTTGTGTTGAAAGCAAGCAGGCAGCATGAAGAAGTTCAAGAAATGGGTAAGTGTGTGGTTTCTGTAAAATGAGGTTTCTGGGAAGGTTTCCAATTTATGTCTTTTGGTGAACACCTAATGATGTTTTGGTTTAGAACACCTAATAATGTTCTGGTTTTGTTTTCAAGACTAAAAGGGAAAGAGATGTCAGATTCCTGTTGCTCTTCTGCACAAGGCAGAATCCAGGCTTAGAGGCAGCCATCCCTTCTGTGCAATGATACTGAGCACCTACGATATATATGAACTTACCTGCCTGAGACCTTAAAGAAAAAAAAATCATAATTTGAATCAATAGTTATGAGACACATATAAATTAAATTCCTCCTGTTATTTGTTAAAACCAGTCATGCCATTTCTATTAGTATGCATGACATTTTGCATTAAACTGTTTTTTGCTGAGGCAGCAGTATCCCTCAAGGACCAGACAGTATTTCTTTGCCTGTCTGCATTCTATAATACTGAATACAAATAATTTTTCAGCATTCTTTTATCCCCAATAGCTTCATATAACCTGTGCATATGATTTCAGAACCAATCTCATGAGTCTTCCTAATACAGAGAAAAAAACCTGTAAAAACACATCTGGACTAAGAGCCAAAATGCAAGCCTCTTTTCCTAGCTTTTGGAGAGCTTCTTGCATGGTGCTTCACCTCTCCTGCCTTACTTCAAGTTAAGGCACAAGGACAAAGCTGGGCCCTTGGCAAGTTATATCAAAGGGGTTCTCACCCTCAGAGCTATCCAAAAGGAGGTGTCAGCAAGTTTGCCAAGTCCATTCTTGTCCTAGCAGACAGTGAAGGGGAATGGCTGTGGATGTGCAGGGCTGAAGGAGGCAGGAGGCAGCCCCAGTGGAATAGCGTGCAAGAAGAAGCACACCACTGAAATACCTTGGTCTGACAAAGCCACCACCCAAGAGCTAATGAGTAACACATTTAGACATATTATTCAGAATGCTCAAATTACCACCACAAACCTCTGGTTTTCAGGGCATTCAGATGCTGTTATATTCCCCATCCTCTAAGGTACATTTCGATGTAAAGCTCTGAATGTTGATATGGCCATGCTCTACGGGTGCCTGTGTCTACAGCATTTCTGTTATGGTCAATTATAGCGACTCGAAAGAAAGGATTAGCTTACTAGGTATTAAAATTATTATTAATTATCAAATATGTTGTTGAACTGCAATTGATAATCAGTAAAACTGAACTCCAGTGCACAGTTAATAACAATCTATTGAGATAAAACTGAATTTTTCATCTCCCAATGCCTTTTAACTTTCTATCTATTGAGTGAATATATAAAAATGTATTTTAATTTAGCTAGCCTTTAAAAATCACACTCAAAACAATTTCCAGACAGGAGAGAAACTGCTAGCATGGTGTGGTAATTTTTTTCAAAACTGTCTTACCAAATCTAATAATGCGTGTCTGTGCTGATATTCAAGATTGAAAGCTACAATACCTTTACCGTCTGTTTTTAAGTAATTAGGCCTGTATTCATCCAAGAAAACCTACGTATGTGTTCCTTGCAACACATATTTCCACAGATGCTGTGGAAAACTGGCGATGTTAAGTCTCACAAGTCCAAACAGTTTTATCATCCAAAAATTTATTGAGCCATTAACAAAAAGGGAAAAAAAACCAAGGCATACTTTTAGTAAGCAGACAGTTGAACTCAGTATTTTGGCTTTCCAAAACACCATTCTACTTTTTAGGCTTTGTGCCTGACTATCACATTTGCAGTAAAGAGACCTGCTGTTAAGAGCTACAGGGTTGCATGTTAAAGTGCCCTGGAAAATGCTCACTGGATCTCCCTTTGACAGAGAGTCACCGACCATCTTCAAATTCTGAGTCCCTTCAGAGCTGGATTTTTTTGTTTTGTTTTGCTGGGGGGGGCGGGTTTTGTTTGCGTTTTTAATTCATTAAATTGGTGTTTTTATTAGTATCTAGGTAATATATATGTTCCCCCAGAGAATTTTTTTTCTAAAAAGTGTGCTACAGAGACATTATTGAAAGAGATCTCTTTCTAGCATGCCTATATGACATCCTGTTTTGTCAACACCCCCAGAGAAAGCCGAATACCTTTCGGTAAACAAATACTGGATTACAGGATGGCTGGAATGAAATGGATTTAAACATACTCCTTTCATTGTGGAAACTTGCATATCTAACTGAATTTTGCAGCTTTCCAAAATGAAGAAATGAAGTGAGTCAGTTACATTTAGCTGACATTTTTTAAGGGCGATTACGAAGATTGTTATAAATCCTAGTGTGGATAGACTGCTCAAGACCAGCAGGCCAGGGCTATGAACCCTGAAATCATTGACAACAGGACTGTTCCTCAGACAGTGAGAAGAAGAGCTATAAAGCTGTAGATGGTTATGAGGAGTTTGTTCCTCTATTAAAGTATTACCATTAATCTAAGCTTAGAGATATGCATCACAGTCCTGCTTCACATGTAGGGGTGATAACAGTATTATTATAATAGAAAAGAGCAAAAAGAAGGAATGGATATAGAGAAAGAAACAGGAATGCCTATCAGAATGACAAACTGAGAAAGTATTTTTCTAAACAACTTCTGCTGCTGCACCGAAATAAAGATTACTGACCTGTCAAAGTTCAGCTGGAAGCATCAACCTTGAGAATAAACCAGAACATTTGGAAAAAAGTGTGTTAGGGTAAAAAACACCTAAACCCTCAAAAATAAAAAAAAAACTGAAACAGATGAGTTCTAGCCAAGATGTTCCAAATGTTGAAAATAAAATATTCTTAATTACTTGAAAACTGTAAATATTATAGTTTGCAACCATTTTTGAGATGTTTTCTTAGCAAAGACAAAACACCAAATTGGTAAGACTTGATTGAATTTAATAATGTTTTGCATAGGGTGGGAAAACAAAACAGGAGAGGCAAGCAGAGAGTCCAAACAGCTGTGTCTGTTTACCAGAAACAGCTTTTACTGAAAAACAGTAAGATTTCCCATTCATACAGAGCAGTTATTCCAGGAACCTGTTCAACTTTTTTAAAATTCAAAATAGCTGAAATACTTTTCAATTTTACATTTACATTCTTTTTTGACATTCAGGAATTACTGAGGTAGCACAAAGTGTCCTTACTTTTGACCATTCCAGACATGGATAGGAATAAGAAAAAATATATTTGTTACCAGACACTCTCTGGGTCCTAAGATAATATGTCTCAACTATGATCTTTTGAGACGTATTATTTGCTTAATTCTACTTGGAATAAAGAGTTGTTTTCCACTTGTTTTACCTCTGGGTAGCCGCAGAGATCAATGCACTTGATTACAGTTTGTACATTCATATCACGGAACCCATTTTACGTTGTTAATAAGAACAGCCTGCCATTAGCTCAAAGAGAAAAGCAATCACTTAAGTTCTTCCCATTTACTTAGTTTTTAAGTGCCAAATGTTATCTCCTGCATAGATATTCATAGGGAATGAGCCAAAGGGGACATGAAATTCTGTGAGCTTCCCTTTGCAAAGTTTTCTTCAATCTTTTTTTCTGAAAGGTGACATCTTGTGGGCTGTGAATTGACCAGGTGACTGACTCCTGCTTTTCTTTTTAGCTGGTTTTCTGTCCTCTTGTGAGCCATCCTTGTACATCTTTGAAAGGGGTACAGAGAAACTTCATCTAAGCCCCACCAACCACCTGTGACTCGCTGTGTTCTTGTAGAGATGTAGTGGTACATGAAATACACTTGTGTGGAATTATACATAGTTATCAAGTAACCAAGATCCTGATAGAGATTAAAGTATGTCAAACCAGGCAGACAAAGAAGATGTTAGCAAGTTTCACAGGGATACATACTGACACAAAGGGATTGGCTCTATTTTTGTACTGGTCACTGAAACATGGGCCAGAGGACAGCAAAGCATACCAAATGCCTCTTACTGTGTGCTCCATGCATCCACATGACTGACCCTAGGGTGGCTGTAACACAGCAACCTACACACCCCACAGGGCCTTCCTGCACTTGATGTCAGACCCCTCTGGGAAGGACCCTGGACAGATTTATCTGCCCTGTGTCATACATGTCACATTGTCAGAAAGTGTTATGAGATACATGGCAAAGCATTCACACAGGCAGGAAAGGACATTCTTCACTGCCCAAAAAACTAAAGGGACAAATGTGTCTGGACCTTCAAAATTGTATCAACTGGTACCCCTGTAGAAAAATCAGCTCAGCCACAGAAGCAAGTTTCAGCAGGACTTGCTCCAGTGCACTGACTGTGATAAATGAGATAAAAGAATTGAAGAAAATCTTCAGTGAAAGACTAAGAATTAGGTAAGGGAAATATGCTTGCTTCTTGTTTTTTGCATTTGCTCTTTAGGTACCCTTCACTAGGGGCAAAATAATAAATAAAATTTTGATCTGGAAAAGCTTTGAACATGTAGCAATAAGGTCATACAATACAGTGCTAGGATACTTAATCCAGCTTTTCATGAGGTAGATGTTAAGAAAGGCTGCCCACAGAGCGGAAGATGTTGGTGAAACTGAACATGAAATGTAGGTTTTTTTACTCTACACTGTTAAGATTGATTCTTAACCCAAGCTAGCAATGTCCTGTCTATTAAAGTCTTAATTTCAGGCCCACGTAAATCATGGTAGCTGGTTTATTGTGCAACGATCCCTCAAGATGCTGCTGCCAAGCACAAGGAAACTACTGTGTTACAATTTTATTATATGGGGACGCTGAGGTTTAGAGATGAGAATGAAGGTAGGGAAGACTACCTGATTCTATCCAGAAAGGAGCACAGAAAGCATATCTCTGTCTATGTATAGCGTGTATATATTGAATCGATACCTACTGTCCCACAACAATAACAATAAGATTATGTATCTTAATGAAACACATCTGTGCTTTGTATACGCAGGGCAAACATTTATACTTTAACATTTACTTTTGTACTACTTAAAATTTTTTTCCAGATTAAACATGGAGTAGGAGAGTTGCATTATTCCTAAGAAACACGTGAAGTTTCATTTGAAAACTACCATGATAAAGTACTAGAGAATATTTTTCTACCATTTGTGTCATTTACCATGAAAAAAATGCAGGCCCTTGCTGAACGCATCGTTTATTGCATTTATTCATCTCACTTTTAACACGAATACAGTCTTTTTGTGTGTTGTCAGTGCTGATTTTTAGTGTCTTTTTTCGCTCCCTCCTTCCCATCTGTACTGAAGCACTTCCCAGGACAATTCTGCCAGGAGGGCTGGAGAGCAGCTGTCTCCACAGTGCAAGCCAGGGGTTTGCCAACAGGGCATGTTTCTGCAGGTTTCATTGGTCTTCCTTCCCCTCCCCCTTTTGGTGTGATCTCATATTTTCTGAAATGCTAGATATAATTTAAACCAGGACCAGGGGACTTCAGCTTCTCCCTGAGCAGCTAAACAGTGTTTGTGTTTCTAACACTGATAGTCTTTATGAAGGTATTATATGGAAGCTCACTTTCAAGCAACTAAAATGACAATATAAATTCAATGCTGCGGCAGTCATTTATCACTTTATGATAATGCCAGAATATACAAATGATAAGAGAGAAAGGCTCAGGGAGAAACCTGAGGGGGGTTTATCATTTATTTATGTACTTATGTAATACGAGGGAGTAAGTGATGAAGGAGGAATACGAAGATGTTTCATCTAGCATGTTGATTTAGTACTTCCCCCTCCCTGATCAGTGACCTCTCTCATGTTTAGAAGAGACTAAACACTCCAGAGAAAAGAGTGTGTGTGTGTGTCTTCTTTATTAAACCTAGTCAGAAAAACAAGTAGGCTTAGTTACACTGTTACAATTAACTCAGTGAATAAGGTATGATCATTCATTCTTTGGCTAAAGTGTATATTACCATAGATGGCACTAATTTTAAAAGGGATGTCTCTCACAGAGTACTGCAGCTGTAAAGAAATAGATCAGCAAAAGAGAGGGACTGAGGAGTACAAGGATGAGAAGGATCATGACCCAGGTGCAAACTGATGCATCATTAAAGGAGATTTAAAATGTTAACAACACAAAATGTTGAAGCACTAATCTCTTGGCAGGCATTGTAAAAGACTTTCCTCTTTTTAAAAAATATTATGCTAAAATAAGCTATTAATTTTGTTTACTCTTTTGTGCAGTTCTAAACTGTACATTCAAAACTAGGTAGAAACATATGTCATATCCACCTTTCAGCCAGTTACTACTCTAATCTCTAAACTCTTTTTATGACAGACTGACAATAATTTAATCACTGTGAGCTTCACGTTGCTCTTGTTTCTTTTCAGCGGAATGAAAGAAAATTCTGCTTAAGGTAATGTAAAACATAAATGCTGTATATAACATCATATTTGCCTTTGTAGGATGCTAGCTGCACACCTTGCAACTGTATAGTTTATGATGATGATAGTTTGTAGTGTACAAGACATATGTCTTACATAAAGCCTTGTGAACATACATACATTTAGTCTATGCATGTAGCCTTTTAAAACATTAAATATCCAGGAAAGTGACAGCTGATGTCTTAGATAACACAGCTCAGGCTGAAAAAAATGCCCTACATAACTGAATATATGACTGTCTATAGTTAAGTAAGAAGTTAGCTGAGGAAAGCAGAGATTATAGCACATCGCTATGACAAATCCAGCCTCACAGTGTTTCAAACCCAAAGCAACACCCACCTATCTGTCTGCTGCCATTTTAGTTGATAAGTAGAGTTGACACTGAGACAGATATATCAAGAGAAGAAAATATTAGTCTTTTTGAATCGCAACAAATTCTACCGTCTGTGTTGCAGTGGCCTTGTACACTCTGCAGTAAAGGAGTGATAAATAACTCAAACTGATCCCAGTCCTGTTAAGAGCAAGCAATAACTTGCAAATGCCAAATTGTCATCCCAGCCTGCTATTCCTACATGCTAGTTTTCAAATTGACTTTGAGAACACAGAATTTGTGTGAATAAGCTCCTGATATTTCTTCCTTCATTTTCTGAGCAAACACAGGGAGGCTGCCAGATCTTTGAACTTTGTAGGACTGCTGGTGCTGAGACAACTTAACAGAGGAGCTGATATGGTAGGACTTTGGACTGTATCAGTGATTGGATTGTATTGGCTGCAGGTGCCCAGGTGCTAGCTACAGGGGGCTGGAGAGGAGGCTTCTGGGGCAGGAGATTAGGACTGTCCTGTGATAAAAACAGCAGGTTCCAACCGCTCCAACAGAGCCACCACAGGACACAGCTGAGCCCCACAGACAACATAGTGGCACCACTGGGGAGGCATACTTAAGAAAGGGCAAAATGCTGCGCAGGCACTGTGAGAGAGAAGTACGAAAAATGTCACAGAAGCAACCCTGTAGACACCAAAGTGGGGGGATGAGAAGGAGGTGCTACAGGTATAGGAGCAGAGATTCCCCTGCAGTCTATGGTGAAGACCATGCATACACAGGTTGTCGCCCTGCAGCTCACTGAGTTCCCCATTGGAATATATAATCACAGTTCAACTCATAGAGGACCCTGTGCCAGAGCAAGTGGATAGATCCTGAAGGAAGATACAGGCTGTGGAGACCCCACACTGGAGTAGGCTCCTGGCAGGAGTTGCAGCCTGTGGAGAGGAGCCCATACAGAAGAAATTTTCCTGATAATCTGTATCCAGGTAAAGAGACGTGCTAGAGAAGTATGGTCCTGAATGACTGTAACCCAAGGAGAGAACCCATACTGGACAAGTTCCTGAAGACTGCAGTCAGTGAGAAGCACCCATTTTGGAAGAGTTTATGAAGGAAAAATCCAATGGCAGGACCCTCAATAGCGCAGTCTGTCCCTGACAGACTGTACCCAGTGGAAAGGACCCATACTGAAGCAGTTTGTGGAGGACTGCAGCCTGTGGGAAGGATCTGTGTTGAAGCAAGTTGAAAGTGAGAGGAGGAAGAGGGAACTGTTATGGACTGACCACATATCCCCACCCCCCTGCACTCCTCAGAAGGGAGGAGGTAGAGGAGTCAATAAGGAAGGAGTGAAATGGAGTATAGGAAAAAGGGAGGACGGTGGGAAGGTGAGCTTTTAGTCTTGACTTTGTTGCTTGGTATTCTACTCTACTTTTAATTGGCAGTAATTTAAAGTAATCTCCCCCAGTTTGAGACAGTGATAATTGCCAAGCAATATCCTAGTCTTTATCTTGACCCACGAGTTTTTCATCTTATTTCTCTTTTTGAGCTGTTGAGGAGGTATAGTGAAGGAGGCGAAGTGATAGAGAATTTTGGTGGACATCCAGAAGACAGCAAAATTCAATCCACTGGTGTGACATTAGTGAAGTATTTGTATTAACTGCATTGCTTATTTATCAATTCCCTTGTGGAAGATGGAATTATTTTTACTAGGGCTATCATGGCTTCTACTATCTCATAAGACTCAAGGATTTTCAGACCTGCTCCTGAAGTATAAAGACAGGGTATTTCAAAACAGAGGCAGATGTTACAAGAAAAAAAACTGTAAGTGTCTGGGACTTCTTTTATGTCTCCAAAAGAAATCTACCATGTTGCAAAAAGAGGAAATATTCTTGCTAGAAACAGCAGAATAGCTCAGCTGTAAAGTTGCAAGAAGGAGCACACCTAACACCATATACACTTTTGGCTGCATTTTCTTGTCTATAAAGATTGTTTCGGCTCCATTTGAGGTAAAAAGATTTGTTTACTCTTTCTTATGGCACATGAAGAGATTAAGAGACTATATGTTTTATATACTTTTCATTAGTCTTCTTAGGGGATCCTATTTCCCATTCAGAGAAGATATTTCAGACTATGAATATATTATAGACCTCAAGAGTACTTTCAATTTCCTGGCTCCAGATATACATGCTGGCTCCACCCCAAATCTATACCAATAAATGTCTACAAAAGCAGCAGAGCTTCCTGATCTCATCCCATTCTCGTTTGCACAGAAGGAAAGCACAAGCCCAGAGGGCAAATGATGTCAGGAACATGTGCTCAATCTCAGCACTTAAGGGAACTGGAACATGAAGTTCCCTGAACATAGCTCTATCAAGAAAATGTAGACAGTCCTAGGGACTTTGAGGCCAGTAAAATATTTACAAAAAATTTAGGTTGCTGGTCCCACAAGTGAAATCATGTTCTGTATTCCGGACAGCGAGGCTCTCTGTACTGGGTATGAGAAAAGTCAGTTGCCCTACATAGGATGAAAATGGTACAGAGGGCTCAAAAGTGGTGCAACTGAACTCAGACACTAGGAAAATGTTGGCAGGAGCAAACTGTCGCTCCGGACTTGGGCAGGGTTCTACGGGATTTGAAAAACCACCTCCCCCCATTTAATCCACAACTTCAGACTTCTAGTGAAAGTGGAAGACTGTCTCATTATTTTTTTCAATGAATTGAGCTAATTTCTATCTTCAGGATTATAGGAGGAAGGAGTGGATGTTGTGTTCCTCCCATATTACAGCTAAGCAATTTAAATATTTACTCAGGAAATGAGAGCAGAAATATGTGATGTCTAAGTACAGACACAGCTGCATGTGTTACGTGCAGCTTACCAACAGCTCAAGACTGATGGGAGCAGCTGGTGAGCACAAACCCTCAACTCCAGGAAGAAAGGGACTTTCTGAGGCCTCTCAGCTCCCCATCCTGAGGTTTCCCCAACATGGGATGGCAAACTCAGCTGTCTCCATCCTGTAGCAGGTGCACACTGGGGATCCATTGCCATCTACTGCCACTGACAACTCTCACAAGGCCACATTTCCAAAAGCAGGAGAAAACTGATGTGCCTGAAAGCCAGACGAAGGTGTTATGTATTTAGCTGGTGGGTTCAGGAAGACTGGCCATCATGATATGTGATGGCATATGCAGGATACTCTTAGGAAAGCTCAAGTAGGAAAGAAGCAGGGCTTCTTTTTTTTTCTGAGAAAATGCCTGGTGATCTTTTATGAGTGTGTAAAAGGACTATGACTTTTCAAGTCACACTTTAAAGCATCAACTGTGTTTTGCGGCAGTGTCAGAGACCACGTGTAAGACTGACATGCATCGTGAGCTCAGAGGAAAGTTTACTTCAAGAATCTTCACAGACATTAGACAGAGCTGTCTAGGCAATTCAAGACTGCAGGCCTAAGGGGAGCCAAAATGCCTGGGAAAATATCAAAAGTGGCCATCTGGAAAGAGATACACTGCTTTTTTATGAGTAAAAGTTTCAGGTAGCCACAAACTAGATGGCATCACTCGAGTTGCCAGTCCCAAAAAAAGAATGAACAAGCATTAAGTGAAATAAATTATCTACAGCATTTCTCTATGCATGTCTTCAGCTCCTAAAAACATATAGAAGCCTTTTTGCACGATTTCTTACAGCATCTTCAGAAACAGGCTTAATTTATGAGTTTATTCCTTACCAGTATTTTCCTCAGATATAATGACAGGAATTGTTACATTCATTTCTATTAAAGGAAGTTATTTTTAATGTCTAAATATATAAATAGTAATTTATATCATTTTAAAATGTATTTTCTGCAAGATCATAAGAAGCTACATAAAAATGTGTGCTTATGCCTGTTCGTTCTATCCTAGTGTATCTGCAGAGATGCAGGAAAGCTCACACTTTGCAGAAACCAATCTTGCAAGAGAGGCTGTATGAGGAAATGGTAATTTGGCTGTATAATCAAATCGCAATGCGTTCAGCTAGCAGATGTGAGCAAATAAAGAGAAAACCAAATTTAGATTTTGTGCCAATTGCTCTTTTACATGTGCGCTTGTTTTTGAGGACTCCCTATGATTTTTTCTAATTTGCTTGGTGATGGTAACAGCTTCAGGTGGTTTTGCACAGCTTCCGGCTGCAGCACTGCGGTTTGCCAACAGACGGCATGATGCATTTCCATTATCCCATGTCTCTCCAACAAGATGACTGTCTGCTCATCTCTGAAATAAACCCAAAACACCACCCTAGGCCTCAGCTCTGCAAAGATTTAAACATGTGTTTGAATTTGCATACGAGTACCACTAAACCTCATCTTTCCTGCTGTTTGTAAGCGGGTTTTTTTTTTTCCACTGTGGTAAGAAAGCAGCTACCTGTAGCTATATAATGTCAAATTATTTAGGTATATCATCAGAGTGAGGGATAATATTCTTGACCTATTATTATTGAACCTATTCAACACTGTGTTTTCCCAAAAGCTAGCCAAATACATTAAATTTCATGTGCATATGGTCCTGGACAAATAAGTCTAGTATTATCTAGCTCTGCACTGCAAATATTCAGTGCAATATGTTTCTTATATTTCTTTCTTTACTTCTAGCCTGGACAGTTGAACCGTTGCACAGGAAAGATGTTACATGAACTTATAGTGTGAAATAGGATGCAGAATTGTGTGAAATACTGAAAATAGAGTGAATAACAGTGCTGGACAGGAGCAGCTTCTTGGCTGTATAGTTTGAGCATCGACTCTAACCATGGAAGTCCAACAGATCCTTCTGTGCTTTGAAATTAACAATTTAAGTTATGAAATGAATTATTCTTTAGCAAGGACTTTTCTCAGGACTTTTTTTCTGATGGCACAGAAGAAGCTACGACATTACCTACATGCCCAGAGGAGCAGTAGGAAAAATGGAAACCATGTTAGGAGTTAATTTTGTATCTCAGTGAGATTTGGAGGTTAATATTCAGTTTCAGTGCGTAGGTGGTAGAATATGTGTGAAATAGGGTACGTGCAATGGAATGCTTTACTGAACTGCAGAAATGCGTATAACATGCTAAATAGGACTAGCCCAGACCATATGCTGAAGGGTCAGTGAATACATAGGACAATGCTACTCAATTTTCATTTAAGGAAAAAATCTTATCAACACTTCCCATTTTCTTCTATGCTTCTTATTAATCATTTCAGCAGAAATGCTCATACTTGAAGCTGCAAACAAAGTCTGTTAGGCCGTCCAGCCTAAAGGTTCAGCTGCTAAACCTCTTTTCACCACTTCCCAGGAAAGGGAATTTGCTGTTGGCATATAATTGTTGCTCTTGATGACTCTATGTCTTACCATAATCAAGACATTTTGTGCGTTTTGCTGGTTTGCTACCTTGTTTGAAGACCTCAGCTTGTCAGGGTTAAGGCTTAAACTATTCCAGTTTGTTTTTGAAATGTCCTGTTTCTTTATCTAATCCCTTGCAGAAATGTGTTACATCAATAGAAATACCTTTACCAACAAAATCCATAATGTCATAAAAAATATTAAGTTAGGTCAACAGTATTTGTTTTGTGTAAACCCACACAGACTGTTAGTAATTATATTGCCTTATTTCACTTTTTCAAGCCCATTTCAGACATAGCATTATTTTCTTTGGGATCAATACTGGGGTTGGCTTGGGTCATCAAGCAGTAAAGCAGAAAAGAAAACAGGTCAAGGCCTAATCATTCTCCACACCCTCCTCTCCACCAATTACTCGAAGTGGAAACATCTAGAGATCTTGAATCACTTTCCATGTCAGTCTGATTTGAAGTCTGGATTGCTCTCTGGAGAATGAATGAATTTTTGTGGTATTTTCACATTCACTGCTCAGACATCAGTCCTTTCACTTGTAAGTGTGGTGTTCTCAGAGGAAGAACACATTAATCCCCAGAGAGGCAAGAAGTCAGGGGCATTTCCATTGTTTGGACTACAGTAATAACGACCCTTCAGAGCTGGAAAAGGCTTTATTCCTGAGGGAGGATGTTCACTGGAAAGGATGGTGGAATATCCTTCACCAGACATTAACATTTAACAATGATTTCTCTCTTACCTTTCTGCAGACATAAAAGAAATGATACTTGTTTGAGGAAAGGGTAAGGAAAGAAATAATACAGGACTCTGCTCAACGAGATGGAGTCTATTAGAAACAGAGAGACATTGACAAATGCTTTAAAGATTTCAGGAAGAAAGATGGTCACTTCTGTGCTCTAACTGACAAAGACTTTGTTGAGATGACATTCTGATTCAATAACTTTGCTTCTTTATCTACAACTGCACTTAAGGGCCAGTTTATTTTAGAAAAGCTACCTTGTCTAGCTGTGACTTACAGTTAGTTGCTACTATGTCCCTTTACAGGAGGAGCTCTTTATTCAGCATAGATTGAGTTCTGTTAAAGACATCATGTATTAAGCAAATTTACCCTCAGCAGTGGAGTCCAAGAAGCCAGAGGGACTGAGCAATACATGGAGGCTAAACACAGAAGAATCTTTAAATATTTACACAAAAAGGATAACTAAAACAAATAAGCAATTAACCAAATAAATACATAAATAAAGAAAAAACCAGAACCATTTGGACATACTCATGATCAAGCTTGATTTAATGTGGAAAAGCAGAAGAAGCAGTAAGGTTTGGACACTATCTGAGGTTTGGTTTCTTAGCAAGATTTGGATACCATCTAAGCTCGTGTTTTCCAAACTCGGAATAATATGCCAAACAGCACACGAGCAGAAGGCAGGAGACTACAGGCTACTAAACAGACACGAGCTGGTAAGCCTTCACCTGGCAAAGTGGTGGAGCTTTGTGTGAATATACTAAGCTGGATGTCTTCAAATCTTGGATCAGAAGACTTCTAACTTTTCTCAGACAGGACCGGTAGGGTCAACTGGAAAAACCGTCAGCAGAAACACGCTACTTTGAGAATGATCTCTGGATTCTAGTAAAGACAACAAACAGTCAGATGATATGGATTGGTTTTTGGACTGCAAGATTACAGTGTCACTTGATGCACTATCTACTCCAGATAAGGACTGAATAAGATATAGGCTGTTCATGGAAAAGGGCCATATACTGTAAAAGTCTCTCTCTCCTCTGTTTAGCCAGATGAGACCCATCAATTTTCAAGTTAATGTACAAAGCCCTTTACAGATTTCATGAATGAGACAAGGACTGAAATAACGTCATTTAAGAGACTTTATTATTGCTATGTATTCTGATCTACCATAGAAACAGGTAGCTTTTATAATTATGATATGCATTTTTATAACAGCTTTTGTTAGCTCTTTATTATTACACATATTGTACATTGCTTACTTTTTTCTTTTAAGGAAACTGAATGTTAAGTAGATGTTTATAATAAACCTTCTTGTTAAAGCTTCTTGAACTACTTATTTTTCATGCCTCATTTTCTTGACTGTAAGGCTCCACAGATTCAGAATCACCATGTTCATGGCTCCTCCTAGATGATGTTCACCATGCTGTGCAAGACAGCAGGCTGCCTTATTTCTCTAACAAAGGAGTTCCTATCAATACACAGTACACTTGTACTTCTGCTACTAGTACTAGTCACCATTCACTTTCGTTTATTCCTAATCTCTTTCCCTCTGATGTTTTGAAGTACTTATACATCTCTACATCCACCAAAGCTTTAAAGCAGAGCAACTGACACATTTGCAGACAAATTGCTCAGAGGAAGCACACACGCATCTATTTTCTGAAGCACCTCCAGGTGATTAAGCTTAAGGCCAAATTCTGCTCCTGTGAGCAGAAGTCAAGAAGAAGTGTTTTGCCTACAGGAACTGTGGGAATCTCTCCTTTCTCACTCTGTCAGAAGGTCCTGAGGTACCAAGGCCACAGCTGCTGTCAAAATGCTAGGCTTGAGGCAGTATAGTTACATAAATTACAGCTTCTTATCCCTTATGTGTTTCTAAAGCAATAAATGCATTTTTCAAAAAAGCCACTGTATCCATCTTTTCCAGAGTTTTGCGTATTTAGATGCATCAGTCACTGCACACTTGTTGTCCTGGAAGGCTGCTGCCTCCCAATCTCTGTGATCCAGTAGTCCTATCGTGTCATGCAACTTTTTCGTCCTAAGTGGGTGTGATTCTCCCTCTCACAAAATGAGCAGCTACCTAAAATTTGGGTATGGCCCTGAATCCCAGAAAATGCTACTGACCTCGCAGGAAGTTATAACCACCATCTAGGTATAATAACTGTGAGTTAAAAATACATTTACCTTCAGGCTTCAACAGAAAATAAAAATATCTGTTGTGTGGATATAGATGCTTCAGATTTTCTTCATCCTATGTGAACTTTATGTATTACAGTGAAGCTTCTTTTTGATCACTCTTCTCAAAGCTCTTAGGACTTGCTGTTCTGGAATTGTTCCTGTACAGAAAGACTCATATACAACAGTCCTACTTCAGATTCCCTACCATGCTCCCATGCTTCCTTGAGATAAATTCCATCTAAGATGTGTCAGGAACATCTAGGCAAGTACTCAACTATAAAGAACATACACACTTGTATTTGAATTTTTTTATTAATTAATTGCTGTTAGTCTGTTGCAAATTCGGGACTACATTAAGCACAATGCAGCAGATGGTCATCATCACAAGTACTTAAATAAAACAACTATGTGGCTTTAAATCACTGTCTTCCCAAACCTTATGCCAAGGGTCTGAACATGTTCTCCACCAATGGAGTTCAACTGGCTGCCAAGACCTGGCTTGCTAGGGGATGACAAGGGAGCTGAGGGGAGGCCTCATCTTACAGCCACACAGTGAATATTCCAGCCATGTCCATGCTTGGCTGTGTATTCAATCAATCCAGAATCTGGCCTGCAGGTTTGACTTCTTCCCCTCACCAGACTGCTCTGAATGATCCCTTACATCTGAGCTGCAGACATACTTAAAGAAGAAGATGGATGTTCTTTCCAGAAGGAACATTTCTCAGATTTTCTTGGGGATATAATGGTTTAAGTATTCAGCAACCTTTTAATAGAGATATGTCTAAATCTCTAAATATGTTGATATCTATTTGGATAACCAGTCTCAGAAGGAAGATGATTGAATTGCTGTTATATATTTCCAGGATTTTGTTCATCTAAGTCTCCAACTCAGTGGAGTTCTGATGGACATTTTCCTATCCAAAGCTTTTA
This sequence comes from Oreocharis arfaki, assembly GCA_013398015.1. Classification (NCBI taxonomy): domain Eukaryota; kingdom Metazoa; phylum Chordata; class Aves; order Passeriformes; family Paramythiidae; genus Oreocharis; species Oreocharis arfaki. The sequence continues at coordinate 212,155 of VZRR01014186.1, read as the reverse complement.
CCTGCCACTTTGCCATCAGCCCTTCTGCTGCACTTACGTGCACAGGAATATTTAAGGAAGTTTTTTAGCAGTTATATATTCATCATACTGCAGTTGGTGTTGATCTCACAAATAATTTTGTTGTGCTTGCAGGGAATGGGTAATGGAATGGGCAAAAAACACAGAGACAGAAAGCTCAGCATAAAAATGCAGTGAGGGAGCAGAGAAAACAGCAGAGTTGCTCTCAGTGCAGAGATCACAAAAGAACTAATTTTCCAGAATGCCATTCCAAACCCACGACCACAGCATTAGTAATGCTGCAAGAGTATGGACTGCACCTGAGCCCTCTGCTCATTAACCTTTTGGGTTAATGTGCAGCTCACAAACATAAAGGGTCTATGTATGTGCCCTAGGAGAATGGGTGGGAAAAAGCAAGCATGAGAAAAGGAAAGGAGGGGAAATAACTCAAGAAAAAGACAGAGTCCTTCTGGTTCTTGAAATGAACTGAGAATTGTTTTTCTCCCATGCAGAACAGCAAAAAAATGAATGAAGAACAGCATTCCAAGAGAGAAATTAATTCGCATAGCTATGGCTTCTAGTCTAACATATATTTAGATTATCTATCAACCAGATAGTTCTCTGATAAGGAAACTGCTAAACTGTAGAAATAATTGATCTCAGATTTGTCCACATTCCAGACCTGACTGTCTTTATTTTCTCATCAATGGCCAAGGTAAAGTGACCAGATGTCTCAATTAGATTATACAAGTACCAGTTTTTAATGGACTGGCAGGACATTCGAGGATTTTTAAATTTTTTTTTTTTTTTTTTATGAAGATGCAGAGACATCCTATTGTTATTCTGCCAGTGATCCACTCTTGGTACAAAAATGGCCGATTCACAGACTCTGCTCCTCCTCCTCTGTATGTTATATCTACAGTAGATGATCAAATTCTCATTAACACAGATGAGAGTACAGCCTGGCACCTGCAAAGCGTTTTCAAATATCACTGCTTAATGTCTCTTGGCACTACTGGTTTGTAACAGGAAGCCAAATAGTCGTGCAGCCAAGGATGCATTTCATGAGATCTCTATCTTCAGGCAATTTAACTTGGACACAACAGACTTGGAATGCAGTTTCACTTTTCTCTGCTGCCCTGTATTTGCTCCTATTTCACCCATTTCAGCATGCCTTCTTTTCCTGTTCATCACGGACTCCCCTCACTGTTGCCTCTCAGCCTCTCACTTTCATCTTCCAGAAGTAGAGACTGGGTCCTTTGCAAAGCTAATCTCACTGACTGAAAGAATAAGGTGACTATTGCTGTAGTTGTTACTTTAAAAGGACATACTCTGTTCCTTAAATTCATGCTATTCAGGTTGGTGTGATCAATGACCAAGATTTTATCTCTTGGTTAAAGCTGAATCAGGCACAGCAATTAGGGATATCAGGATTTTGATAAGCACCTAGAGAGACCTTAATTGTCTATGGCCCTTTTTATTAAACTAAGATATGCAGTAGGATTAGTTGTCTCGATTGGTATTTAATATATCCTACTATTTATAATATTTCATATATACAGGTTTTGGGGGGTTTTGGCAGTTTCAGCAGTCTCTAGTGCTTTCACTTCCTGTTCTAGTCAATGAGTGGAAGATGCTATTTGATCACTTTCCATTCAAGAAATGGCAGCAATCAAAAAAACCCAAAAAAACCAAGGGCTGCACTGTGCTATCAGTGTAGCTTTTATACCATACAAGTTAATCTTGTGAAGCATCTTGGAGGGTTTGATCAGTCTAAAATACACCACATTTGCTTGAAATAGGACTTTGAAATTTTATCTCTGAGTTCTAAAAGAGGTAGTAATAAAAGCTTCTCCAGCTCTTTAATAATGAATAGAGTTATGCCATTTTATCTGCATAGAAATACAGTAAATGAAATCAAAGCAGCATAGACATAACTCTTACATTTTCAAAACTGCTAAGACAGCTCTGTGTGCACTCCAATCTTACTTCCTATATATTCTTACTGCAGAAATATTGTATACTGTATTGCTGTTTTCAAACAGAATGCTTGCTGTTGCATTTACTGAACTCATACCTTATTAATGCTCCCATTCAATTTAGGATCAGAAAGGTCAATCCGGAAGCATTTGACAACTTTGGCAATGATGCATGTCTTTGATCTTATATTTTGTCATGTAATTAGTGCCAATGAAGGTCCCACGGGTCCTTCCAGTTGCATACAAATAGAACAGGCACCTTGAATGTGTTCAGTATAACCTAGGCTTGCCAAACCTCAGCATCCCAGTTCTATGTATATAAATGTTTAGACTCCAGCTTTGTCTCTTAATTCACATATCTGCCTATTGTAGTCTAGCATCTGGAAATATAAATGACCTTTTGGAGACAGAAGTTTTGCTGCAGTTCATTGCAGACATTCCATTGCTAGGTGGACATATAAACACAGAGTGATTTTTTGTTTGTATCTACCTAACGAAAAAGAAAAATACTAATCTGTCCGAAGCAAGCTACAGGCAAACAACATTTTTCTCTGCCCCTTGTAAGAATGATGATAGAAGGGGTAATCTCTGCACCCTAACAACCACTGCCCGAGCAGTCTAGTATCATTAGCAACACCAGTACCATACTTCATATCCCTCGCTGCTCTCCTCTCTTTGAAGGCTTGAACTCTTTCATCTGAGTGTACGTAAATAGCAGAGCAGATTTCTGCTCTGTGGACTTTTCTCTGATCTGTGCTGGTCGCTGGCCTGAGCTGGCTGTCTCTACTCTTTACTGCATCTTGTTCCCCAGCACAGCAACAAGAAAAGTTGGTGTTTCCCAGCCTGCCCCCACTGAGCAGGCCCTGGGCACCCACAGCAGGGAGGCTTTGAGGAGGCCGATACGAGGCTGCCTCTGAACCACAGAGCACGTTTCATCCCTAATAATAGCTCATGCCTCAGCTACATGAAAGCTTTATTTTTAGAAAGCTGCCACTTTTAGAATCAGAAGTTTTTTGCTCTGATTAGGTCACATAAAAGATATGTTTATATTCCTTGTGGAAAATGCTGCTGAGAAAAAGAAAACATTCAGGTGAAATATCAGTCCTTGGCAGATACTTCTTTAAATAGGTCTAGTTTTTGCTCCTTGTTTTTTTAACAAATCAGTACAATTTTCAAGGAATGCAAACTTTCATGTGAGAATTGCATTTTTGTTGAGAGCCTGATTTTCCAGGAAAGAACTTATAAAACATATTTGTTCATGCTTAACTTAAAAATGGACTCTGTAATGTTCACAAATCCCACAATTTTATTATGAAAATTAAAGACAATTCTCTTTTTTAGAGTGCAAGTTCCTGGAAAGAAAAGCTTCCATAAGAATCTTGGATTTCAGGGAGTGGGAGTGGAATAGGCTTGCATAAAGTCAATAAATTTCTTGAAAAATCTTAAAACAGTCCAAAACCTTGAGTTTGGTTGCTTTTTGTTTGTTGGTTTGGGTTTTTTTTAATAAAATATCTCATTTTACTAAGCCTATCCTAATGTCAGACCTGGCTTACATTTTTTGAAATTTCAGTGCTGAATTTGTTATGACTCTGCTTGTGAACATGTGGCATGGCTAAGTTGTAATAAATTCAGTAAGACTAAATAATAGATTTTAAGTATTTTAATATTAACTAAAGAGCTAATAGCTTTTCCTCTGCTTTAGAAAGACAAGAAAATGAACTAGCCCTAAATGAAACATCTAGGGACTGTAGGTATTCATGATGGTTTTGTGAGTGAACCAAAATCTTGATGTGGCCTTTTCCCTTCCTCTGTTACTGTTGCATTCAAAAGAATCTGCCTACAATAAATTACCATTATTGATGCTTTGCTCTTACATAAATCTTTTTTCTCCAAGGTGCTCTTGATACCTTACTAGCTTACATGAATCAAACCTTTAGTGATCCTCAGGAGGTAAAAATCTACCCAAACACTTGAAACTCTCTATCTGAAGAAAATATCGAGGATACTGCAATGACAGAAACTTTTCCCAGTGTTTCTGACTTTATCACACATGTTTTTTGAGAAAGCTCCCATGGTTCAATTAAAAACCTGAAAAACATATTAACATATTGCAAGCAAATATCCGTGAACCAGAAATTGTGTGTATCACATTTTTCCAAACAATTCAATAAAACATGTCTTCTATATATTAATAATCTAGGATACCTTCAAGTGGATGTGCTCCACGCCCATCTCCTCTGATACACACCAGAGAAAGTCATTCTTCCTGGATAATATTCGTAATTCATTAACAACTGGTCTGAAGTATCAGATTAATCAACAGACACCAGACAATAAGTGCTATGTGTATTTCTAGCTTCTATCCCTGTTTAGTCAAGTACTTAGGCACGTATAAATCACATCTCATTCCAGAGCTAAGTACGTGATTAAATGCTTTGCTGCATGGAGATGGACTGCTGAAACAAGAAACTGGGCAGTATTTCAGCTCCTCACATCAGTTAGTACCTTATCCTCCAAAGATCCAAACAGAGATATCTATTAACTTTATTGCATTTTTAATCAGTTTTACAATATGCAGAGTTTTTCAATATTTTTTAGCTATTTTAGTCACTTGAGAAAAAGACTTCATACAGTTTGAAATTTCTGCCACAATATTAACAAAACAGTGGGCTTCTCTTCTGAGCTGCCATGTTATTTAGTTGTTAACCCATTTTTTTCTATAGCAACCAGATGCTTTATGCTTTCTGGGGTCTATAGCAACCAGATGCTTTATGCTGCAGCCAGTCTTATCTCATCCAGCAAACTAATTGTCACTACTCACCACAACAAAGAGAGTAAAGTAAAGGAAAGATGTTCTCTTAGGAGAAAAAAAGAAGCATTTTTTTCCCTCCACACAGATTTTTTTTTAATGAAAATATGCTGATCAAAGACATCCACTTCATAAACCTCACCAACATGTAACATATAGTTGCAACATCAACCCTTAGGTAAAATTTCTTTACCTGGTACATATCTTAAAGCTATCAGTGATATTAAATCTTATGAAGTTAAAGCTAAACCTTTTCTGGTTATCCTGTGCTGGAGGAATGTGTAAACTGTCAACTCACATAGCTAAAAGAGAGAAAAGCAAAAACTCACTCATGTATCAATGAACAACAAACTTGCTAGCAGATTATGACTTTATTTGTATCACAGAAAATTCCATCTCATTTAAAAAGAAAAAAAAAGAGAGGAGAGGAGGAAATATAAGTATGGGCATAACCTTGGTTTTCCTTGAAATTCAATTCTGTTAAACACAAATCCTCAGATTACCTTTGCAGCTTTGAACATGTTACCAATCCTGTTTGTTCAATAAAGCACTCTTCATTCTTTTACTTCTTTACAAAACAACAGATTATTCAGTCACCACCCCTAAACTATTAAATGAGTTATGAGAATAACCATGCATTAAATGTCTTGCAAATTCCTCAAAACGCTGTTTTCCTGACATATTTCTTTAGCAGTACAAAATCCAAATGTGACAAGGAATAAAGCTCTTTGATGTAAAGAGCTGGTCCTACAGACAGATCCCCACTGGGCAGATGGTTATTTTTAATAGTCTGACCTAATTTCTTAGTAGTGAACCAGGGATAACACAAAGCCCTATGGTGGAACTGGTCTATTGTGTTGAAGTAACGTTAGAGAACACTAGATATTCATAACAGCAACCTCTTGCTCGTCTGACTTTCTTCTTAACAAAGCCCACAAACATTTACTGTCACAACAGTTAAGGCTTCTGAAGATGAAAAGACTCATTATGACTGACCTATCATATGATATCAGACCAAACTAGACATCTTTAAGAGCTGAGGTACGCCTTCAGAAAGTGTTTTCTCTATGACTAGAGTTACTGTTGATTTCCTTTCCAGCATTTTCTTGCTTTTTTACTCTTTCCTCATAAACATCACCAAAACTGAAGGTGAGTAAATTGCATTATCTTTTTCTACCCTTCTCATCTTTCTCCCATTCTCATTACTTTGGTTCCTCTTCCGTATTTCATTTGACCTTTCCAGAACTACTAAGATCAGAAGCTGGTAATCAGTCCTAGTGAAACGTAGAGATACAGACTACAGTTTTCAAGAGCATAAAATCTACTTTTGTTCCCATTGCATTCAGTGATGTTCACTTTAGTTTGAACCAAAGTTGAGAGAAGAATCTACATCACAACAAACAGATGACAGAAAGCTGCTATTTCAATGAAAAAAGCTGCCATTCCTGAAAAAACCCCAAACCCAACAAAACACAAACAAACAAACAAAATGGAGGAGAAATTTTATACAGTACTGGTTACATTAGTCCAATTTCAGCTTTGCATTCACCAGCTCTGCACAGTAGCATTTCCCATCTAGTAAACTTTTATTCCTGAAATTCATTTAAAAATTCGTCAAGGACAAAATCAATGATCTACAGCCAGCTGTGTGTTAGCTAAAAAAAGAAGTCTAGAGACCCTGTGCTCAAAGACAAGAAAGCTGCATCCACGTCTTGCATGGAACATAGGAAAAGTACTGTTCTAACACACCATGGTGCTGTGTCAGAACAAGGGCTGTTTCCCCCAAATGCACATATCTGTACAAACATTCCTGGTATAAGAAAATGGAATGTGCAGTGGTCAGTTCACCACTGACATAGTACTCAGCATATTTGTTTTGAAAGCAAAGCCTAAGTCTAGAGGTTTCCAACCTTATCTAACAATGTTATTCTAAACCGTTTAGAGAAAATAACATTATAATCTCATGAACTCTATTCAGTTACTATGACTGATCTTGCTAATACTCATCCTCAGTGCACCAATCACCCAAACTGAAATAGTGGGTAAGACTTCTGCATATTCTCTAATGGCTTGGTACTCCTTTGCTTTACAACAATGTGAAAACAAGCTATGAGAAAATACAATAATTGAATTTCCATCTATTGAAAACCCCAATGTAAGGTCAATACACGTTCATGCATAAATTATAACAGTAGCAGCAAATCTCCTTCTAAATGCCAGTTGTGCATCTTCTCTAGGACACTCAAAAGAGACCATGCATTGAATGACCTGGAAATACCTGGAAATAAGGTCTCTTTGTTGCACAGTGTTCAAGCCCTTGCAGATTTCTGTGGGAGTTGGCAGCAAGTGAAATTGTTTCCATGTAAAACAACATCTTAGAGGTTTTCCTATGAGAAGGTAAGGGGCTTTATGTTAACAATCGCACTATGACTGAAGATAGCACTTATGATGTTAACAGAATAACTACTCACTCATTTCACTGTAAGAATTGTATCTGAGGAGATATCCCAAGAATCTAGAAATCTTCAGGTAGACATGAGAGTCTATTTCACATTAAAAAAGTAAATTAGGCAAAGGATTGGAAGAAGGAAGGCTCTCTAATTGACATGGCACCTACTCTTGGGTGAACATTAGTTTTTATGTGTGTCTATTTCCGGCCTCATTTCCATTTGTTTATTCTGTCTCGATTATACCATTTTATGGCTAAAAACTTTTCCTCAATATATATTTTAAGTAGTAGGTCTGAAAACTCAATTGTCAGTGTCAAAGACTTAATTTAATATATATAATAAAACACCAGTCTCATCTTTCAGTGCAATATATTGGCAATTTACTGTACTTTTAATGCTGAAGTGAATCTTGAGGATCCCTCAGGCAAGAAGTCCTATAACACCATAAGTGGAAGTCCAGTTAACAAATCTACAGCCTAATTTTTCCACAAAGTGGCAGAAATAGTCACCATGACTTGGTCTGCATGCAGAAGAGCACATGCTTATGGCAGCTGTTTCAGTGTCTCTTGGGGAACCTTTCATCCAGCCAGTTTTACCTCTTCCTAGCTGTATTTCCAGACAGGCATTCTTTATAAAATTGCACATGGATAGTTGTATGTGCAGCGTAAGGCAAATATTTAATCATTCTTTGGAGTAAATGTTTTTTTTTTTAAGTAATCAAGCAACATATGCCCAAATATACTTATATGTTTACAGCTAAGCATATGCTCAAGGCCCTTGAAAAAGTAATATCGGTCATTCTACAAAGGCAGAAGCAATATGAGATAACAGATGTCAAAGGAAAAAAAAAACATTCAACTAGGACATACCATACTAAATGTCATTATATGTATTGTTTTCCCATACACAATTTTTTTAAGCATTTCCTCTCAAAAATTATTGTGAGTTGAAACAATCAAAGTCTGGGTTCCACAGACACTTGAATCTTTCTGTTATCATGTCAAATAAATGAAAGATGCTTGAATGATATATTTTCTCTTAATATTATAACTCGTTCTTTAACCATGGGAGGTCTTTCCAATATCTAAGTATAATTTGTTTTTAACAGCTTAAGACTTTTTCTTCCCCTTTGTGATTTTTCTTTATACATGTTATTATTATTTGATTTATATAGCAATGCTCCCCATGTGCTCTTGGTGCTTCAAGAAATTCGACAGAGTCAAACTAAAAGGCAAGAAACTCCAATTATTTGTAAAAGAGAAATCTCTTAATGCGGTCTCTAGAAAGGGAAATGAATAGCAGCAGGTTTCCCTTGGGTGTAGATTTTTGAGGCAAAGGTCACAAATGTTTTCATTTGCAGAACTCTTGATCATCAAATCTCACTGAGGGCAATGTGAAATGCAAGCATTCAGCACAGTAAAAATCTACATCATAGATATGCCAATAATCAGAAATGAAAGGAGGTGAAAAATTCTATCAAAGTATAGATAATACAAGAAATAAAAACCAGTGCAGAACAAAAGAACCCCTCAAAACACTGGAGAACATACACAACCAATGTCCTGAAAATCAAAGGTGCTGAGACCTGAATGGGTGAAGGGTTTGGTTCGAATGCAAGTATCATTTTCAAGAATATATTTTGGGGAATAACAAGAAAAAAAAAAAAAATCTAGTCTCTTGCTAGTCCAAGAGATAAATTGGGGCTAAACATTAATTTGGGGCTAAAAGGAGAATTTAGGACTTTCTCACAGAAATATTTCCCTCCTCCTAAAGTTTCATGTTCTGTTTTCCATGATAAAATAGAACATTTGAAATAGCATATTTCCAAATGAATTTGACATGAAAACAAGAAATCTTCTAGACTTCTTAATTTTAAAAGGCTGATATTATTATAAATGCAGCACTGATTTGTCAATACGTCCTCTTAACTTAAAATGTATTTTCCAAAAATTTTATGATAGAATCTTCAGTTCAAAAGTAATTTGAAAGTAGATATCACTAATGAAACTACCAACCTCAAGAAGATAATATCTCATTTTTACTGTGATGCATAAAAGCCATGTCATCTGGCCTGATAAACCACATCCTCACCGCCTTTGACAACACATCAATTAGTTAGCCAATTTACGTATTTGTTTTGTGTGAATTCTGACCTGTCTTGTGCCTTATTCCTGCCTTTAGCATATGTTTGGCTGTCCTGTTCTGTTCCAATTTAACTCATAAATGTTTCCTGATTTCAAATACTGGTTATAGTGGGATCTGGGTCAGACATAGTGGCTTTTATGCCATGAGTATAAAGATAAAAATAATCATTAATTATAGCTTTAATGAAGCCATTTATTTGATATGCAAAGCTTGGCAAGATGGTGTACTGTGAAGTATTTTTAATTCTCTGTTAACTGTTTTGATCTCTACTAAGTCTATGTGCTTTATCTACATAAGTGGTACTCCTGGAGCAGATTTTAAATGCCTAGCTTTCTAAGACAAGGTTATGAAATTTTGCATTCCTATAATGTATGCTCTTCTTTCCTTTTTGTTTAAAAAAGAAGAGCTGAACCATGAAGCCCTGACTGTGATAAATGTTCCCTGCTAATCAACACAAAAAACCAAACCAAACCAAAACAAAAACTCCAAGTAAGAGAGATTTGGAGACAAATAACAAGTAATGACCATTTGTCTTGACAGCAGGATGGCACAATGTAAAATGCACATTTGATATGTAAAACAGGAACTCCTAACGATATGTTTTTGTATGGCCTGAAGCATTCTCTGTTCATCTCATCAAAATATTTTAAATACACATTAAATTCTAACTTGAAGTATTTTTCTTCCACTTGGAATTTCTTGACACAAATTTTCTATTTCAGCCAGGGTTCTGATGAACCCATTTTGTTCCATCATATACAAACTGGTAGCTTTTTATTATGCAGCAGATACTGAATATGAATTCTTGGTGAATGTGTCTGAAGAGCTTCTCAGAAAGGTACTATTATGTAATGGTACCTCAATGTAAGGTAAGAGTGTTTCCCAGAAATAGCTATTTTCTTGATTGTCCAAATTTTTTTAACCTTGTTCTTTTCTATTACTTAAGGAGACAAGATAAGGTTCCTCTTTCTGCAATTTTAAAATAGCCAGGAGGATAGTTTTAAATAAAAAATATTGTGCTTAACTAGGTAGTGGGAGTGGATAGCAGAGCAGGTAAATCACCAAAAAAATCCTATTCTCTCTTCCTATTTGCCTTGTTTTCATTAGTGTGTTGGAGAAGCAGACAGATTGCCTTTGATGATTTGAAATTTTCTGGCTCATACCATTTTCTCTCTGAACAATTGAAATGCACACAGCTTTAATCAAAGCGGCTATCTACTTTAAATACTCCAGTAATACGGTTATTGGCTGGATTTGAATTTACTTGTCAGGAGTAACATTCCCATGATGGGACAGCTGCACAAATGGTGATCACAGACTGTTCTCTACCAAAGCTTATGCAGAGCTTTATAATAAGCAGGGTGCCAGCAAGTCACTCCCAAAGGCTTCCACTGATGCATATTCTCGCTGTTTAACAAAAACCTCAACCACAACTGCAATTGCTGACTTACAATGCAATCCTTATCAACAGGAATCAGCCAGGCCACAAGGGAAGAGGAATGGTGTACAAGGCTGACAGAGCTGTTTGGTCACCTCAAGGAAAGAGACAAACCCTTACTGAGTGGGAGGGAAAGCAACATCTGTCAGGAGAAACTGGATGGGATTGTTTTAATTCAAGATAAATTTGTGCCCCAAACACTATTTTGGGGTTATCCAACAACCCTGACTAAAGTGATACCACAAAGCTCAGCCCAGCCTGGATCTTTAGTTGGTAATTTAACCACAATTTTTGCAAGCCTCATTTTCATTCCCCTTAGATACAAATCTCACTGAGAAGCACTTTATTAAAATCACCCTGCTTTTTTAACAATTTGAAAATATTTCAGCAATAACCAAATTATCCCAACTTTTTCCCCCTAAATTATATTCTTCCATAAGTTATCAATATTTCCTGCTGCTACATACAAAATCAATCAAAAATATCAAACAAAAGTCTCTGCTGGACGTAGAATTGCTCTGACAATCTAGTACTAGGTACATTGAGTACAGAGAGTGTAGAAAATGCCTGTTGCTAACAGCAGCTGAACTGAGGTTGAGACTTTCCCTTCCTGTGTTGTGTGTCCCCCACTTTTAAATCACATGTAATAGCATGTGATTTATTTTCACCCATAACTATTACTGCTGCAGATAATTCAATTTCTTCTATGCAATATAATTATCACTGGAGGAAACAAGAGGGGAAAGGTACCATTCTATCTAATTTTCTATGGCTTCCTCATCCAGAACATACTCCTTCCCACCCCCTAAGCACAATGCTGTACATTGTATTTTGTGCCACCACACTGGTCACAGGACACAATAAGGCTCATTCTTTCATACCTCTCTCTTCTGTAATCATGGTATATAAATCACAGCAGAGTTGCTAACAGTGTGTGACTGACAATCTTATTTGATAGACAATCTGTGATCCTTTCAGCCTTTTACTAATAAGCTCATTAGGATTGAAGGGCTGAAAATACTTTCTGGGATATAGCAATGAACCTCAGCAAATTCAGTGCATGTCTGACCATTCAAACTTTAGAGAATCAATCTTCCCTCAATCAGAACTTTGTCAGGTTCTGCTGAATGTCTTCTAAAGGTTACCCTGTTTTGGTTTGTTTTTTTTTTTCTTTTCTTCTCTCACTCTCTCAGGTTTTTGGGGGTTTTGGGAAGTTAGTATTTTTGGTTTTTTGGGGTTTTTTTTTTGTGTAATGGGTTCCTTCACAAACTCTACAATCCTTACAAAGTAATGTAGGTCAAGGTGAAATGGTTCTGAATATATTTTCTTTTCTATTTTCCAGGTTTAGTTTTGGAAAACCTTTTAGAAGATTTTTTTCTGCTTTTTAAGGTATGACCTTATTTTAGATGAACTTTTGAAAAGCATTAATTTTAAGAAAAGCCTTAAAATATCTGCAGCCTAGTGACATTGGCATTTAGACTGAGGTTTCCAAAATGTAAATGGAAAACTACTTGAACAGTGACTGAATAAGCTACTTCATAGCTCCTCTTCATATTCTGAGTCTGGTCAGACATGCACTGAATAAAAAAACTATTCGACACACAAGTACATTCTGAGGCCTTGAAGTTAATTTGAAAAAAAAATTACTCTAAAAATAGCACTGAGATAATAAATGCTTCTGAAGAATTCTGTCTGTCATAAGAAGAAAAGGAAGTCAGCACATCAATACTGCTGTAAATATTTCAAAAGCGATCTCTCTTCTGGATTAATCAGTATCTTAAATGACCAACATGACAGAAAACTTACTGACTGAGCAATATTTACGTGACAGAAACTGATAAAACGTTTCAAGAAAAGGGGCAGGCTAGTTTGTAAGTAGATTTCTTCCCATGCCACAGAGAACTATATTGTTCAGCTGTATGGAGAAACTGCAGCTCATGGGACTAGTCTCTATTTCTTGTGCTAAATAGCTGTGGTCATGCTTCTTCATGCAGCTGAAAACTGTCTTACTAGGTCATGAACTACATCAAACATTTTGTTGCTGTTAGCCAAAAAACTGCCCATAGGTGTGGGCTTCCCGCTCAATAAATCCAAATCAGCATAAAGGAACCGCAAAACTCTGTGTTTTTCTTCACTATATTTTAGATCCATATTTAAAAATTCATCTCTGCCTGATTCTCCTGTTTCATTCTCCTGGATTGTTCTTATCTTTGCCATCCTCCTTTTTCCTGCACTTTTGATTTTATTTCTTTCCTTTCTATGGGTTTCTTAAAAATTTCTCCTGGGAGAGGAGAATGTCTCCTCCTGGGTTTTCCTTTTTGTTCTACTGCTGATGTTCTGCACCCTGAACCTCTTACCATAGATCCTTTTACTTCATGCAGCCACTTCAGGCTCCTGCTTGTATTAAACATCCCTTCACTCTTCCAGCTCTCTTCCATCCAACACTGAAGTTTCTCCTCGTTCAACCATAATGGGAGATACAGCTCAATAATGATTATGAGGAGAGAGAGAGAAGCTGCAGATTTTTTGTAACAAAACTACAAAGTCATAGATGGTTGATGTAAAGGAACAGTAGCATCAAGCATCAATATGGAGTACTAACAAATCAATGTAGATAGTGAAAGCAAAGAATTAGACAACTGCCTGCCTCAGGCAATACTCAAAGATGCCAGAATTAGACTGAAAAAACATGATTGATGAGCAGATTGTCAATGTCATTCCTTTATCTTTTTCCCTTTTTTCCCCTCATTTTTTTTTTCAAATTCCTTCCCTCATTTACCTTCCAGACATTTCCCCCTTCAGAGGATGACTCTGATAAGGGTCAATATCACAAAATTCTGTTTATTTTAACTATGTCACCAGAAAACCGTTACCTCATTCCTTGTGGTAATGGATCAGATAAAGATGACCTACTATGGCATCAAATTTGAGATAGTTTGAGGCTGAGCACAGAGGTCCAGGAGATAAATAGAGAAGTCCTTTACTGCTGCAGTCACCTAAACACTGACAGCAAAATTGTCCATGTAAATCACCTAAGGCAACTTCATAAATTCTGATCTTATTATGACCTTATTTCCACAGAATACTTTGGTTACTTTGGAGGTATGGCCTCCACATCTCCTGGGCTCTGTTTCTGCCTGACGGACCTTTAACTCCTCTTGGCACAGTGGCACAGATTCAGCATGGTTACTGCATATGTCAGACACATTGTTCTTTAGTCAGGCATCTAGAGAGCAATAGGGTGTATCTAGCTGCTCCTGGAACGTGATTAACCACAGCCTGTGCAAGAATAAGGGCTGTCCTCATTCTTTCCTTTGCACTTTCACTTATGCCAAGGGGGAAGCTGCTCAAAAATACCCACTTCCTCACATCACTCAATCACTCAGCCGTGCAGTCCAAGGCAATCACCCAATTCCTTGTTGCCAAAGGGTAAGATTCAGACGACCCACTTTGGTATCTAAAATGAAAAAGTCGGGGGGCAGGCTAAGATGTTCGTGTTCTGAGCAAAGAGAGGAACTTACTTTTAGGGCAATTCTTCAGAGAATTGGTTTGAATTCACAAAGTTCTGGAAAGCCTGCAGGCAACCACTAAGTATCACCAGCTCAAATGCTGTGCTTGAGACAAAAAAATAAGTGTGTACAAAGCCTTAGCCATTACCATTAGTATCTGGAGCAACCTCACCTATCCCCCTATCACACAGGATTCCACATAGCATCTCTGAATTGCTGAATTACTTTGTTCTTTACTTTCACACTGCTTTAAACCTAAGCTGGAGCAGCCTGCCTAGGCTGTCTAGGTATTACCCTAAATGATCACTGGATCAGTTCACTGTAAGGTAAGGATAAAGGGATTCTCATCAATATAAAAGTTTACATGTTTTCAGAAACTGCCTCAGATGCAAGACATCCTCCTTGTGTGATTGTTGCAGTAGATGTGCAAATTACTTGTTAGAGCTATAAAATCAGTTTACGAAATGACTCCTGGTAATTAAATAAGAAGGGCAGCTGCTGGAAAAGAAGAGAATGTAACATGTACCCCAGCCCAGTCAAGCTCTTACTTACAAGAGGTTATCGTTCTTGCTAGGTGCATGATATTGTTTATAATTGTGCCTCATTTTCATTCTTATTTTGAAGCCTGCAAGTAAAGCACATTTAATTTTTGTTAATTACCAATAATGAATACTCCCTCAACATGAAGATATTATACTGTGTCCTGTTTTGCCAAAATGTAAATTGAACTTAATTTTAAAATCTCTAATTAATCATGTTGTATTAGAATGCAGTTGTGCATTTCCTTTTAACTTTCAATCTTATCATTAGTTTATAATGCTAATTATGGTTACCTAAAATCTAGATATTGTAATTGGATTCACAAAGTGCAAACAAGTTACTAATAAAATATTTTACAGGTCACACAAAACCAATCTTATGCCAATTAATTAAAGCTCATAAGTTGCAGGCAGAGGAAATAACTCAGTTTGAATGATAAAATAGAAACAAAGAGAAGAAACACAAATGAACAGCAGGCTCTATCACTGTATTGTGTCTCACTGAGACATAGACTAAAACAGCTGAAACAATCAGTTCTCTTCCAAATGTTAAGGTACTCCAAACAGAAGAAGCAACACCACTGCTGACAGCAGTTAAGAAACCCCTAATCTGACTGACGACTACAGAGATTCTTTACAGTTTGAAATGGTACTTTCCTTTTCTGATGAATGACCCAATGATTAAAGAAGAGATGGTCCTACTCTCATCCAATTTCATGTCAGAACTGTTTGCAGACTGAAGAAGTTGTGCAGGAAAGCAAGAAGTCATTAAGGAAAATATTTATCCCTGCAAGTCACAGCACACGTGGGTCTGGACATGAATGCAGCTGGCTGAAAGTGTACGGATCAAGATAAGCAGGAACAACATGGTGATACTGTGATGTGCTTCTACTCACTGTCTGATCCAGAAGAAGAAGTAGAGGAGGCCTTCTACAAACTACTGGAGTGAACCTCCCATTCACAGTCCCAGTGAGCATAGATCGGGAAGAAATAAACACAGGTTGCATGTTAGGCTGCATCTGACTGACTGGAAAACAGCTTAATAGAAAAGAGTCTGCTGTCCTGGTGAACTGCAAGCTGACTCTGAGGCAGCAATGTGTCTTACAGAAAAGATGACCAACAGTATACTGAGCTGAATTAGGAAAATTTTGCCAGCAAGTTGAAGGAGGTTAACCTCCTCTACCCAGACCTAGCGAGACCCATCCGGAATGCTGGGTCCAGTTCTTGTCTCACAAGTACAAGAGACAGAGAGATACATGAAAATACTGGAGCAAATCCAACAAAATGGGCCATGAAGATAATCAAGACCTTGGAGCATCAGTCGTATGAGAGTCTGAGAGAAGCAGGGCTGTTCATCCTGGAGAAGAGAAGGCTCAGGGGAATCTTACCAATATATTTATATAAAATATATGAAGTCTAAATAACTGATGGGAGAAAATTAATAAAATGGATTCAGACTCTCAAGTGGTGTTCACTGAAAAGACAAATGGCAGGGGGCTGCAATAAAAAAAAAATCACTTCTATATAAGAAACAACTGTTTTACTTCGGGAGTGGTCAAACTTTAGAACAGGTTGTCATTTGAGGTTATGGAGTTTCTATTCATGGATATTTAAAACTCAGCTGGACACAGCACTGGGCAAACTACTTTAGCTGACCCTGCTTGAGCAGCACCACTGTGCTAAATGGTCTCCAGAGGTGCCTTCCAGCCTCAACATTTCTGTGATCGTGATTCCATGATAGGAAGTAAACAAGGAAGCTGTTGTGTTATCTAGATTACGACTTATTTTCATACTGAGCTTGTAGTATACATCAAGAACAGATATTTGCTTTGATTAGCAAAGCTACTTTTTCAAGTTTGGAGAAAAGTTTGCAAAATGAAACTAATTTGTATTCATACAGCGAGGGAACTGATCATGTTAGTAATGGTCTCAAGCCTGAAACTACTACTAACAGTGAAAACTAGCTACTAAAAATTAGACAAAAATGGATAACTGTCACTCATAGGAATGCGGACCAGGTTTACACATTCACAACACAAAATGAAACTGCACAAATTTATGTAAACAACACATTCCTAGTTAGGCCATCTGGTCTGTATCTGCTGCCTCCGTGTTTGCTGACATGGGGTACCAGCACATGGAAGACTGGCTGATATTTATACAATATTTTTATCAAGTACAATCCTGCTATAATTAGAGGAACATGTACATAGAGATAAATCAGAGTCAACTCTGGCATATCCTAATATTCACATCCTAATTATTGAAAATCTGATTTCATTGTTGTTGAATAGATAGGCATGGATATTCTTCATATTTCAAACAGATTAATTTCATGCTGTATTCTTGAGATTAATATGCACCTGAGCATTTTATTCTTTATGGATCTTTTTATAATAATATTGTACGGGCTGTTTCAGTAGAATGACGAGAAATTTTTACCAGTAAAATTGAGATTAATTTCAGCATCTATAAACAGGTGTTTTCAATAGTCAGGTATAAGTTCTCAAAATGCAAAGTCATCTATAGAACAGAAACACTTCTGTGAAAAAGAAGCCGAAACACAGCCATTACAACGAATCGCTGACAGTATAATGAGTACGTTGTGGAAATGATAAAGGCATATGGGATTCCACCACACAAGAAAAAGATCAGAACTCTCTCCAGGTCTAATAATTCACACCACAGAAACTGACGTATGACTGATGCCACAACATGGTAAGATAATAAATTTGGATTTTGTCTCAATAGGTGTTGGGTTTTTTTACCCCAGTAACCACCACAGTGTCTGAGATGAGTATATATATGCTAAAAACTGATTGGTGCAGTAACTCAGCTCCAAAAGTACATCAGTCTATAAATATTTTTTAAATAAAAATAACCTGAGGCAAACAGAAAACATCTATTAAGATATGAAGCAGGGTGCTTGATTCTGAATGAATGAATTCATGGAGAAGAGTGTTTCAAAAAAGGAATAGAAATTTAAGCACTGCCAAATGTAGGCACCAACAATGTGATAAGATCGTTATTTTTTATAAGAGGCCAAGCACTTTGATCTTATTTTACATCTGCCTATGACACTCTTTTTATTAGAAGTTAGAAGAAAAATTTGGCCTGGTTGACCCAAAAAAATACCTGATTTCAAGACATGGCAGATTTAGTAGCACATTTGAATGGGTCAATGTTTTTTAGGATTCTTAGTCTGAATCAAAGGTCCCAATTTGATCTGCTTTAAGTCAGTCCTTATTTAACTTAGGGGAACAGCACCCATGTCCCCATTAATAAAGTGTCCAAAAGCTACCTCTAAATACTCTCTTATGTTTTTAAAATATGTTTTTAGGGGAGAAAACTGTCAGGGTCCTTTGTGCTGATATATCATTATTATTTTTGTTGTTTTGTAAATACTCTATTCAACACGCTGAAGAAATAAGAGAAAAGCACAAATCAGTACACGTAGCAAATAATACTGAGCTAATTTACTGCTGGTTGAAGTATAATGGACTCATCTGAAGTATCGCATCAGGGAAATAGACTCATCTCTTTACAATCTGCAATCTCTGGCCAAGGGATTTACATTTCTAAAATAATCTCATTGAAATAAAAGACTGCAGTAATGTTTTAAATGATGCACAAATAAAAGAAACCCAGAGTTCACGTAGCATCACTGGTACTCTTGTTCTCAATGGAATCCCCTGTGCCCAGGTGTTGTTGCAGCCGCAGTAATTCTTCCGGCATTGCCAGCTTTCTGAGTACATGAAAAGTGAAAACACAAGGGGATGAGTTAGGAACACGGGAACGGCCCAGCTCTGAATTGTGCTTTAGCTGCCTTAAATGACAGCCATAACAATATACAAGCAGTTTAACACTGTCAGTGTGGGATTTGGGCAGCAGGTCTAGTTTACTGTTGACAAATATAATACTTGAGTTTGAACCATTTATCCTGGGATAGAACACAATATAAAAGGTTGTTGACTAGAAACCCTGAATAATTCATTGCCTATGCTTTCTTTCCAGTAAGCTAGTATGTTCCATTTTAGATCAAACCTCCTCGTATGGCAGGATGTTGTCATCTAGGATGATTGGAAATTTTTTTGCTACTCTCTTAGTTTGAATTGAGTTCTAAAGAGGAGTTCAGAGGTGCAGAGCTAGCAGGGATACTCTCTGATAATGATTCTAGCAGTGCGAAATTCACATACATGGCCAAAGAAGAGAAATAAACCTTGTTTTATGGCAAAGTCAAGAGACTAAAAATGCTTTGTGGCTTATCTGTTTTTGTTGCAGGCCTCATGAGGAAGAAATCATGTTGTGTGAATGGGACAGAGCTCAGATGCTGTCTTCATCCTGGAGCAGTTACCCTTCTTTGTACCCAACCCATATATTTCAGTGTGGATCTATCACAGGCATAGTCCAAAATGTGGTCTTTTTTGAAAGACAGAGGGACTTCGTTAGTACTACAAATATTCAGACTTGATATTTGCAACAAGAAAAAAGGCGTGTTTCTTATAAAATACAGTGATAGTTTTTTTATTTTCTTGCCTCGCAGAACAACCTTACTATTCCACAAGGGTATTAACAAAATAATTCAACAGGACTATAGAAGCATAAGCATTCGTTAAATGCTAAGCTGCCTTTCTATTAATTTTCCTGTAAATTAACTTGAAGAAAAAATGTGATTGTTTTTAAATATCTCTAACTGACAAAAGAGGCTAACATAACATCTAACATAAAAGTAGTATAAAAATGCTGTCTTTAAATTTCATGATCCCTTATTTTCTGACCTTTTCACAGGAAATTACTATGATAGATATATATTTTCTGAACAAGTTTTTTGCAGGGTGGGCTTTTAAATTTGCTAAAATTAAGTAGCTACCTCTTTAAAGTAGCTATTTTACAGCAGTTGCTGCTGACTGCAGTCCCTCTTGTTTTAGCTGGAAAAAAAAATTATGTTTTATTTTCTCTCAATCTTTGTTTATTTCATGTATTTTGATGAAACAATAGCTATAGGTCTATACACTGATATCTCAGCATTCCAGGGTTTTTATTAGCTGTAGCTGAACAGTTAACAATATTTAGGAATCTTCTTCTTTGAGATTAGGTTTTTGAGAGGTTTATATCTTAATATATATTTTGAATTTTCAGATGTTATTTTTAGTACTGTGCTTGACCAAAGAAAATCAGTAGGCTTTAATATCTGCCTCAAGACAATAGCTGATATAAAATATTGTTGCCTAACAGGCTGCATGACTCAGATACCTACACAGAAAAGTTGTGCACCTGTGAAGGAAAACAACTATATCGAAAAATGTTGTCACCTAAAATTATGCCTGGGCTTCTTTTTTTCACACATTGCATTCAAAATAACATTGTGAAGGAAATCCAGGAGGCTGACATTGCTGAGGATGCTCTCTAGAAGTGACACTGCATACAAATCTTAAAGGAAATTTAGAAGGCTCATCTACTGAAAAGTAGAAAAGCTTTAATTTACTTTCTAAAAATATCAGTAGTTAATTCTTTCTAAGATTCAACCCAACATTTCAATTACTCTAAAAGCTTAAGAACGTTAACCAAATAGCGTACCAGTAATTCACAGGGATAGGCAGAAGTTCCTGATTAAATTCCTTCTATAAGCCATTTTTAACCTACTGGAGGTAAAATGAAATTATTGAAATTCTAGTCCTTACAAAAAAGTGACAAATTTTCCTTCTTAGTGTAATAAATACAAACAGAAGTAATCAGTATTTTTTTCTTTCAAAATAAAACAAATATGAGATAGGTATAAGCGAAGACAGAGGATGCATACTCCACCACAGTTTGATAGCTGCCCCCTGGCTTTGGGAGCAAATCCATCTGACCACGGGTGAACTATCTGTCAGGCTGTGCCAATGGAAGAGGGCACTGTTTCTTCAGACAGTAGATCTCCCAACCCTTACCACACCTTGTAGAGACGACAAGTGTGTGAGATTCCTGTGCAAGTGTTGGGGGAAGCAGAATGCAATTAGCAGACATCATAAAACACTCCAACGAAAGCCCCATTCCGCCCTTTCACACCTGTTGGACACGGTTATGCTGAAACTCATCTGCCACCAGAGTGCTGATCAAGTGCATTGCCCAGGCTTAGAAAATGTGTTTCAGTTATCTCCACATAAGTGGTGAAACCAAACAAATGGGAGGAAGGCATCTGTGAAATATTCAGCATCTGCTACCTTCCAGAACAACAACTGGTTGTTTTAAATTTTTGATGGACTTACTTTTTGCCCACATAATGATGTATGAAAGTCTAACCATGTATGAAAATATTTACCAGAACACTGTGAATCTCTGAAGAAAAAATGGAGCTATTTCTATGAGCCAGAGTTTTGCAAGTAAACAAATATGAATGATAGCTTTTAAAATCACTCAGGTAATACAGCATTTCAGAGACTCCATTCTCAAGATGGCATGTGGTCTCTACCCTATATACATTTTCTTCGAGTCCTTGAATTCCATAACAAAGTCACAGAATAAAAGTCTACCACAAGCTAGGTCAGAACAAAACATGCTTCTGCAAGACGCCTAACCCTTCAGGAGTTTCTGGTGGCCAGCTCAAAGTGTGACATGACTAAGCCTGTCCCTCCTAGGCAAAATAATCAGTTGAAGATGAGTGACCAAAATGGAAAGAAAAATTGTTCTCATTTATTCTTAAAACACCTCTGCGTACGTCCCTTATTTTTGACCTTGAATGTCTGTATTTATGTTTGCTTTCTATATGTTTCCATATTCTACATGCTGTACTTCTGTTTATATGTTTTTATACAGCATCTTGCACACAAAACATCCTCAGTGAGGCTTTTAAGAAAATATGGAAGCTGAAATTTGTTATAATCTGGTCTCCAAGTTGAAAAATGATATATTTAGACTTGTTTGTTATGTCATATATGACATATTTTTCATTTTACAGCAACCATCATTTCAGAAACTATTTTGAAGAAGAAATATGACCTTTTCTGTTTCAAGCTAGAAAGGCAGCTCCTACAGGTGGGAGTTGCAACAAAAGAATATCTTCTGTATTTCGGGCACAGAGAGGCATGCTAGACTTTCAGCCATGAGAGGAAATAATTGTTAGAATGGAAAGTGGCAACAAAGATTATTACTATTGCTCAGAAACAGGTGATGAAAGTTTCTGGAAGAAACTGGATAAAACCTTGCCTTCACTAGTATCAGTAGGAAAACTGCCCTAGGCCATAACACACTTGGGATTTAATCTGTTGCCTCCTGCCCAAAACAGCTTTTTAGGTGCTCTCTGGTTATGCTGTCAGAAGGTCCTGAAGTTATTTTTGTTATCTGTATCCTCAAATACTCTAAGAAAAGCATTTGGCTCATAATGAGCAGAATCTCAAAATTTTAGCCTCTTGTGTATTTAAAACTTCACCTGGAGTAAACATCTGGGATTCTCAGCAACATTCTTTTAAAGATGCAGTAAAAGCCCCAAAGCCCAGCACTTCAAGCTCCCTGCTTCCCTTCCTCCACCCCTAGAAAAGCTCACTTGTTTATAGCATGACAATTTTTAAGCTAGATTTTCTTTCTTTCTTACCGACTATCAAATAAAAAGGCATTGTAAATTTTATTGTAGTGCTCCTAAACCTGACAGAGCAATATGTAAGGCACCCTCATAGTTCTCTACTTTATATATTATTTTTATGATGAGAATTAAGGGTTTTATGAGGCTGTAATTTCTGACATTACCATCTTATCCTAGGAACTCAGTGTTATTCCCAATGCACAGAAGAGAAGCTACAACTTTTCAAGGTCAACTGAATGTCTTAAATTAAGAAGGAGAAAAGTAAAAAAAACTCTTCATCCTCTGACCTAGCTGAAAACATTTTCATCAAAAAATTGCAAACAAATGCATGCAAAGTTATCATATATTTATGTGCTGTAACCCCAAAAGAGCAGGACTGCTATACCTGCAGAGAGCCTCTCTGAAGAGATGGGTCAACAAAGTTAATCTGCTTAGAGTGGATGACAAAGACAGCCTTAAGGGAGAGAGGGTCACCCAAAGCACATGACCCCCGTGTACATGGGGTAGACAGTGTCCAGTAGACTGGAAATCTCCAGCCATTCCCCTGGTGCTTGGATGCAGTGCTTTCACTCACAAAGCAATCTGTGCCCAAAATGTAATCTTCTCCTCACTTTTCCCTATGCTGCAGGATCCCTTATGAAGGCAGGTTCTCAATACAGAGATAAACTTCATGACAGAGAAATTGTTATTGTCAGCTAGTCTGACCTAATGACAATGGCTTTACCGGAAAATTACCATCAATTCTGAAGTCTCCTAAAGGTGCACAGCTTTTTCATTCTGATTCATTGAACTCCCTTCATCTATTGTTTCGTATGTACTGAATGGTCAAACTGGTTAGATTGGAATACCTCTTACAATCAACATGACTTGCTCAAAGTATAACAGGATCTAGCAGAAATTGCTATTTCTTTTAATGAATTCTATATTTTAAAAAAGTGAAAACCAAGCCCCAGGCTCTGATCACAAATTAATTCCATTAAAAAACATAATAATTTGCACAACATGGAATTTACACAACTCAACTGATTCCTTCAGTTACTCCAGGCTACAATACCTTTAACCACAAAAAACCAAATTGCAATAATGATGGTGTGTATACATGTATGCATAAATAGAACAGAAGTTGTAATCAGCACAGTGTTCTCTCTTAACCTTGTGTTGAAAAGAATTTGTACGAAAATAAAAAGGATGATTTTTCAATCAGCAGACACTGATTCTGCTACCTTTATTCACCTTGGCAGCATTAACTAACGAAATGACTCCTTACTAATAAGAACTAATGCTGGCTTTGCTAAAGCAGTAATTTTAATTTGAGGAACACAAAAGGCTTATTACAACATCTACTAAAATAAAGTTCTTCAAAATTGTCAAAATCATGTCTGTTGACTTCCAATGTGTTTCTGTCTGTGCTGTGTTGATTTGATTTTGAAAGCATGCCAGTGCCTTTGAGGTAAATAACTTGTAATTCTTTTTCATAAAACTTGAATGAAAATCATTATTTCTCATATCTCAGAAGATTAGTGTAATTAATTCCTCAAATTTTCCCTAGAAATCTGTCTCTAATTTGTGATTCTGTTTTCTTCAAACAGCCAGAAAAACTAAAGCCAAGGAAGACAAGGGCATGCTGACAACCTAACTAGTGTACTTCACCTTTGAGTTTTGACATTTATTAAAACACAGACCACTTGCTCTTTTAGTGGCAGCTCTAATCTCTCTGGGCAAGGTCTCACACCTCCATTCTTCACAAGAGCCTGGTTATGATTTTCTTCCAGTGGAAATGAATCCTGAGACAAACTTCTCTACCGCATACAAAGAAAAATGTAACACAGAAACGATCCAAACCATACTTCTACTTAGCATAGAGACTTGTAAAAAGGAAATAGGTGATTTCTGCCCCTGATCTTGCATCCATGGAGGAACCCTGTGAGCTGCCTCACATGCCCTGTCTGTGCCCCAGAGAACCATAGATAAAATGGTACACTGTAAAGTGATTCAGCCCAGTACAAAAAGGTAAAACCTTTTCTAACAGTGCGATTCAATAATGTAAGTTATAAAATGCTGCTTTTGTAAGAGATATTATCAAAGAAAGCAATTGTAATACAAAACCCCTCCCACCACGGGTACTTTTACCTGTAAATGAGCATGTACAAGGCAAAATTTAAACTAGGAGTTCAACACGGTTTTCCAATGGCAAAAACTTTCTGAAAACCCTATGTGTACCACTAACAGTAACATTTATTACTGAAAATCCTAGGTGTAAAGTCCCAGAACTAACACCTCCCTTTTTTTTTTGCATCCCCATGGTTGCCAGCCTAGAAATGAAAGCGTCTGGTTGGTTGTCCTTCCAAAAGGTGTAGCTATTTTTACCTGCAACATGTATTTTCTTCATTGTTCCTGATATATTAAAAATCAGGTTTTGTGGGCTTTAATACTGCAGGGGACTACTGTAGTGACAGTCCCGGAGACCGTGATCCTGTATGAATCTGATTTACATATTATGTAGTAGTACCACGAGGCTTTATGAAATACTTCGGAGAGAAGAAATTATGAGATATTCATCTCAGTGAATATTGAGTTTTTGATTCAGTTGTTTAACCTGCAGCCTCAGACATCAGTAATGGTAACAGACCATCTACAACACGAAATCAGAGTTATTTCTGCAGTAAATATGACTCAGACTTCTAATAATTTTCGTCTATGTGTTTATTTTATTTTATTTTTACCATGATAAACCTGTGTACAGTTCACCAAGGTCAGAAAACTGAATTGTTTAACCTGGCCATTTATGCTGTCTTGCTTGGTATTTTAATGTATTATTAAAACTTTTCTGTTTAGCTGTCTAAACACAGACTAATCAATTCCTCTCTAATAATAAATACACAGGTAAGCAGAGAGATTTAATGATTTTTTTTTTTTAAATTACAAGGGGTTTTTGTTTTCCATATTACTTTTTACAGTAAAAAGAACTATCACAATCATCATCTTAACATTTCTGAAAGAGGAAAATTTATTGAGCTTTAAAATCATTTTGGTTATTAAAAAATTCCTACTATATTTAAAAGTAAGGTATTTGCAAATTATTTGAATTTGGCTAGTTGTTATAGTTCATAAATGATCCCTCTTGTTCTGACGAGCATACAAGAAATAATAAAAAATACTATCAACTAAAAAAGAATTGTAGTAAACTTTTTTTTAATGTAACCCAAAAGGGAGAAATCTTTTACTCTTGTGTGAACTCATAAAAACTTTCACATTATCAAGATATCTTTGGTATAATTTTTTTTTCATTATGCTCCAGAATATAGTTTTTTCTTAAGTTATAAGATAATTATAAACATTGGCTATGTCAGTCTTAAATTTGAAATATAGGATTGTAGATGTAATTGGAGCACCTGTTTTTATGACAAGTCTGTGAGTAACTGAAGCATTTGTGAGCAGACCCAGGATTTCTCATAGAGGCCTCATCTGTACCTGGGAGGTGCGGTGAACAATAAGGAATCTGGAGTTACACCATGCGAAATTCAATGTTCTGCCTTTCAGTTTACTCTTGGCACATCTGCCAGTGTAAAGCAATCTTAACAACAAAGTATTTTTCAGGTAGAACTGATATTTTTGATTGCATGTTTATTATACAACAAACTGAGAAACTGGTCAGCCAAAACATTTGCGAATTACTGTTACTTTTTTTTCTATGATTGTTAAAGCGATAATGAAAAACCTTCAGAAAGTTCTGTAGTTTAATGTAACATTTTCTAATTCACAGATATTCTTAATTTTAATCTAATTTATCTACATTTTCTCTTAAAAATTTTATAAGAAGGGAAGTCCATATTGAATGTAACTAAATATTCTAGTCTTTCAAAGCAATTTCTTTTTGTCCCAATATTTGCTGCTCCAGGCTTGTGTGACTTATTTTTCAGTTTAGCTCATTAATAGGAAGTCTGCCACTGCAGCATCTATACATGATTTTTGTGATTAAACACCTCATCTGGCAGGCAAAAAGGTTCTGTGAAATTCAGATTTTATTTTTCATGTTGATTTTTACAATTTATGTTCACAAAATATGGCCATAAAGAGTTACATTAATAAACATATACAATCCTCCCTGGAGAGGATTAATGAAAGCCTACCTTACAAGAAAATAAATTAATAAATTGGGTAGATGGCACTCAGAAACACTGAACTGGCCAAGAAAGGGTAAATACATGGCTTTCATCCTGTTTCAGGTTACCACTTGCCTGAATTTGAAACTGTTTCATTTTTAAAACAGGATAAGTTCAAAATCTCTTACGGCAGAACAACGTCTATTTATTTTGATACTACATGGCATAAACCAATAGGAGTTCAGAGGTAGGGAAGGTTCAGACACAAATCAAGCAATCTCTGTGTCCTTGAGGTTAAATGCAGAATTTCTCTCTGTTCTTAATGGCTCATGGAGATGCCACATAGGAGAGGTGCGGTAGTTTCTCTTTTATATTGTTATACGAGTGCAATCTTCCTTGTGCTAAGTGCCATGGTTAATGGCTAACATTTATAACCAAACAGTTTATTCTGCAGCTGGAGAAGTAAATCCAGCCAAAAGTAAAAAAAGCTGGATTTGTGTTGAGAGTGCTTATCCAAGCCTCACACTTCACTTGGAGAGGTCCTTAAATGAGAAGCTGCTCAGGTGCATATAAATATTTGCCTTCAGCAGCTGCTTTTCACTCTCAGGGGTGTAAGGTATAACTTATGCTTCCCCACATGTAGTACATGTCACTTTTTCAAGTGTGTTTACAGTATCCTAGAGGAAAGGCTTAAAAATCTGCACACCGCAGACCCCTGGAGTGCAGAAGTTTCAAAGGTTAAAACAATGCTTACGTGTGCAAAGCCAAGGCAAAGGAAAATAAGCTCATTTCCTGTTTCTTGGGTGAGCACTCAGAGAGAGATCACTATGACGGGGGAGTAGATATTAGTGTAAAGCTCTACGGGCATTACAACAAAAGTAGGTGTGATACAGTAAGTTCCTCATGTTTAGAAAATTCTCTGTAGAAAGCTTTTTGGTTCTCTTCTTTCACAGACACACATCACAGATAAAATTTACTGGCTTTGGTTGTTCCTCCATTCTCTCTCATTGAAATACCTTTCATGCTGTTCATTCAAGAGATTCTCTGCTTTAATTTCATAAGTCTTTTGGTTGGTCTTGCTAAGGATAATATATAATATATATAATTTTACGTTCTATGTGTTTCTGAAAAATAAGTAATTTTGGTCATCTTCTAAAGTAAATATTTGGGTTTTGATTGCAATTAGGATGCTGTTGCTGATTTCTTTGTTTTGGTATGTTTTTTGACAGTTTCAAACTCTGAGAATATTTTTAATTAGAAAAAGACGAGAGGTTTTTGATACTGATATAAAAGAACTGCAAAATTCAAAAATACCACTTGCTTGTAAAGAAATACAGCAAATGTGAACATGCATGAAAGTCAATCTCCAAACACTGACAAGCTTGTAGAACCCTCCGTTTTTTTCAGGGCGAGAAACAGAAACACCCTGAGACCTATTTTGGGTAATTTGTTAAATGTTGTCACTTGTTCCAGCCATCCATAAAATACCTATCCATATGTGAATCCTTACATATTAATCGGATTGAATTATGCTGCCAGCTGTTACAACTGCCAGAAAAAACACCTGTCCCTTTTAATGACTACTATCAATAATCTTCCTTGCAGTGTTTCAATTAAAGTAAGAAAAGTTGGGTTTTTGTGATATTTTCAATCTAGGTGAACCAGAAAGCAGAAGAAATCTTTGCAGAAACTTGTTCTCCTGGGTCTTTTAGTTGAGATGCTACGACTAAACAGGGTCTGATAAGTTCCAAGCAATGAAACTCTGAACCTTTTGAGAATCATCCCTTGCTAATTATCATTCAGCGTGTTAAAACCTCTTCAGCTCACTCACCTCCACTAAATTAAAATAAGAGGCAAGACCTGTATGAATTGATTGAGCAGAAGTTATTTCAGCTCTCAGCAGCTTTGGAGCTCTCTGTTCCCTGCTGCGATCATATAGGAGCAAGAGAAAGGTGTAGGCTGTTGTGAAGCTGCACTGATATTTTGTTTGTTATTTTTCTTTAGACCACATTTACTCCTGGAATATTCCTGTGTAAAACTACCACTTTCCACTGAACTGTCTCTTTCTGGTAGCACTTTATCTTTCAGTGTTTCTCCAAGCCTGTTAATTTTGAACCCATTTGGACAGCCTGTTGGCTCCGCTAAGTAAACACTTTAGTGTGATTTGACAGAAGTGAGATCTCTGCTTTTTTTAAGACTTAAAGATCACACACAACATTATTTCATTCATGTAATTAAGAAATGAGGTAAATAACAAGTACCCCCTGGACTCTTTCCTAGCAAAGAGGAGCAAGATAATAGTGACTGTAGACTTAATCATCTTAGATAATTTTCCAAAATGATTTTTCCATTTTATAGAATAAACTCTATTGAAAGATACATGCTCCCTCTTCAAAAGAGACTCTAACGCCCCTAACTATGGATTTCTCCTTTCTTAAGGGCCAGTGCTCTCCTATCTCTTTTTTCTCACTAAACACACTTGTGCACCCACATCGGATCTGGCCGAGATGGAATTCATTTTCCCCATAGCAGCCCCCACAATGCTGTACTTTGTACTGGTAGCTGGAAGGATGTTGATAAGACACCAATATTTTGGTTACTGTCAAGCAGTGCTGGAACACCATCAGCGCTGACACTCCAACATTACACATCCAACAAGATCTCCAACAAGATCTTAGAAGGGAACAGGGCCAGGACAGCTGACTTAAACTGATCAAAGGGACATTCCATACCCTGTGGTGTCTGCTCAGCAATGAAAGCTAAGAGGAAGAAGGAGGAAGCAGGATTGGCATTAATTATTTAGGATGTTTGTCTTCAGGAGCAACTGCAAACCCAACATCCCAGGAAGTGGCTGGACCTCACCTGCTGATAAGTAGAAAATAAGATCTTTTTTTTTCTTTACTATTGTGTAGGGCCTCTGGTTTTGCTTTATGAAACAGCCTTTGTCTTGACCCACAACCTTTTTCCATCTTATCTTCTCCCCACCCCACCTGCTGAAGAGGGGAGTGATACAGCAGCTCTGTGGCCATCTGATGTCCAGCCAAGTCCATATCGTCAAACTACACCCAGGTGATTTTCCCATCTATTTGATTCCTACTGCAATATTGCTTGCCCTTCCATGTCGCATCTGCATGGTCAGCCTAACCAATTCCCTGAAGAGATGCTGGTCTGTTATTGGGTCAGGAAATTTTTCCCTCACAAGCAGATCATTCAAATATATTCTCCTAGAAGCAGGAACTCCTGTACAAGAGATAGAATATGCTAGGTAACTGTCATAACTTGTCAGGACCCTTTCCTGCCCCATGGAAGAAAAACATAGCACTTCTGAAGCCCAAGAAATTGTTTTGTAAGAGTTAAGAACTTTTTTTTGAGACATCCAATTCTCCTGAAAGTTTTAAAGCGTATCAATTAGGCATGGTATTTTTTTTTCACCATTAAGTTATCAGCTTCTACTGTCATTAACTATCAGCTCAGTACTGCTGTTTATGGGACTGTTTGGTTAATTTGCATATATTTTGAATAAATGTTTTGCACACCAGAGAAATACATACTCAATTCTCTCTTGCCTTGGGCAGACATTATCTCAGAAATGAAACAATTAAAAATGAACATATTTTCTAAGATGCTATTACAATACAGAAGGGCTTGCACTAAGGTATCTTTGTTATGTTCATCACAGTATTGCTGAACAGTGTTCACACCCCACACACTTAGAAAACTAAGCAAATAACTCACATTAACATGGATGTAGAGAATTGAACAAAGGTCAATGTATATTTTGGTACCCAAAAATTTATGTTCTACAACCTCCAGAAGAAACACATTTTTCTTCATTGGCAACTAACATCAATATTTACCTTAAAACATCGTCAAAAGGGGAAAAGCAAGAATAATAACATTTATTAAGGAGTAGGTTGGCATGGATTTTCCAACCAGGGAGATGTTAGCTCCCAGACGAGAAGCTGAAACTAGGAGGATACGGACCCAGTATTTTTCTGTAATACAAAATGTGGAGTGTTTTGTTGAATGACCTTTTGTTCAAAGGCTGTGGCATACGTAGAAAAATATAGTGGAAATCAGGACTCTGACCTGGTTTTTGACATCTATACCCACAGAACTTTCCTCCCTTTTCTGTTCTTTTTTCCTCACCAAATACCATCTCTCTACCTGTCTTACCTCAACAGATGTTCTTAAGGTCATTGACTATAGTAAACAAGATTTCTTCTATAACTTTCCAGCAGAGTTCACAGAGATGTTAATTCTGAATTCTACTTAATTAGAAGGGAATTTTAAAAAATCGTTTTGCTTGGTTATGTTTTCATTTCTACAAATGTAGCATAATTATTCATCTCTTTCTCACTGAATTATAAAATCAAAGAATCACAGAAGGGCTTGGGTTCAAAGAGACCCCGAAGATCATCTCATTCCAACCCACCTGCCTTGGACAGGGTCATCTTTCACCAGACCAGATTCCTCAGAGCCCCATCCAGCCTGGCATTAAACATTTCCACGGATGGGGTATTCACAGCTTCTCTGGGAAAACTAAGAAACTAGTGTTTCTCTGGAAAGAATGAAGGACTCGAGCAGAACTTGCTCACTTTTTATGAATTAAATGAAGCATTTTTCTACTATAGACACTTTCTCTTAGTATTTTTACATTATAAATACATGCTTACAAAGGTAGGATGTCAATATATAAGGGTTATGAGACTATACTAAAACAAACCAACACCAGAGTTTCTAAACCCACAGCAAAGCAGCCTCTTACCTTCAAAGCAGAATCTCACAAGCTGTAAAATTCCACTAAGAAAAGTTTCAGGGGTTTTATATTACTTTCTGACCATATTCAAACTACAATTTCATTACTTCCTTTGCAGAAAGTGAGGCTAAGAACACAGGGAATACAGTTCTGCCACAGAAAATGCTGCTGTTGAAATAGTGACCAAATACATGAAAGAAAATTATTATTTAATCAGTCCTACCCCACCATTCTGTCATACACCTAGTGTGCAGTAGTAGAACACAAGGAAGTCTTTTTAAATCAGCTGATAATCTTCTCAAGCCACAAAAATAGATGAAGATTTATATTATTTAATTTTTAAATTTCTTTATTATTTAGCTGGTGGAAGGGAAAATGCTCCTGAAATTGATACCTATTTCAAGTCCCCACTTTTACTTTGGTATTTTAAAGCCATATTCTCATTATTATACATTAGAAATAGTATTGTGGAGAGCAGGCAAAGAGAAATGGGAAAGAAAAATAGAAAAGGGAACAAGAGCTCATATCAAAACATATTTCCTTCATTATATAAAGAAATAAAATACAGCTCATATTCATTAGAAAAGCACTTTACTATTTTTTTACTAGTTTTCTATTATGAAAACTATGTTTTTACTACTTGAGTCCAAGGACAAAACTATTATGTGCACTGTTCTCCATCCTCTGCAAATATTTCATCTGCCAATAAATTCCACCTAAGCCTCTTTTACAAAGAGCACATTCAGTATTAGAACTTCTTTAAAAATAATTTATCTTTAAAAATTAGATCCCTTTTGAAATGAGAGAAATAATTTAGATTTTGATTAGCCAGTAGACATTTTTGGGAAGACACTATGCTTTCAGGGAGAGAAAATGTCATTGTTTGTGTTAAGGCTTTCCTTTTTGCTGAGTACAAACAATTTGTTAAGCAAAATAGTAAGAGTGACTTATAATTGGGACCATACTGGGGGGAGAGAGGACTGACCTGTGCTGGTTTTAACCAAGAGCACACATGTTAACGTAATTTCTGAAATTTACTGTTATGTTCTTCCAACCTTTTGTTGTGACAAGAGTTTGGCCAGCTCTTCTGTTCTGTTTTCATTTCAGTATCCATCTGTACATGTTTTCAAGATCAAAGCATTTCTTGTGTTTCAGGACACTTATAATTTCCAAATTGGCATTACATTAATCTTTAATACATGAAGAGTCCACCACTCACCCACAAAATAACATAAAGGTACAATATCCTTTATCCTACCTATCTTGCCTGTCCTGAATGGATATCTATCTCACCATGACAGCAACATACCTGTGTCAATGACCTTGCAAGTAGCTATTAATTCATTAATTCATATTGCTTTCAGTTAGGCGAGAGCTGAGAGCTTTTTCTTTTTGATACAACACTAGTTCTGAAAAGACAGAAAACAAGCAGTTGTGAGGGGAGAGGATCTGGTGATATTTCTGTTGCTTTTTCAAGCTCATGAAATTTTTGAGAATAGAATTTGAGGTCTTTTTGAAACTGAAATCTTTCAAACAATACAGCAGTAATTATGTATTTGGGTAGGTATTTGGGGGCTTTTGCCTCTGACAGAGAGCATGAAGCAAAACTAAGACAAAAGATATTACCTGGTGCCACTCCACATTAAGGCAGGAAAAAGAATCAGTGATAGAGCGAATCCTGAGTCTACTTCAGGAACACTAACATGATGAATAATTCAGCTGAGAAACCTGCAAGTCTCCATATGGTACTGTTGGAAGCACACTGATAAGCTGCTTTGCTTGCTCCTTGGGAACTGATATGAAAACAGGTGATATTGGGATTTTGGAAAGAAATAGAAAGCATGAGGGGAAGTTCCATCTTTTAATTTGAAGGGCAGTGTTCAGAAGCAGCATTTCTGACTTAAGTTGCCTTAGGTGACTTTCTCTGAGACAGCAAGCCTTTTTTCAAGTATCTGAACATATTGTACCATATAAAAATGCAACTCAGTTGCTGCCATCTCAGATGTCTTTTGCTTCTGTAAGTCAGTTGCATGTCAGGTAGAGGAGAGGGGAAGACTCTGTGTCGCAGATGTTGCTTTTCTTATGTTGAAACTGCACAACAGTAGTTGCTCTCCCTTCGTAGTGAAAAAAAAAAAACAAACAAAAAAAGACAAAATGAAACAGTACCTTCATCAAGCCAAAAAGCAGATGGATATTACTGGAGTGATATTTACATTTGAATGAATATAAGAGCATAAAATTTTTTTAGTTGGAGAGGTTTACCCATCAGGACTATTAGCCCATAAGGGCTCATCCATGTTATGTCACTCAACTTCTGTAGAGCAGCATCCAATTGCTTCTTGAATGATCTTTTTGTTTTGCCTCAGCAGTAGTGCCTGATAGGCCATTCCATATGTTTATTATGTGCTAAGTGAAAAAAGTGTTGCTAACATCTGTCTGAAGTTAGCTTCTCTCCCATTTCAATTTGCATCTCTTGAAATTCATACTGGGTGGGAAATAGTTATTCAGGCTGACATTTTGCACTCTCACTAGTTTTCAACCTTCTTCAGCAAAGACCCTCTAACCTTCATTCTTTCTCACATGATATTTATCATCTGAGCTACACCTTTTTTTCTAATATACTTGCTATTATGGTGCAAATACACAGATTTTGTCAACACAAGCATTACGAAAATAAATTTCAGGTAAATGCTATTGGCTTGATGACCTGCTGATGCAAATCAATATGTTTTAACTGAAATTAATGGAGCGTGATGTTATGCATTAGATGAGGCTTTGGGCTCAAGAAATAAAATAATACAAATTCATAAAAGTTTGAAAAATCAGTGTTTGAAATAATGTATCATCTCAATAAGAATAAAAAAAAAATCACCCAGGAATCCATGGTACAGTATGAATTAGGTCTGCAACATAAAAAAAAAGAAAAAGAAAATGAGCTGAACAGAGCCAAATGTCTGCTGGAAATACAACGCAACAGAGTGGAAGGATTCTAAGAGGTTCCCGAAGTGTGTGGAAGAAAATTTCCTAGCACAACTGGTGAATGAGCCTACCACAGGAGGTGCCCTGCTAGACCTGTTGATTGTGAATAAAGAAGGATGAGCGGGTGATGCGGTGGTCAGTGTCCATCTTGGCCATAGTGACCAGGAAATGTGAGTGCTTTCTATACTGGGAGAAGAAAGGATGGGCACCAGCAGAGCCTTCACCTTGGACCTCCGGAGGGAAGACTTCAGCTTGTTTAGGATACCAATTGACAGGGTCCCTTGGGAGTCAGTCCTGAAAGGCAAAGGAGTCCAGGCAGGCTGGATGTGCTTTAAGAACAAATTGTTAAATATTCAGAAGCAGGGTCTCCCCACATGTAGAGATACAAGTTGTCAGAGAAAAAGACTGGCCTGGCTAAATGGAGAACTTCGGCTGGAACTTGAGGAAAAAAACCAGAATCTATTGACTCTGGAAGGAGGATCAGGTAACTTGGGAGGACTATAAGGATGTCACAAGGTCATGTAGGGAGAAGATTAGAAAGGCCAAAGCCCACCTGGAACTTGATTTGGCCGCTACAGTTAAAGACAATAAAAAAAGCTTCTGTAAACACACTGGCAGCAAAAACAGGGTCAAGGGCTGTTTCCATGATTTGTTGAATGCAGAGGGTAGAGTAGTGACAGGAGATGTGGAAAATGCANTGGAAGGAGGATCAGGTAACTTGGGAGGACTATAAGGATGTCACAAGGTCATGTAGGGAGAAGATTAGAAAGGCCAAAGCCCAACTGGAACTTGATTTGGCCGCTACAGTTAAAGACAATAAAAAAAGCTTCTATAAACACACTGGCAGCAAAAGCAGGGTCAAGGGCTGTTTCCATGATTTGTTGAATGCAGAGGGTAGAGTAGTGACAGGAGATGTGGAAAATGCAGAAGTACTTAATGCCTTCTTTGCCTCAGTCTTCAATATCAGACCCATTTGTCCTCAGGATACCCAGCTCCCTCAGCTGTAGGTTCCACCAGCTTGGTCTTGGTGATCTTAAAGGTCTCTTCTGACCCTGATGCTTCTATGATTTTTTCTGAAACAGAAGAAACAGTTTGAGATCTGCCTTGATTTGCTCTGTCTGAAAGCCAGAGCTGCATGATTCAGTGATGCTGTTTTTTCCTGGTGAATGTTCAAATGATCTTTTCTCCTAGCTCCCTCAAAAGTTATTGGTGTAGTAAGCAGCTGACGGGACTTTCCTTGCAAGTCCCAGAGTCCTATTTTCTGAAGCTAACAGCATGGCACTATCGAGAAAATTTCTTCCTGATCTGAATCCTGTTTTCTTTCCGTGCCAAAAGTCCTTTAAAGAAAAGGATTAAAACCTGTGTAGTAATACCAAAATTATTTCCACAAGAGCTCTCAGTGTTCTGAAGACCATCTTGCCCCTGCACAGCATGTTGCACAATAAATGCTTTCCCTGTAAAGGGTCTGTGCTTTGCAGTAGTCAAGGAAAGGTGTGCCAGCTCACCACTACATCTTTGCAATGAAATGCAGGTTGGCAATGATTTTTCCAGACCTTTGTGGCCATAGAATACTGGAAAAGAGTGAAACCTGGTGATGAAAACACGAATTATTATTCCACCAAGTCTCTCAAGATGAAGAAATGTCTGTGCAGAAATGGAGGAAGTTAAGTTGCAGGATGAACAGCAAACACCTTTTCTTTCTCTGCCATGTACTTGGATGTGTGCTCTCGCACATGTTTCAGCATAGCAGTATCTCAGTGACTTCTTGAATCTAATTGTCATAGTGAACTCACAAGTCAAACCATTCATGCTTAATATCTTCAGTAAATTCAGACTCAGATTTTAAGTCCTGTAATATATTCTTCTNTGATGTTATGCATTAGATGAGGCTTTGGGCTCAAGAAATAAAATACTACAAATTCATAAAAGTTTGAAAAATCAGTGTTTGAAATAATGTATCATCTCAATAAGAATAAAAAAAAAATCACCCAGGAATCCATGGTACAGTATGAATTAGGTCTGCAACATAAAAAAAAAGAAAAAGAAAATTAGCTGAACAGAGCCAAATGTCTGCTGGAAATACAACGCAACAGAGTGGAAGGATTCTAAGAGGTTCCCGAAGTGCGTGGAAGAAAATTTCCTAGCACAACTGATGAATGAGCCTACCACAGGAGGTGCCCTGCTAGACCTGTTGATTGTGAATAAAGAAGGATGAGCGGGTGATGCGGTGGTCAGTGTCCATCTTGGCCATAGTGACCAGGAAATGTGAGTGTTTTCTATACTGGGAGAAGAAAGGATGGGCACCAGCAGAGCCTTCACCTTGGACCTCCGGAGGGAAGACTTCAGCTTGTTTAGGACACCAATCGACAGGGTCCCTTGGGAGTCAGTCCTGAAAGGCAAAGGAGTCCAGGCAGGCTGGATGTGCTTTAAGAACAAATTGTTAAATATTCAGAAGCAGGGTCTCCCCACATGTAGAGATACAAGTTGTCAGAGAAAAAGACTGGCCTGGCTAAATGGAGAACTTCGGCTGGAACTTGAGGAAAAAAACCAGAATCTATTGACTCTGGAAGGAGGATCAGGTAACTTGGGAGGACTACAAGGATGTCACAAGGTCATGTAGGGAGAAGATTAGAAAGGCCAAAGCCCAACTGGAACTTGATTTGGCCGCTACAGTTAAAGACAATAAAAAAAGCTTCTGTAAACACACTGGCAGCAAAAGCAGGGTCAAGGGCTGTTTCCATGATTTGTTGAATGCAGAGGGTAGAGTAGTGACAGGAGATGTGGAAAATGCAGAAGTACTTAATGCCTTCTTTGCCTCAGTCTTCAATATCAGACCCATTTGTCCTCAGGATACCCAGCTCCCTCAGCTGTAGGTTCCACCAGCTTGGTCTTGGTGATCTTAAAGGTCTCTTCTGACCCTGATGCTTCTATGATTTTTTCTGAAACAGAAGAAACAGTTTGAGATCTGCCTTGATTTGCTCTGTCTGAAAGCCAGAGCTGCATGATTCAGTGATGCTGTTTTTTCCTGGTGAATGTTCAAATGATCTTTTCTCCTAGCTCCCTCAAAAGTTATTGGTGTAGTGAGCAGCTGACGGGACTTTCCTTGCAAGTCCCAGAGTCCTATTTTCTGAAGCTAACAGCATGGCACTATCGAGAAAATTTCTTCCTGATCTGAATCCTGTTTTCTTTCCGTGCCAGAAGTCCTTTAAAGAAAAGGATTAAAACCTGTGTAGTAATACCAAAATTATTTCCACAAGAGCTCTCAGTGTTCTGAAGACCATCTTGCCCCTGCACAGCATGTTGCACAATAAATGCTTTCCCTGTAAAGGGTCTGTGCTTTGCAGTAGTCAAGGAAAGGTGTGCCAGCTCACCACTACATCTTTGCAATGAAATGCAGGTTGGCAATGATTTTTCCAGACCTTTGTGGCCATAGAATACTGGAAAAGAGTGAAACCTGGTGATGAAAACACGAATTATTATTCCACCAAGTCTCTCAAGATGAAGAAATGTCTGTGCAGAAATGGAGGATGTTAAGTTGCAGGATGAACAGCAAACACCTTTTCTTTCTCTGCCATGTACTTGGATGTGTGCTCTCGCACATGTTTCAGCATAGCAGTATCTCAGTGACTTCTTGAATCTAATTGTCATAGTGAACTCACAAGTCAAACCATTCATGCTTAATATCTTCAGTAAATTCAGACTCAGATTTTAAGTCCTGTAATATATTCTTCTCACATATCATCAGATGAAGCCAAGCATTTGAAGCTAAATTTTTGTCCCTCTGCTATTTATAATTGGTTGAGTTCTTTCCATTAAAAACTGTTGCATCTTATCACCTTCACTGACCCTAATAAATCTGAGGAACTGTGAAAGAGGTTTGGGTTAAACTATTTTATCTCATAATTCATCATTCACATACAACCGTCCAAAGGATTAAGTTCTTTATTGCTTGGCAGTTGGAACAGACTGAGAGATTGTTCTGATAATCACCTTGTTAGTTGACAATAACATATTTTGCCACCACCACTTATTCTCTTTTGATGGGCACCTGTGCCATGAGTTGGAGTTTGCCCTGATGCTTAGTTGCTGGTAATTTTGATGGTTTGTAATGTATCAGGAGCCAGATTGTTTCTGGAGGGGCACATTGGAAGACTGAAGGGTAATAGACAAGTTGAAGTAAGGTAATTTATGATTAGAGATAAAGAAAAATTATTTCCAGAGAAGATCATAAAACATTGGATTCTTCTAGAGACTCTCTATGCAATAGAAAAAGGTGTTCAAGGTTAGCACCTATTTTTTAACTAAAATCTTTAGAAACCTAAATAATAACACATAGTTGAAAATCAATTTATTTTGTACGTCTTCAAGTGCAAACACTACCAGCAAAATTTGCCATATTTCAGCACCTCAGATAAGATACAGTTTGGCTTGTGAGTTGTCTGCATGTCCTTTCTGTTACGTGGACAAAAACACATATGTACCATTACGTAGAATAGTTGAAATGTAGAATAACTGAGCCTAGAAGAAACCTTTGGAGGTCATCTAGTCTAGTCCCCTGCTCAGAAGGATTAACTAGAGCAGGTTGCTCAGTTTGGGTTTGAACATCACAAGGATGGAGACACAGCAGCCTCTCTGGGCAACATGCTCCAGTGTGTGACAGCCCTCACAGGAAAGAGCTCAAGAGGAAATTCATGTATTTTTGTTGGTGTTTACTGTCTCTTGTCCTGTCACTGGACACTATTGAAAGGTCTTCTCCATTCCCTCACATCAAGAATTTAAACACACTGATGAGATGATTCCTGCCCCGAGCCTTCTTTTCACTAGCTGCACAGTTCTAGCTCTCTCAGCCTCACCTCTTATGCCAGACACTTCAGTCACTTAACCATCTTCATGACCCTACAATTTAATTTATGTGCAGGGAAAAAATAGCAGTTAATAATAAAAGACCTTAAAAGAAATGGTCTTTGTTACATTAATGCTTTTCTATCAAAAAACTGTAGAATAATTTATGTATAAGAAGATTGAATATTTCAAAATAAACCTAAGAAAAACAAAAGTAATCCTAGAATTGCTGTTTACTTTAATTTAAAAGATAGTTACATAAGATAATTTTCTACTTAGATGATTTTCTATCAAGCATAATAAAAATATCAGCTTCTTTCTATTTCTCCCTTCAGTGCATATTTTCCAATCACTCAGACTTGCCATCATGTATGTATATACACATACAATATTGTTAATTAAAGATGTCTTTTCTCAAACTATCATTGAAGAGGAAAGATTTACTAATGAAAATGTTTCATATAATTGCAGAGGTATTCCACCAATTGTCTTCTCTCTATTTGCATTGAAGTTTAGGAATTCTGTTAAGAGAATCAGTTCTTATTTTTTCAATTGTATAACACAATATGGTATACATTCCACATTTTTAGCTGCCTGTTATCAATACAAAGAAGGATTCTTCTCTTAAGCTAGTAAAAATTTTATTTTTCAAAGTTACCACGTTAGCTGAAATAGCCCAAGAGATATAAAAGCTATCTCTGGGATGTGCAGACCTGTTGTAATTCAAGCACGGATAGACTCCAGTTAAGAGTCAGGACAATTTTTCTTAATTATAGCAAGAGACACTGACATTTCTTCTTTTTAGTTTTTTGGGGGATTTTTTACTTCAGCCAGGAGATTGCACAATTTGAAGTCATCTTTGAATAAGATTTATTTTTTTTTTAATGTTGAATAACACCACATATTAACTGGTGCTAACATGAATGTGTAAGTTTTATGAAACACGGTGTTAAACACTCTATGTGGTCTGTGGTCGTCCACACGCTGTGCCATGTTCTCTAATAATGTATTTAACTTTTTGAGAGAATCCATTGCATTATTATATGGTGTAATATCATGATACTTTTTTGCAGCTATTACTGTCAAAAGAAGAGCACAATACTGTCAAATTTAAGTGACTGTCTAGACTTCCAAGGTTCAACTTATTTCATATTAGAACAAACTTGCTGTTCAAGCTCATTTCTAACCTTTGTTTACCTGTTTTCTAGCTGCTCATTCTGTCATTCAAACATCATTTATCTAAGAGATGTA
Organism: Oreocharis arfaki; assembly: GCA_013398015.1. NCBI lineage: Eukaryota > Metazoa > Chordata > Aves > Passeriformes > Paramythiidae > Oreocharis > Oreocharis arfaki. The sequence goes on along the minus strand of VZRR01014186.1, from coordinate 171,797 downwards.
GTTCCATATATTTACTAAAGTACAACGACTTTCCTATAAATATTATTTTCATGCAAGAGAGAGGAAGAATTTAACCATTCATTCACTCCAAAACTCATCCTGCAAAACCTTTTTATTTAGCATTCTAGCCCTGCGGATCTTGCGCTTTGATGTAGAAAGGCCAAAATAAAAAAAGAGGAGAAGGCTGAGATAGAAGGAGGCTGTTGCACAGACCAGATCAGCTGACAAATCTTTCCCAGAGATATTTTGAATGCCTTCCTTCCTTGTCCTAAATACATCCCAGAAACAGGTGACACAGGTCAGGGTGCTACAGGTGCAGTCTCTGCTTTAGTTATTCTGCATTAGATTTAAGTATTCCAGGGGACACTCGGCTGAAGTGAAGTGTGAAGGACATCGTACAGGTTCCTAGTTTAGGAGGCAATATGATGAATTATATTGAGGCAGATTTTTCTCTGCATTTTTTTTGTTTGGTTTGGTTTTGTGGTTTTGTTGGTGGTGGTGGTGGTTTTGTTTGGTTTTGTTTGGTTTTGTTTTGTCTGGTTTTGTCTGGTTTTGTTTTGTTTTGTTTTGTTTTTTTATTTTATTTTCCCAGGAGAACAGAATGGATTAAATCTGCAGACCACATGCAGGAAAATTAAAACAGAGCTCTTCCCCTTTGATGATCAGCTGAAATGAAGGGTTTTCTACTGTTTGTAGCATGAATGAATAACCAAGTCATTATTTACAGTATCTTTATTAATAGAAGGACTATGCCTATATTTTTTTCTTAGCTTCCAGGAAGATTTTATTCCTCATAGAATATCATGAAGTAAAATCAGAAGTAAGATTCTCTAGTTGCACCGCAAATATAAAAAAGATATTTAGATCAGGAACACATTTTGCTGGTTATAAGGTGAGTATATTCATACTGCAATCATATGAAGAAAAACTAATAAAAAATGACAGCACTTTGTGATAGGTGCATAAGAGATAAAATGGCTGAAAGGGTTGTGGTCTTGGTCTATTAAATATCCCAAATAATTTCATTAATTACAAAAATAATTGTTTTCAATTTTAATTAATTCTACTTGACCATCTAGATTTTAAAATTATATTTATTCTAGAAACCTGATGTGGAAAAGACTGCGACGTGCTTTTTGAAAAGGTCTTATCCAGATCACTTAGCCTGTTTTGCTGCAGTAGGCATAAACTCATTTTACATGGACTAATTAATAAGAATGTGGGCTTGGAGAAGGATGACTTGGTAACAAGTCCTGGCCTCCAATAGTCCCAACCTCTGTGGCTTCTAAACAATGTCAGAGTAAAGAAGGCAAGGAAACAGCTCTGAGTGGAAGTATAAAGAGTTTAAAAGGAATATCAAGGATTATTAGAAAAGATTTATTCAAGGCACCACTCTGAATCACTGGTTAAGAAGTGAAAGCTAGACGTCAGAGAGAAGGCAGTATTGGTTTTGGTGTTATCTGGTTTTGACACACTTGGTGCTTTTTAACAGTTTTCTGCTAGTAAGAGACAGCTAACCATAACACAGTGTTGTCTAAAGGTAAAATAATTAATGAATAAAAGAGCATGGAGTAATGGAGATATCTTTGAAAAAATTAAAGCTGATGATAACATTATTTCTACACTAACCTGGCACTCTGGAATCTATTTCTTCTTAATTTCCTATTGCTGTTACACACTAACAAGAGACCAAAGTTGGGGGGCAGGGAGGGAGGTGGTGGTGGTGTTGCTGTTTGTCTTTTTCCCTTTCATTTTTTGCTTACCAAAGGAGATTAGGCTGGACGAACATGGCTATGCACGAAACATGGGCTGAGACCTACTGGTGTTAAGTATTTATCTGTAATGCAGGACTAAACTATTTGAATTGGAAATTATTTCCTACAGTCCTTTCTTTGCAAGGTTAATCACTTTTTGAAGCATTTTAAAGATAGTTTCCAAATCTTATTCAATTCTTGTCTTTGATTTACAAATGAACGGTATTTTTTGACATGTCTACAACTTGTTTTAATGCCTTCTGTACAAAGAGTTCCATTACAAATGACCATGTCAAAATTAACCTCTAATACAATGAACTTCTTTTCCTGTTTGCAATCGTACCAACCATCCACCCTCTCAATCAAAATCCTATTTATGTTTGCGCAGCATCTCTGTGGCAACTACAAGAAAAGCTTCTTGAAAAGTGCCTCAGCAGTTTATCCTTTATTTTCTTACTGTCTGCTTAATGAAGAGTCCCAGTCTTTCAGAAGAAGCTAGAAGAAAAAGCAGTCAGTAAATGACTTCTCTATCATTCTGAGATAGCCTATACCTGTATTTCAGGGATGGGGCTTCAGGAGAAAATCAAATAAATAACTACAAGGAAAATTAAAACCAGAAAATAATTTTCATCAAGAGTGCAGGAACTGCAGATCTTCTCATTACTGTGTTTCAGATATTATCTTTAATGACTACACTATAAACTTAGAAATAAGTCTAATAACAGCAATTTCTTGGGTTCTGTTCAGAAGAACATGTAAATCTGTGTAATGCATAATATTTCAATGAACTCCCTGTAAGTACATTCACTTCTGGACAAAATTGTGTATAACTTAACATAACATTTCCAGTGCACTGCTGGAAGAATCACTTATTTTCACTCTTCTTCTCCATGTGAAAAGTCATTACTTTTGCAGAGAACAGTTGGCATTTTCACAGCAGCGACTATTTTTCACTTGAGGAGAGTGGAAAAAAATCACTCTATATTTTCTTTGTGTGGAAAGTATAAAAAATGTGAAGCAGATCCAGTGTTTGGATTTTTCATAGAACCTGCAATAATGTGATTTTCACTGGTCTTCTCAAAAACTGCTTTGGCCAAACTTACTGTAAAATAGCTGTAAGACGTTTCTAGTTTTTATATCTACACTGTGGTAAAAACAGTTAAACTATATTTTCAAAAAGTCTACCTTTTGAATCATAACCATGTTTTAAAACAAAGACATTTTCATTAACATGTTTCTCACATATGTTCTTATTTAAAATATTTAAACTATCAAATCAGAAACATCCAAAAAGTACATTGCTATCAAAATTTGGTCACTCATACAAGCATTGCAAGAAAATAAATTGAGCTCCCCCAGTTTAAATATAAGTGGTGACTGCAAATATCAGCTTTGTCCAATGAAAGCTGTATCAAGGTTCTCTATCTCACAACATCAAACATTTATAGGAGGTATGACTTCAGAAGCACAGGATTAGACCTCAGGTGCTTTCTGGGCACACTGTCATTTTGTGAGTGCTAGTAGATTGCAACTGTCCTTGCAAGCTATGTTTCTAATACCCATTACAAAATAAATATCAAAGTGTGCAACTAATCTACAGCGATTTTCTTTCTGCTTATGTTATGTGAAACTAAGCTTTCCATAGCTCCCTTAGTGAAAAGAATTAATAGCAAAAACAGTCTTTTTTCTAAATATTGACACGGAAAATAGAAATCATATAAATAGTCTATATTCTTCTTTCTCAAGTATTTATTTTACATGATACTGTTTTGCCATAATTTTTTATACTATACCTTAATTGAGTTTATTGAACTCAGAGAGCCTAACATGTAACAAAAATAAACATTTCTGGTCAAAATTTATCTCCTCCCAAAACTCATTGAGAAACTGAGGGGGGGGCAGGGGAGGTGGGTGGCTGGTGTTTGAGGGTTTTTTTTTACCCTATAAAAACGAACAACAGAGGGTAGAATGAAATGTCATGACAAGTACCTAATAGTAAGAGCCAACTCACTATTTCATCAGAGGGGTTTGTGTCTCATATTGGTAGCCATTCAGCCGCAGTCCTAATTTAGGCGTAACTTAGCAGGTTAAAGGTTGGGTTCATGCCACTGCAGCAGTTGCTCTTCTAGTTCCTATAAGATACATAACTGGAGGGTAGTGATTTACCTTTCTGTACTCAGATAATACCAAGCTAGAGGAGCTGTGCACTCCCTTGAAGGCAAGGAGAGCCTGCTGACAGACCTTGATAAATCAGAGGCCTGGGCAATCTCCAGCAGTACGAAGTTTAACACAGAGGAGTGACAGATTCTGCACCTGGGAGATGAGAGGCTGGAAAGCAGTGCCACAGAAGGAGACCTGGGGATCCTGACTGATGGGAAGTTGAATCTGAGTCAGCAGTGCCCCAGCAGCCAGGAGGGCTAACCGTGTCCTGGGGGGCAGCAGGCACAGCATCACCAGCTGGGCAAGGGAGGCAATTGTCCCACTCTGCTCTGCTCTGGGGCGGCCTCATCTCGAGTGCTGGGGGAAGGTTTGGGTGCCACAATATAAAAAAGGTATAACGCTATAAGAGAGCATCTAAAGGAGAGCTACGAATATGGCAAAGGGCCTTGAAGGGAAGCCACATGCAGAGTGGCTGAGGTCACTTGGTCTGTTCAGCCTGGAGAAGAGGAGACTGAGGGGAGACCTCATTGCCGTTACAGCTTCCTTGTGAGGGGAAGATCAGCAGACCTGATTTCTTCTCTATGTTGACCAGGGACAGGGCCCAAGGGAATGTCCTGAAGCTGTGTCTGGGGAGGTTTAGGTAGGGTGTTAGGAAAAGGTTCTTCATCCAGAGGGTGGTTGAGCACTGGAACAGGCTCTCCAGGAAAATGATCACAGCACCAGCATGACAGAGTTAAAGAAGTGTTTGGACAATGTTCTCAGGCACATTGTGTGATTCCAGAGGTGTCCTGTGCAGGGTCAAGGACTCTGACTTTGATGATCTTAGTGAGTCCCTTCCAACTCAGGATATTGTATGATTCTATGCCTCTATATTGCAGGACACGGACCATCACAAGGTGGTTGGATCAAATTACTTGCTAATACAATACCTGATGTTGCCAATCTGACTCCACAGGAGTAAAAAATAAATTGCTACACTAGTAACTGACTGAAGGGTGAAAATGGAGAGGAGTTGGATTAAGCCACTTTATCTACTGGTCTAGCAACACATGAGTCAAGTGAAGGAAGTCTGTGCCACAGAATGGTGAAAGTTGAGGGATTCAGGTACTACTGAGGCTGGATAACATTACTGTTAGAACAAATTGGGTTTTTTACCTTTTTCACCAGGACACCTTAGAAATTACAGTTTTTACAAGCATCAATGCAATTGAGAATGCCACTTAGTCGTACAAGTTGCTGTGTGTGTATTTACTATGATACACTTTTAACAGAATGATGGACCAGCTATCCTGTAAGACACCATCACCTTCAGTGCACAAGAGAAATATACATCACAGGCAAAGCAGTGGTATGCACAATTCTATCCAGGCCTTACTTCTTTACATCTTTAAATTTCCAAGCTAAATAATTTTGGAATAGGCTTTTTGTGGTTAAAAAAAAAAAAAATCTGAATAGTTACTGATCTCATGCTTAGTTTTAACAAACATGTATTTTTAAAGTACTTAAAATGATAACATACAGATAGATAACAATTTTCTCCTTGATCAGTCTAGTCCAGTATTTCAAAAACTGTTACTAATGAGTAGCATTTATCTGATAGTCTATTTAATTGTTTCTATTTCATACATCAGTAAAACTCTGCTCAGCTGAAAAAGGTCAGAACTTGAAAATGCAGTTCAGGAATATGTGTATATTCTTATTTTCTTCTGTAACATCTAACACAATCACTTTTAATTAGTGATAAAAAATATTTTTTTTGAAAGTTTAAAACAAGCTAACAGAAATTGAAAGCAGTTCAGCTCATTTTCTTTGGTAGTAATGAAGTTGATATAACCAGCAGAACTTTCAAAGTTTTTTATAATGTTTATATAGAGGATCTTTTCTCTGCATCTTTTGGTGGTGTGACTTCTTGAATGCAGGTGATGTTGCATGGCCTTCAATGTGTGATTATTGGTCTTAGCACACAGTCTTTTGTGTGTGATGAACCTAGGCAACGTCTTTAGAATGTTATGGTTTTCATCAAAAAGCTTATGGCTTTTTGAACTATATGGTTGGTTAAAGTTGTCCAGTTTTTCATGGAAATGTGCTGACATTATAGATATATGTACTGCTTAACTCACAGCTCATGTTTCTTACAGCCCTACACAGTATCATTGGTAGAATAACTGTGTCTTCTTAATCTTGCTCACTTCAGGCAATTCATTTCACTGAAAGAAATATCATTCTTGTGTGCTATGTTGTGCTATAAACAGAATTTTTTTACATCTTTCTCTCAAATGTAGTGAGCAGCAAAAGCATTTTGTCTCTATTTGGTATGCAGGATCATGAGAAGATCCAAAACAAAGCCATTGATATGATTAGCCCTCACTCCTCATCTCCCTCATGCTTTAACAAACAGTAAAAAGCACCCCTTATACTTCTGGTGTTTAGGCTACACTGGCAGAAATCCTATGTCATAAATTTGGTGACACCAGAGATGGAGAAAAGTGAGGTAATTTTTCCAGCCCTTGTTCACCTAACCATGCACTGACCTTAAAGCTTCCATGAAGAAGATGTAAAGTTGTAAAATTATCCTCTGAAACCCAGAATATTTTCACAATACAAAATGTTTTCTGCTCTAAATCTAAAATCAAAACTGAAACCACTTGCAACCTGATAAAGGAAAGAAAAAGTCGATTTATATTTAATCAAAGGCTTAATTTTTATTTCTGCTCATATTTAATTTTGCTAGTATAATTAAATTTCCAAAGAGAATTTTGACTTTTCCTTCAAAGCCAGAATCATTAACCTACAAAATATGAAAAGGTTTCAAGAGTTCTAATTCCTTCTTGCCAACTGCCTCTCACATGTTTTCATTTGTAAATGTCATTTCTTTTTTGAAGATTAAAAATGCATTCTTCAGAAATCCCTAACCAGTTCTACCTCAGATTTTCACACTTTCCCACCTGTGATAACAGAAAAATAATATCAATATAGCAGGTATTAGATATAATCTAGTGATTCTTGCTTAAAAAAAGAGAAACTTTCTGACTTGTGACATATGAAAAAATCCAGTGGTGGCGACCCAAGTTATGTCGGGAATTCGAACGTAGATTGGTGTCATGCTGGTTTCCTGTGGTCTAACACAAATTTAGGAGCAATAGGTAGCTATAGCAACTTTTATTATTATTTAAATCTATCTTTCTTACAGTCTTAAGGGAAGGTCCTTACTGTTGATGGTGGGTGTTCATCTGAGTGATGACTCATTGATCTAAGCAAAACCTGGCCAAGCTCGCAAGACACTATAAAACAACCCAAAAACGTCAAAGCAAGCCTCAAATAAAAGATAGTACAAGACATTTCACCCATTTCCTATACTTACTCCGTACTTCACTAAAAATGGTATATTAAAGCTTTATCAGGGAATCCCAGTTAGACTGGGGTTGGTCCAGCTGTTCAATCCAGCTGTTCAGAGTAGACTGTCATCAATAGTGAGAGTGGCAAGAGAAAAATCCAGGAAATCAATAGCCATAATAATGAGATAGGCATCGTACATATTGAAGCACCCTGGGGAGGAGACTCACAAGTAAATGGACTGGAAAATATTCCCATATTTAGCCTACCTAATTTTCTTCTTCCTTGAAACTAATAGTGTATAAATAAAGTAGCTGTTAAGAGTAATTCTACTAAATCTACCCTAAATAGTCATCATTGATTTGCATTATAGTATGAATCGATAAGGAAAAGAAAATAGAAAGCATGGGCAATAAATAAAAAACCCCCAACCCTTCAGGCATTCTTTCATAAAAATGTGCCAAAACACCCACTGTCAGCAAGCACTTTGTATTTCAAATGCCACTCACATTATATAGTAATTTTAGACATAGATTAAGTTTAGTGCTAGGCTCAAGAATTTTCAAAAAAACTTCTGGTGTTTACTTATGCAATACATGGGTCACGTGAAAAGGTGACCTTGTATACAGAAATTACTTGTGATCATAAATAAAAATTCAGAATTTCAGTTCCACAGAAAAAACCCACCCAAACATTTAAAAAAATATTTTCTTTGGAAATCCATTAGAAAAAGCAAAGAGAAAAATAGAAATGTCATGCTTATGAAATAGTGTGAGAAAATGTGAGTTGCAGATTTTATACTCATAAGGCAGGGTAACTAAGACGAAGAAATAAACATCCAGTATACACCTTGCCACAAATATGATGTTTGTATACATACACACAAATATAGATGTATATTTGCATACATACCAGAATAGCTGACAACTCTTCTATAGTTAGAAGTTGGTGTATACTTCATTAGCTCTGCCAAGTGCAAGCAATTCAGTATAAAAATGTTGCCTGCTCATTTCTGTCTTTGTCCTGAAATTGCTATTTTCCACGGATAAAGGATATAAAAATTCAATGGACTTTTTAGGGAAATGGCTGTTGGGAGTTATAAAAGATGCTACCTGTTTGGGAGAAGCCTTAATTGAGAAGAAAAGCACAGGTATTGCAAGAGGTTTTCATTTAACTACTGTGCAGGGAGGTCTTGCACAGCAAAGAGAAGCACCTGTAAATCTCATCGTTACCTTCTGCACCCCAAACACGCAGACCAGATTCTCAGCTCATGCAAATTAGTGAAGCTTCATTGATTTTGCAGAGATCATGCATGGATAATGGCATTGTACTACAGCCTGAGAAAAAGTGGAGCTATAGCCCTCCTGCTTTCTGGGGGGCCTAAATCTTCTCCGATTTAAAACTAGATTCCCCTCAGATTTCTTTATGGTACTGAAATCAAAGCCCTTTACACAGGAACAGAAATCCATGTCTTCTTCTGACTTTTAATGCTTTTAACAACCTTTTCACAGAAGACCTTAACCACTCGCAATCCCTGTGCTAATCCATGCTCTGAAGATCTAGACCCCTCCTGACTTCCAGAGCCCAAAGAATGAACACAGTCAGGACAACCATCTAGATGCCTTACAAGTACTGTGTTTTAGAGTTACAGGCACTAGAATTAAGAAAAAAAACCTTACTGTTCTGTTTAGTGCCTTTTCTAAAAATGTTTGTCCTTTCACTGACGTCTCTTATTCAAAATCACTCTTTCATTTCCTCTGCTTCCTTCGACTCCATCTTTCACCATGATTTTGGGTGCTAATAACCAGAAATATTTCTATACGTATTGGGAGAGTTATAATAATATTTTGAAGCTTTGCAGAAAAGGAAATCTCCCTACACTTCTGGTTTTTCCTAGGTATCCCAACAGACATTTTTTTTTGCTCTTTCCAGTAGGAACTGGCGGTATGCTTTCCTTATACCCCTTCTCAAACTTACAGGCTTCAAGATGGGACTCTTATTGTCTTGCCACCTTAAAGTACCCCTTTAGCCACCAAATGGAGCTGAATGTGTAAAATCCTACATCATTTTAAAGGGATGAAAGAGTTGTTAGCGATTAATTCTTGGCATCAAACATTAAATCCCAAACAGGGTCTGAACTGCCATAAGAAAGGTGTAATTTCCTTCACAATCTGCAGGCTAAGGCTGCCAAATCTTTGCTAAACATCAAGCTTGTGAAGACCAAAGGTTCTCTTAAGGAAAAGAGTGGAGAAAACACATTTTGAACACCTTTATGCTTGATCATGTGTTTACATATATGTAGTAAATTAAGGTGTAACCTAGCATTTTAAACTTCTGGCAAGTGTTCATTTTGTCCTTCACCTATCAGTGCTAACAGATCTGAAGATTAACGGAATTTATACCTTTCAGATTAACTGGCACATATGTCTGCAATCTTGGGCTTGGCATGTAGCTAAATAGACTTTGCAGGATGCCATACCATCTTTGTGTATGTCTCTAAAATGGACTTTCACCACCTCTATTTACAGCTATCCTTTTAAAATGTTGCAGAAGTTATTATTCAAAAACGCAAATGGAGCAATATTTATTTCACCTTTTTTGACCACGGCTAAAGAAATACTAACCTGATTAGTTAATAAATTTTACTTACCTATTTCCTTTTTGTCAAGTTTTGAGTACATTGGAAGCAGCAAAATCAACACCCCACAAGGAACTTTTGCTGGTGAAAAGGTCTTGCCAATGCACAGGTTGCATAATATACTTTAGGATACGGAAGCTGTAGGGAAAAAGAAGACCCCATAGAGATGATCAAAAACATCAAGAGCTTCAGGCAGCAGATCAGAGACTGCACAAAGCAAGTAGAGCTGGGTTTGAAAGGTGAAAACATACTTGACATTGATCTTCTGCCAAAACGTTGACGTGGCATGGGATCAGCAATGAGCAAGGTCAGGAAGCAACTGGAAGTTTATTGACATGAATCTTAACAAGACAAGGACAACAGGTCTCTTTCATATGAATCATAAATGACTTTGAAAAATGCATGAATAAATAGCTCAGGGGGATGACAAAGCAACATTTAACCTCTTAATTGCTGCTTAGTGTTTACACCAGAGGTCAAATGCCTTTATCATCAGAAATCTCTCGGAAGTCCTTTTGTGATTTATTTTGGTGATCATAATCCAGACCTATTGGATATATTTTCATATCATGAAAGTTAGCTATCAAATTATCAAACCAGCCAACATTTACTCTGAGTGTTTATTCATTCCCAAGGAATTTCTACAGAGACTCATACTGTATCTTTCACTGTTTGTTCTGCATATTAATAATCTTGGTGATTGTTTGGGTAAGACATAGCTGCATGTGGAAACTGATGATACTGTAAACTATTGCCATGAAACAGCAGCATCATGAATCCCCTTCGGGATTTAGGGGAGATTGGAAAAAAAAAAAAGGAAAAAATAATAAAAAAAAATTCCTTATGCAGATTTTTTGTTTAAATTCTATTCTGCAATTGCAAGTTACAGACTCATGATTGTAAAGATCACATGCCAATCTCCTAGATATCCCTCAAGCAGCATCAATTTGACTTCTGCAGGCAAGTTTACATTAGTGGGACAAAAAATTTCCAGTGTTGCATTTGTGTTACTAAACAGATGTCATTGTTTAACAGGCATAAGGATTTTAAAAGGGCTTAAGTCACACAAAAGTATAGATACCTTTGAAAGTCTTTCAGACACAAGAGCACCAGTAATTTAGACGATCAAATCATCCAGCACTAAATTAGCATAAAAACGTAATTAAACATAATTTTTTTTTAAGAGATACTTATTAAATCTTCCTCATCAGTCAAATACTCTTGACCAGCTTCAAAAAGGCCTATTTTCAAACGTTAATTCTGTAGTTATGTCATTGATGACGGAAAGCCAGATGAGCAGTCTTCTAATTATGTTTATTTTTACAATGTAATTATGTATTAGAGTCCTGTGTTGTATGAAATTTGAACACATTCAAGGAGATACCATGGTAAAAAAAAAAAAAAATAGATGTTTTGAGCCAATTAAATTCCTTCATGCAAGAGAATTTAGTCTCAACAGCTCATTTTACAGAATTGAGAGATCACAGGAACAAGCACTGCTTCTCTGATATCCAAACACACTGTTACATTATTGATTTCTCTGGCAACAAAGAAACCCAATGGTTTATAAGGTCACTTACAACACTTTGCTTTTTGCAGATCTAACTATTTTCTTCCTTCTTGAAAGCATCTGTGAGACCGTAAAACCTTACAGGAAATAAGCTGCCTGTTACACTTAAAAGCATGTGGTCTCACAGAAATTCTCAAAACAAGGTTGAGGGGGAAATGCAATGTTGCATATATTCTTGCCTTTGTCATTACCACAGCTTTAAACTTTCCTGCCTGGTGCGGTTTAAGTTTCCTTCATTATTAGTACAGATAGCTAGAGGTTGTAGTTTGATTTGCTTTCTAATCCAATTTTTAATTAAAAGAAAATCTTTTGATGAGAGATCTTCTGTTTGCTTTCATCCTGGAACTAACATTTTGGAAAAGATAAGGACTCGCATATGCTACCAGCTTGTTGTTCTTTTATAGGGAGACTTTGTTGCCCTTGCGCACAAAGAATTCTGTCTCAGAGAAAACACATGGAATACTGATTTTCAAGTAAATTTCTGGATGCCTATTTATTTACACAAATATGGATTTCTTCAGTTTTATACCTCAGCACTTCCAGCTATTTCAATATGGCAATGTTCCTCTTTTCCACTCTCAAAAATACCTATTTTAATATAACAATCTAGTAACTTCCCTTTCTACCATCACCTTTTCATTTTTCTTTCTGTCATGGAAATCTTTGACAAGACAAATTAATTTGTACTTTGGAGTTTTTTTTATTCTTTGCTTATAATGGATTACATTACTTCTGCTAGAGAGCTATTAAATTGAGTATTGTGCTACATTAGGTCAACAGACACTTGTCCTTTTCTCATCGGTGTATGCTCCACATTCCCAAGCTACCTGGGAAATTCTCCTCTAGTTGTGGCCTACTATTACTGTTCAATATTTACACCTTTCCAGTGGTATCAGGGTGTCAGGAGCTAGAAAATTAGCATTTCAAATGGCCAGCAGCTTTCACATCAAGAACCGAAATTATGAACAGTAAATATGTGTGCCTGTTTTGTCACTGAGGAAACTCTGAAGATGGGTGTATATTAAGGGGAGAATCACCAATGCCCGGCAATGCTGAAGCCTAGCTGAATGCCAAGAGAGATATTTTAGAGGTAAAACAAGTTAGGGTTGTTAACAACATTGTACTCACCAACTCTAGAGAGACTTCATGCAGGTAAGTGCATGAAGAATTCTGCAGTAGCAATGAAAGCATAAGGGAACTTGGTACAGTAATCAGTGACCCTAACATGTCAGGTCTTCTACCTATTATTAAATAAATATTCATTTCCTATTGTCCACGTTTTATTGACCTGATGTCAGCTGAAAAACACCAGCTAGCACTTTCGGTTATTTCACTGGAGGACAGAATGCTCCTAAAATACAGATACAAGCACGACAAGCTCTACAGATAACATGAATAAAAGATGTACTGGTTCCTGTTTTGAGGTGAAAGAATCTTTAAAGAAATATTTTTTCTTGTCAGAAAAACAGCTTTTCCTGAGCACTAAAATGTTCAAAAGAATCCCATCTTTTTGATTACTTACAACATTTTGAAGGCACTGTTCCCACCCTTGTTAATCTATGTGATTGACAAGGTCTACATTTGACTGCATTTTTTCTTCATTAGACAAGTCTACTTTTCATTTTAAATAGTGAAACAAATCCACTGCCAAGTAAGTATTTCAATGTTGTCACTAGACCTGTGCTGCAGCAATTTAAAACTTCAGAAAAACGTGTGGGATTGAATCCCATTCTTCTGTATTAAAAGGCTTGAGCTACAAAAACGCTCATAAAATTTAACCCTAGAAGGACACTGTTAGGCACATAAATTACTCTGGCAAAGACAGCAGAACAGTGGATCTGTAACTACTCGGTTTGTTATAACTTGTTATAATTTAAAAGTAGTCTTCAGAACTACATAAAATAGTAGTCATTGGCTCATATAATTGTGGAATGCTCTGGGCTGGAAGGTGTTATGAATGGATGATGTAAGTTTCAACCAGCTATTGTCTGCTGCCCAGGCCTCTGGCAGCAGGCAGTCGCTGTATTGAGCACCCCAAAATCCACTCTGATTTGCACGTTCTTTAATAATGGCTGATCTGGTCTATTATAAAATGAATTATTTATTTAATAGACACAAAACTAAGACATAAGACTTAAAACAGACTATTACAACACAGGGAGAAGACAAAAGGGAATATTAGTATACAAGCAGAATTAAAGGTACCATTAAAATTACAGCTAGCTAAGAAATAGTGTAACTTAGGATTCAGTGTTTCTTACCCCAATTCTTGATGGAGTACACATTGAAAATCCTCTCTCTCAATCCCTGGGGCAGTGACTTGAAGCTGCGTCCAGCTCCAAGGAGAAATCTCCTTGCACATCTTCAAGGAGGGTGTAAGAGACTCCTGCTGTATGTTAATTTGTGTGGACTTCTATAGATGTAAAAAACATGTCGTTCGCTCAAGAGTATTTCTTTCCTTTATTGCTTTCCACATCTGTTCTCATAGCAGGATGTGTATTGGGCCTTGGTCTCAGACTCTCAGGAGCCTGGGGGTGACCTCCTGCAGGGCTCTCTGGCCTCCTGCGGGGCTCTCTGACCTCCTGCAGGGCTCTCTGGCTCCTTGCTAGGCTATCAGTCTGGCTGAGTCATCTCCTCCAAATGCCCCAGCCATGAGAGACGGGGGATGTCCTGCCACAGAAGGGGACTTAAAAATCATCTAGTTCCTTGGACAGAGACACCTTTCACTAGACCAGGTTGTTCAGAGCCCCTTGAATACTCCCACAGCTGGAGCATCCACAACTGCTCCGGGATACCTGTTCCATTGACTCACCAAGCTCATACTAAAGGATTTCTTCCTAATATCTAATCTAAACCTGACCTCTTTCAGTTTGATTCCATCCCCCCTTGTCCTGTCACTACATGTCCTCGTAAAAAGCCTCTCTCCATTTTTCTTGCAGGCTCCCTTCAAGTGCTAGAAAGCCACAATTAGATCAACCCAAAGCCTTATCTTTTCCAGGCTGAACAATCCAAATTCCTCATAGGGGGAGGTCTATCCCTCTTATCACCTTGGTGGCCTCCTCTGGTCTTGCTCAAACATGTCAAAGTTCTTCCTCTGCTGAGGACCCGCAACCTGAATGCAGCACTCCAGGTGGGGTCTCACCTGGAATGTCATCTTTTTGGTTCCATTTCAATGCTTTGTTTTGTGCTTATTCCCTGATGGATTGGCATGCTCTCTCAGGGAAATAATAGTGTCATTGCATTCATTTAAATGAATAGTATTAGGAAATTAGCCATTCAAATTAGTTATATAGTACTTTTAGTGCACTTTTTAAGTATGTAAATGTATGTTCTTATTCAATCACCTTGACTCTGAAAATCTGGACCTAAACTGCTGTAAAACAACACAAACCAAGTGATTTCTGATTGATATTCAGGTTGCAACTGGTACATTTTTGGATGCATTTTATGACAAAGGCTAGCATAGGACAAAGTAGAACAAACATAAATGTATAATTCATCATGTGTCATAGGAGGGAATGAATTGCTCTAGCCGGTATTACTCTCCTGCCATCAGCTGTGCAAGGAACTCTCTCCAACTAGCAATGAGCAGGTACCTAAATCTCACTTAATAAGTTAAATCTACATTCAAAGCTCTCCTTCCACAAACACAAAAGCCATGCTTAGCATCAGAGCTGTATGACATCATATGTGCTGCTGCTTTAGCCCCTCTCTGTTGAGGCTGTTTTGGCTTCCACAACATGCTGCATCGTCTTCTCAGCACTCTGCACTCACCTGCTGAGGACTCCTTTTGATGCTGTATTTTGCATCCTCTTCCCCTTTCAAAGTGGCAAATTTTCAGACGTTTCGAACAACAGTCTGGACTGGGGGTTGTTGACCCCACTGCAAATTCTAATTGCTATGCCATGGGTTAATAAAAAATTAATAATACTTTGTTACAGATCTCAGTCATAAACTGAACCTTCATTGGCCACATAAATTGTGATACTGTAGTTATTCAGTCTTGTTTTGGACATAGAACATATTCTGTTTCTGCCATCTTTCGATAACCCTGCTTTTTAAATATGTTTTGGGGAAGATATTAATATTTCTGTCTCCCATAGTCAGCTGCTTGATTTTAAAGGAAATTTGGCAAGACACATTATCCCCTTAGGTGCTTTAGTATTCCGTAAAATGCTACCCTCAGTTGTCTGAGGCTTGCTTACACTGTTTTCTGCTGGCCTGAAGTCTCAGATCTGAGGGGTCATTTAACTGCACTTTTCTGCTTTTGTATTTCTTTTGTCAGATAGTTTTATTCCTTTCTTTTTTCACTCAGATATCCCTCAGAAGCTGGGAGCCTAGGAAAAGGCATAGTCCACCAGTGACTGGACCTGTGTACTGCTGAGAAGCTCCAAAATATCTCTGATGTGCCAGGTACTGCTCAGAGGCTGTCATCACCTAAGCTGGGGTTAAAGCCACAAGTGCGTCATATCTCAGCAGACACAGGCAGTGTCCTCACATACAGAGCAGATGCAATCTCGTCCTGCTCAAGCCGCTGGCTGGCTGGCATGGCTAGCAGGGCACTGAGCCTGCCTCAGGCAACTCAGCACTAAGGCAACACCAGCACACAGCTTTCTGCCGTCCCAGAGCACCAGCAGAGTGAGTGCCGCACAGAGCAAAAACCAGTGTAGACATAACCCTGAGCCTGGAATAAATTCAGAGGTGGAATAATCCCTAAAACTGCCCTTGCAGTGTGTGGGCTGGTCGCTCTGAACCCCCCTACTCCTTTCCCAAATCCTTCCATGTCTCCAAGCAGCAGCTTCCCTCACTAATTTTCCAGTCTGTGCAGGGCAGATCGCTTTCACGACAGATCTTGCTCACCCTTAATCCAACATGCTCTATTTATTCTTTGGACAACAAGCTCCTGCGGCAAGACTATACTTCCTAATTCTGTACAGAATGGGGATTTTAATGATGGGGAACAGAATCGACCCCTAAAGAGCTGTTAGCCATAATGTCCTTTTAGAAGTGGTTATTTGTCATTCACAGTAACAGGTCTACACAATTAGCATGTGATCATCATGCATTTAAAAATAAAGATGAGGGAGGGGACACTCTCGTCCTGATGGAAATTGCTCTCACTTTGTAGAGTTTATTGTTGTCTTGATTGCAGAGAGGTTACAGGCTGCTGCAAAGCTCCTGATGAATAACCCTTATTATGTATTACATGCCGCATGATTTATGCTGAACATGGCACCTTATGATCTGTATTTCCACCATCCTTTCATAATGCTTTTGTGACTTAGCTCAGCTTGTCCTCTCTTTAACCTTTGTATTCAAAACATATTTACAAATATGCATATTTTACACATTCGTATGACATTTTGCCCTGTCGCCTGCTGACTCCACCTTCAAACACTACTGGAAGCCACACAGATTTTAATGCAAACCTGCCTTTAGTATTTCTTTCCATGTGGACTAAGGATTAAGATGAAAAACCCAAACTTATCATAGCATTGTTCTTCATGAATTGCTTTGGTACAAAAGCTGATTTTAAAAAAAGGAGATACGGAGCAAACCTATTGTCATTAGAGTTTAAAGGAAAATAATTTTAACTAGTCTTCCCATAACTATAGTGGGAGGAAAGCCTAATGCATATTAAAACAGTGTTTCTTGCAGACAGGATCATTTAGCTGTACTGATAAGCAAAAGGAGAACTAGTAATGTATTAACGATTCCTTCAGCTATAGTTGTTTACACATGTTTTTCAATAGGAATGCACTTTGGTGAATGCCAGCAAAAAGGGATTGTGACTTTACGTTTAAGACGGTGTGTTTGTTTGAAGAAGATTTTTTTTATAAGTTAACTTCAACTGTTTTTTAGCTTTCTAAATCATCTAGCTGTTTAAGATCTTTCTAAATCCTTTTGTAAGGCACTTGAAATTAGATTAATGGAAAGTGCTACAGACAAGCCAGGTATTTGAAGTAGTAGTTTTGCAGCATCTAGCTGATGATCTCTTTTTCTCCCCTTGAATATCTCCCAAAGAACACTATACTATTATCATCTGGATACATTTGCAGCTTTGTGCCCAGAATTGCCTTGGTTAAGATAGCCAAGTACAGTAAATATATATGCAAGTCTCTGCAAAGCCCACTTGATTTTAAGCCTGTTTCTGCCTTAATGGGATTCATTGCTTCCCTAAGCAGCCCTTGTAATTTTCAGCAAGGTCCTTTAACTCATTTAATGTGCAACATTTGTTCATGCCTAATTTGTCTGAGCCAGGCCATGTTTGTGTTTTCCTTGAGTTGCAGAAAGGTTGATTGTGAGGGTGGAACTGCCTGCCTCCAGTGAATATATTTCTTTCCGAATTACAGTAATTACCGCAGATTTCATTTGGTTGGTGCTCCCCTCTGTGCCCCTCCTTGACAAGGTTAACAAGCAGAAGGTAACTGAACATCAAAAGATAAGTGTCTGATCACACGGGCAGTTGTTGACAGTACCATTTCTCTGGTGATGGCGATAACGTTCTCTACTGGATTCTTCTGCAAAGGCACGTAGGAATTAAGTTTGCAACTCTAAGGGTTACTGTAGATGTCAACAGATCTGCATTACACCCAGCTTGAATCCTGAAGAATATGCTGCCTCTGGTGAACAAAGACAATAGACATAATTAGAGGTTTGGGGTTTTTTTCCTCTAATTCCCTCTCGCAACTTTAAAAAAAAAATATTTATTGTCGCTAACTTTTAACAGAAGCTGACAAATTCCATTAAAATCTTTGTATTGACTTAGAAAAGGAGAACCGAATCTTTCATGCCTCCCTTTTTGTCTCCCTAAATATGAATCTGTGTACAAATATATGTGCATCAGTGTATTTAAGTATATTTGTCATCAGGAATATATATGTAGTTACGGCTACATGTATCTATATATGATAACTCTCTCTCCCTTTCTCTCTGTACATTTATATGTATCTAGAAAACAGAAAGGTAGGGCTCTGATTTGCCTTTAGAAATACAGAACTGCATTAGAAATACGATTTTTCCTGAAATGTTCTAAAATTAACTCACTTGTAAAGTACTTACAGCTGTCACTGGCCATCTCAAGCTGCAGTTGGTGACCTCAAAGTCTTAAATGTAAACTTATGAAGGAAAATCTACCTTTCTATTTTCTCCTGGTGACAACTTCATAGTAAGGGAACAGATATTTTAGTTTTAGCATAATTTCACTTTGAAGTACTTCCCTCTTGAAATTTCTCTTACAATACCTAATATCACGAGGCAATTCAGTGCTTAGTGAACTGAAAGACTTAATATCAAAACATGTTTTCTAAGGAGCCAAGATTTATATTTAAGATTTTTATAAACATCAGATATCTCAGAATTTTCTATTAATTACCTCAAGGATTCAAACTAACCCGTTCTGTTTAATTCCCGTCCCTCGACATTTATAACGGCTGCACTTACTTTTTTTTTTCCAAGCGATTAGGTCACCTCTCAATCACAACCATAATAAGTCAGACATTTAGAATTATTCATATTCAGATGTGTATTTTTATGCAACTGTGAGAGGAAATATTTCTCATACATGAGTTATACGGTGGAAGTTCTCAGAAATGCAAATGTCATATTTGTAATTCTCATATTATGAAAATAAAATCACAGAAGTTTATCAATAATTTAGAAACTGGTTTCCAGTCTGATCTCATTTGCTCATATTTCATAGACAGTTAATTACAGTGACTTCTGGAAGGTGGCATTTGACTTACCTTAGTGTAAGGTATAGGAGATTCCTTGGTTTAAACAGATACTTTCAGACCATTTTAAGCATTTAATTGAATGTGCAGTACACTTTCAGATATACTAGGAAATATTTGTAATCTTGGAACTTTTATTAGAGGTCATAAAAATAAATCTCACGTATTAAGGACTTGTATTTTTCACATCTTAGAATAAGTAAGGGAATGGTCCTCCTTTTGTGTGAGAAAAGATTAGAAGAATTTGGTTCTTGGAAATTTAAAAAAAAAAGAGAATTTGGAAACAGTCGGTCATAATTTATAAAGGAAGGAATCTTTCTTTGCTTCCCCAAAACACTGTGACTTCAGAGTGATCCCTTACCACACAATTTTTGACCCATTTAAGCATATAGGCAGACCTGAACAAACATTTTCCGGCTTTGAGAAGAAATGAGAAAGAAAGAAAAAAAAAATCCTCAGGCTTTTAAAATATGTGCGTAAGCAAACTTGATTTGTTTATGAAATGGTTCTAGGTCTAGGTAGCACCATTGCTGATTCTTCACAGGACAAGAGGTGGATTTGATCCAACAGGCTTATGCACAAGGTGCAGATTTCTGTACCACAAAGCCCTCTCCTGTTCTGCTCTGTCCTGACATGCATGGAGTCCTAACACGGCAGAGGGAAAATCTGATGCCCGTAAAACTCTGGAAGCAATGACTGTGACGTGTGGTGTAATGATTGTATGAAGAGCCCCAAGAAATGGGTGGCTAACAGATCACTGTTTGAATGGTGTGCAACTTCACCGAGGACGGACATCATTTCATAGCAAGGATGTTAATTAATTCACTTGGGGGGAATGGACATTCAAACCATTTTCCTGGGACAATCAATGCAGTCTCCAGCCAGAGGACCAAAGGCTAAAGCCAAAGCTTCTTTTTGTAGCCTGTGGAATAAGGTCAACGCAAGCAGGAAGGCAATTCAGGGAAACTAAAGATGCCCAATTTATACGCCTGAAGCAGACAGATGTGAACATCCCCTGTGGAGAGCAACAAGAATGTGTCAATGCTATTCCACAGTAAAAGGATTGTTAGCTGCAGAGCTTCAATGTAAAGAAAAAAATAACTTCATAAAAAAAGCTCCCTACTGAAAAATGGAAAATTCCTTTTTTCTATCAACAGGTAAATTTTACATTTTTTGCTAACATAGTATATGCACTGGAAGAAACTAACACAGTGTACTATTGAGTCAAGCTCACAAACTGAAGAGCAAAACTTGTCATCTGTCTTTTACAATGTAAAAGAAACTCACACAAATCCCCCCCCAAAAGCCCAAAACTGGCTGTTTTGATAATGAGACAAAATTAGAGTAAAGCAACAAATTGTGAAGCATGTGCTGCAAAAAAGAACAAATTCTTCAACAGCTACAACCTTTACACAAGGGAACAGAAGAGTATATTCTTGTGGGAGGTGAGAATATTTATTTTAAATCACAATGTTCTGTTTAAAATCATTACGTGAGAAGACAGAGAGTGAGGGAGAGCAACCCTAATGAAATGTGTTGGCTGTAGATCTCTGAGCTACATTCTCTTGGAGTCAGACTCCCATTTTCCTGTGAGCACTTGTACTGCCAAAAAACAGATAAATAATTTTATCAATATGTATTTTCTCCCACATCTTTTGGCTTAAGACTGTCCTCTTCATACAATACAGTATTACTGACGCACAGAAGGCTTTTCACATCATGGAGCTGCTTTGCTTTACATGTAGATTACTAGTCAGAGCTATACATGCTGCCAAGCTCAGTTCATTCCAGATGAAGAAGAATATTTCTCAGACTTTATCTCAAATGCTAATGGGTTTTCATTTTTGTAAGAGGTCAGGTTTGATGTGTTCTGCCTATAAGTATATTTAAACTCCAGCTAGAGCGCTACACAGGATCCTCTAACATCCCAAAGACTACAAAGATTGAGAACAACTGATGCTTTTTACCTTTGCCTTCAGACCAGGTGAATTGAGTTCCACAGAAGATTCAGCTGGTTGAAATAAGCAGAAAACAGGAGTGTTGTCTGAGAAGGCTAAATGTAGTACTTCTCTGTGCTAGTGAGTGATTCTCTTGAATGAGTATTTCACTGACAGTGTTAGGGGAGCCTTGATGGCATTCTCACTTCATTTCAAACTAAACTCCCATGGAGTTCCGTTTTATCCAGAACTTGCTGACCATTCAATTTCTGCATGCACTGACCTACCTTTTCAATTGTCATAAATTCTCTGAGTTTTTCTGGATTATCTGCCCTGCCCCTTGGAAAATAATCAGTTGTTTCATTCACAGTAGTTCGTAGTGGTTTTATTTCTACCTACACAAGTGTATCCCTGTTGAAGAGGAGCATTAAATAAAGAACAGATCCTATGAAAAAGACAATGCCCACATGCTGTTTAGCTTGTAACTGAACACTCAAATCAGTCAATCTACCTATCCTTCCCTGCCTTTCCATTCCCTTCCCTGCTTTTCCCTTCCCTTTGCCTCTGCCTTTCCTACTATCTTTGCACAAAATTAAAAGTTTAGTCCATTTTATTTTAAGTGTCTCTGTATTTGTGCTTAAGAAAATTCAGAGATGTACAATATCTCTTAATGGCTTCTCAAAACAAGCCATAGGGCTTCACCCCTGCAAAATACCTGTCTCCCAACACAGCACTGCATACATCCAAGTGTTTATTCTGTGAGAGAACAGCTACAAGTGCTGCACACTACCCATACTCTACATCTGGAGTGATCTCATCACCCAGAGGCGCTATCTTCTGATGGGGTTGGAAGTCAAATATTTTCACGTGCTCAAACACATTTAGAGAGGGATGTAGAGGCATTGCAGCAGCAGACCCATCACCCAAGCCCACATGGCCCGTTATGAAAGGGTTTTTGCCTGGAAAGTTCAGGGGTCTCAGTGGGTGACCTGCTGAGCAGTGGCCTACAGCAGGTGGCCTTTCTTGTCTTCAGTGAGCATCCAAAACGATGCGGGGGTGGGGGGGAGGCCCATTTAGACACCTAATTTGGATTAACTGGATTATGATGTGCATGGAGGAAATCTAGGTGCATATGCTACTGTCTGGTTTTATTGCCTGCAGAAACAGGCCCCACTAGAGACAACATACAGAAAAAGAACATTTATCTTTCCTATAAATTATCCCTTCCTTTCTAAATCAGCACATTTGATCTCATTTATTAGCTAGCCAGTATGTAGAGAGGAGCTCTGTAGACAGTGGAAGTTTCTCTTTCTCTCTTTCTGGCCATGCTTGTGTTCTGGAAGTGTAGAAATAACTCAACTGAAAAACTTTCTGTCTGTTAACTATGAACAGTCTTTAAAAGAATGAGAAAGAATCAGCTTAAAAAGGAATCTGTTAAAAACTGCTAAAAACCAGTAACCTTTAAGAATGCAGAGTTGCTGCTGGTTTTAACACAAATTCCGATCTTGCCATCTGAATTCTCAAGATCCTAATCCACTTATATAAGCATACATCCATATCTGCAGCAAAATTAAATGCATCTCAGTATATATGCCTAGCACATGCCAGTGGAATGGAAATGATATGCACAGGGAGATGCACATATCCCACAAATATAAGCACATAAAATAAGTAGAAAAAAAGACTCCAGATAAATTCATCGCATCTTCACTGTGCAATTTTGCTGTCCTTGTCTAGTGCAAGTGGCAGTTGCAAAACATCGAACTGATCGGCTGCAAACATGGTCCCAGCAGCTCTAGTGTCATGGCATTAGAGTAGACAAGGAGGGCAGAGGATCTCAGCAGCTCCTGTCCTCTCAGAGAAACCTCCCTCTGTGTTAGTAACACTGAACTCCCTGGTCTGTGGCCAATACAGACAGACTTCATAGTAGGGTTGCTGCTTTCTGCTTAATAAAGTCATAGGCTGAAAAGACCTTATCTTTACTGAAGTAAAAGTGATGTGTTATTACCTTCTTTGTTTTAACAGAGCATTACAAATCTGAGAAATAATTGCGACTTGCTTTTCTGTGAAACAACCGAGCAGTTTTAGAGCTTATTTTCCTGTGGTGAAGCTGTAAGAGTCCCTGCCATATTTTCAAAAAATGACTTAGTTTGGGTGTCTTATCTTATTGTAAAAATCTACCTGTTTTGCTGGTGAAGAGGCAGTCAAAATTTTAGTGAAGTAGTTGCAAGTTCAGAAGACACAGAAACCATTAGGTACTTTATTCATAAATTTGACAGAAACAAGGATGAGGTGATGGGGTGATAGATCTTCACATATACCTTATTTAACACTTGTTCTACTGGCATAAACAAACTAACCTAAAACACTTTCAAGACTAGCCTGATTCAGTGTATTCAGTGTTACCTGTCCTCCCAGGCTGGGAAAAATGTTTTAATGTTAGCATGAGTAGTTTCCCAAAAAAACTGTAAACAAATGAGCTGATGTTACTATGGACCATCTCTCTGAGCACAGCAGATTTCTCATGCGGAATACATGATCCTAGCTCAGAACCTACTAGCTCACACCTGCTTTCCTTCCTCTCCTTAACTTACACACAAAGGTCTGAAGGATGCAAAATAAGTTGCAGTCAGAGTTCTGCACTGACTCTAGTATGTCCCCATTGCAAATCAGAAAAGTTTGGATTGTTTTGGAGAAAAGCCAACACTGCTTTCAATTTTGTGAAATACTATGTGAATAGCTCCTTCTGATCCTGAAGTGGCAGGCCAGTGTGTATTTGTTTATCTTCAGGGGTCTGTGCTAAGTAATCTGGCTTATACTTCATTACTGTTTGCTGTCCTTTCTGTTGCTGTTTACCTTCACATCCGAAAGGAACCTGACAACAGAAAAGTTGGATTTGCAAATGGATTAACGCTATGTCCCACAAAGATAACTGAAGAAATCAATGACAGTTGGACCTCCCCCTGAGAGCTACATCATGGGCTTCATAAGGGCTGCTTCACAAGACTTATTTGTGCATCATCTATAGTAACTATGTGCTGCTGGTTATTTCTTCTGCACTGATTCAAGGTTGTTTGATTTTTAAATTAAATTTTAAAAAAACGAAAACAAGGCACTGAATTTTCTTGCAGTTGGATATGAAGCAAACTTCTGCAAATTATAAGCAATAAATTGCGTAACCTGGGAACTGTAAAACATGGTCTTGTTTTTGGAGACGGTACCAAATCACAGACTACAAGAGTCATTATAACTTTGAGGAAAAATTTTCATCTTATTGCTTTCTCATCATACACAACAATTGGAAATAAAATCAGATAAGAAGACTATTTCAGGACTCTCCTAAGCACCAGCAAGGATTGTTTAAAATCCATTTTAATAAGATCAGATTTTTTCGGAATATTTTTCATTATTTGATAGCATTTCACCTGAAAGTCTGTGCTCTGTGAAACAATTAAAATACACCCACGTCAGGGGTGAAAAGAATTGTATGGAAAAGTAATGGACTTCAAACGTACTTTGCGATAACTCACTCTCTGTTCAAAAGGACAATATATTAAGGTCTTCTTCAGACATTTACAAAAACATGTCTGTAACTCTCCCTTCCTTCTGCTCAGGAGCAGAAGTAAAGAGATCATCACATCAGCACCAGTGGAAGACTCCTAGCTCAAACTATCTAGGAAATAACAAGTGTTATGTGTTTAGGCACTTGCAATCAATGCTGTCACATGCCCTGGGGTACTCATCATAGAACACGGAGCAAAGAATGAGTAAAATCTTTGGTCACCAATCACTTATTCCCTGTTTCATTGGTCCCTGTAATTCTTTTCCATGTTCATCATAAGCATAGATATATGTTTCTGTGTGGATGTTTCCAAATAAAAAATCCTTATTTAAAGGTGTTTGAAGAGGCATGTTTACATGCAGATCTGATCATGCATGCAAAAAACAAACGTGATGATGTTTCAAGACCATAAGCAACTGCAACTGCTGCTGGCAGTCACAAAAGCTTAAAAATTTCCCTCCAAAGCTTAAAATTATAATTCTGACCTTATTTACTCTAATATAGAACAGCGTGGCATGTAAATACTTTAATGATTGGGCTTTCAGGAAGAAATTTAATTCAAACTACTGTTCAACAGCCACAGTTTGCCCTCAGAGGAAGGATATGGGAGAGAATGAATCAAATTGAACACCTGGATAGAGAACTTCTTATTCAGACTTTGTTCCTTATTTGATTATTGCTGATAATACTTTGAAATGTTATTTAATACTTGGGCTATGTTAGTGTTTGTAGTCAACTCAGTAGTTTTGCTAAGGGTCAGAATCCAAAACCTGATATACATAATCAAAAATTAGGCTGTGCTCCAAAGAAATATAATAGCGGCATTTCAGTGAGAAAAAAAATAATGGCATACTGCAAAATTCTCTTCCTTTCCTGACACTCCTGCTCATACAGAAAGTAAAGGAAAAAATCACATTTGAATGATAACCTTTTATAAATTGATTTTGCTTCACGCTAGTGAAATCTTCTTCAGAATCTAAGTGTAGTGGTAAGAAGCTGTTGCTCCTTTTACAACCTCAGCTATGTAGCTGTAAGATGAAGCCAGAAAGGAAAATAAGTGAATCCTTTCTGAGATAATCCTGCTCTGCATGGGATTTTCTGTTTGTTGTGAATGCCTGATGGATTTAGCAATGTCTTTGTCTTTCCCAGGTTCTCTGTTAACAGCTTTCAGTGCATTGATGCATACATCATCATTTGGCAATGGTCTTTCTGAAGGAAGAAAAAAAAAAATCTCATTTATGCTCTTTTGTACTCTCTTGCATTATGGACTTAATTTTAACCAGTTAACTTAAGTGTTTTATGAATTTCCTTTTCTATATAATTGAAGAAATGTCTGTTTCTCAAGCACAACAAAAATCTTAAGGCCTATGTGCAGAAATATTTTTATTATTACAAATATTAATTACTAGTAAATAATTCTAAGACTCTCTTTCCCCCCTCCCCACAGTAGATGGGCATGTGTGTGATAGGTGTACTAATAGTATACAAATCCCAAAGGAAGGCAGATTTTTATCTTGATCCGATGGATTTTATTGTCAGTCATTAATAAACAGGATACTGCAGTAGCTTTCACTAATTTATATTCAGAATAGCAGTTCAGAGAGTAAAAAATTATATTTGTTGTCTCATTTTTGTGAATATTCTGCCAGGGGTTCTAGATCCAAATTTTCTAAACTTGTCAGCTCTCTATATCTATTTAACAAATTGCTAGTCCATGTCATTTTTCAGGACATCTCTTGCATACCATTTCTTAACCCCAAAATGCCACAGCTGACACGTAGCGTTTTTTAATAATGAATAGAAAAATAAGAGTGCACATGCCCAAATGATAGCAGAATTGAGCAAATATTGCTTTCAAACTCCAGGTTTAGTTGTATGTCTACAAATTTGAGGCATTCTTCCTCGCCACACTGAATGATCTTGACAAAAGGAGCCTCACTTATAGCTCACTGCTCACGTAAAAGAGCATTTATTAAAATTTCACTGGGAATTTTGCCTCAGAAGTTGTCCCTATGTATACACCTAAATCTCAGTTCTAGTTGTCTTGCTGAGGACTAATGTTGCATTACAGTAGTGAAACAATCACCTAAATAGAATACTGCAGCATAGACTATCATACTACTTCCCCCAAGTGTTAGTATAGGGTTTAATATCACTGGTTAGTGACTCATTAAAACTCTGTTACTTTGAGAGAGTGGGTTAATATTCATGGTGATGTATTTTGCTGTACCGAACCTTAATCCTCAAGGTTCAATGCTGCATCTGTCACATTTTTTTATACACGCTGTACATAATCCTTGAAGTAAATTATGCAAAGCTGTAAAGTCTGCTTGCCCTGCCCTGCTGTCCGTATTGCAGTGGTTACTTTGCCAACTCACTTGCAGAGCTTGACTAACAGTGTGCCCTCTCAAAAGTTTGCCAGCTGAGCTGGAGAGTTGGTGAGGTTTTGGCCATTTACCTAGGCTCTCAAGGAAAGTCTTCTGCTACTGCCTTTTTTAGAGCTTTGCCTTGTTGCAGTGAATGGCGTCATTTTGCCCCTCATCCTTGAGCCATACCCTGCGGTTCTCACCAACAGAAGGAATATCACAGAACCATGGAATATCCTGAGTTGGGACTCAAAAGGATCACTGATGTTCATCTCCTTGCCCTGCTCAGGACCACTCCAAGGATCACACCACATAGTACCACATTCAGTATAAAAGCACCACAGGGTGCTCCAGCATACAGGATGCTGCGCACACAGGCTGAGGAGAAGAAAGGTCTGGCAGTGGCTAAAAAGAGGAGATTATATTTTTGTTTCTAGAACCTTTTCTAGCCACACTGTGCTACTGAGCCTTATTGCGACAGCTGACCCGTTTATGCTCTTGATGCTGTCCTTTCATATTTGTCTGTATGCTTATTTTTTCTCTTCTCTGCACAAACAATATTTCCAAGTTGTGACCATTACTCATCTCTAGGAATCTGACCACTCAGTTCATGCCACAGAAAAATGCCGCTCTGCCAAATTGCCTGGTAGAACCAGTCCAATATATTTTTCATCTCAAATACACCATATTCTGGCTGTCTTGGATTCTCTTCTTTTGTCTTCCTCTTGTCACTTGCTTCCGGTCAAGCATGGAATTGGATTTTTTACAGATCTTACTTCTTGCATATAAGTTTGTATCTGATCAATTCCATGAACATGTTGTGTCTTCATATAAAGATCTGCATCTCAGCCTGAGATTGAAATGTATTGGTTTGATAAGCATTGCTGTACCTTATATCTGATTTCAAAGTGACATATCACTGTGCCTCAGAACTTTCTGCAAGGGAATACATGAGATATCTGGATCTTTTGATCCTTCCCTTAAAAAAAAAGGCAGCAACAACACATATTTTACCGAATATTCTTCTGCTTGCTTAATATCATTCAATTTAATTTGCTTTTAAAACAGCATCCAGCATTTTGCATAGCAGGTATGAAAATATAACATCAAACATAGCAGTAATGATATCTCAAAAACTGCTTAGAAGTTCACCAAGAAATAGGCTGTCTTTTCCATTGCTCAGTTGAAAAAAAAGCAAGATTCAGCCTGTGTATCAACAAAGAGGAAAGCAAAGACTGTTTACCCAGTTCTCAGAGATTAAGTAAATGGGAGGTGGAAAATGGGCAAAGATCATCAGATACTATAACCCTGTTCTTTCTTCTGCTTTTTCTGTTCAAGGTGACTGGAACAGAGTCAGCTGCTTCACAAAGGGAGCACTGAAGTGAAAGAGAGCATGAGGTACATTCTGTTATTTTTTTTGCCCACTTCCTAGGGTACAGAAACTGGGCTTCAACCTTTTGATTACTTTACAGAAGAAAAAGAATCCAGCAAAGATTGTTTAAAGATTCTTTTAAATGCCAGTTAGAGAGATCTGATGTTTTAAATCACACCTAGATGTGCAAATTGTGTAAAGGTTGTGGAGTGTGACTGTGGAGTACAGAGAACATAAGTGCCTAAAGCACCTCTGGGTATGGAGGTGATGCAGGAGAATATAGTTTAAAACGTTTGTTACTCAAGGAGCGTCTCTTTCAAAAGGTTACATATATAGACTCTCAGTAAGACTTATAACTTTCAATAAGATCTCTGTAATCTAGCTCTAATTAAGAATTACAATTTGGAGTTGTTACTTATAAACACTTTCGTGAAATAATTTAACAAACGTATACTGATACAACACCAGTATTTCCATCGCCACCTTGAACTTGGCTCAAACTAAATAAATTACTTTTAAAGAGGAAGAGAGTTTTTCACAAGTAGGAAAAGAAAAAGAAGAAAGACACCATTTTTTCACTCTGTGACCATTAAAAGAACAAACTTATAAATATCAGAGGACTGTGAGACTTCAATAGAAAAGGCAACTAATCAGATGAAAGGACTCTAAGTAAAGATGAATTGCCAGGATGACCTCTAAGCACAGTTTAGCCATATTCATAGTTTAGTGTCATACCTGCCATCTTCATTACCTTTGGTTTTCATGACCCTTTAGTTATATTTCAGGATTTAAACTCAAGTTTCAGCTGCCAATCAAGTGGCAGAGTTTAACAGATACTGAAATGTTAGAAAATATGGGAACTGTATGCTAAAAACTTAACTAGTCTTCAGAGAAAGAGCAGAACTGAATCCAGGAAAAAGGAATTATGTTTAATCTGCAAAAGAACAACTAAATTGACATTACTTGGTAAAAAAAAAAAAATCTAATTATTACAGTCAGAGATGAAAAGGAGAACTAATATAAAATGTTCTATAGCTATACCTTACAAGTCAGTGTTAAAATCAAAATGGGACTATGAATAAAAAAGAAAAAGCTAGGCAGATTTTCTATGTCAAATCAAAGCGAAAATGGAACTGGTAAGGCAATGCAAATGGAGGAAGCATAAATTATTGCAGGATTGTAGATCTATCAATTTATGAAGGAAAGGCACAAGGGCAAAAAGTAAGCATAATAAAGGGTAAGAAGGATGGAAACTACTGCACATGAACAGATCTGTATTAGATGATTTAACTTGTCAAAAAATATGTAAATTAACTCAAAAACTAAGTAGCAGAAAAAATTCTGTTGCACAGAACACAAATCATGTTCAGGGAAAAATGTAACTATAAGAAAGTCCAATAAAATATAAAAAGATCTCATTAAGGGAAATTTTAACTAGCCTCCAATTAATTTCAATTTAAAGAATAGCAAAATAAGACCTATATTCTTATATGTAATTGATAGAAAATATGTAATAAAATGTATTTTATCCCTCTATGGAACAGTTGAAGGTAGCTACTGTTCTCTCTAAAATGTAGAATGTATCAGATTTAACTATGAAAAGTGGTTAAGCTCAGACTAAATACTAAAATTGTCATGTTTTACTACAAGGTATAGTTGCTTGAATTCAGCCAGAAGTAGCTGCCAGTAATTTTTCAGATATCACCAGTACATTTGTTTTGCTATTATTTCTCCAGTAAATTTGTCTCCTTTTTTACACTTGGGCAGACTAGTTTCTTCCTGAAAGAAATATTTTCAAAAAGCAATAACAGAAAGAGTACTTCTGCATCGAAAATAGTCAGTGCTCAACTGTGAGACCATGAAATGAGTGAGTTCTGACAGTAGAACTGGAAGATTATCTGTGGACTTGACAAGCAAAGAGGAAGGAAGAGGGAGAGAGAATGAAGAATTAGGAAAAGGATAACAAGGAAAAAGTTCTTACCCTCCCTTTCCAAAAATCCTGCTGCTTAAACAGCAAGGCAGCCTGTTGAAGCAACAATGGAAGAGAAAACCTGAGGTCATCTCTTAGTTACACACTTGGAGCATCTTCCTGTCCTACACTTCTTCAAGTCCAGTGCTGTTTCCTGCTCCGTATCACATGTTCTGTCATCCACTAATCAGAAGACCCAATTTTATTCAATGTCATTTTCTGCACATTCCCTAAACAATCTGAATAGGGTATCCATCATCTTTTTCACACCAAGCCCCAACTACGGCACAGAAACAGCAGCCCTCCTTCCTCAAGGAGAATGATCATAAAAACCAGAGTGTTTAACACACAGAAACCTGGGGCAGGGATCTCCTCAGACTTTTCACCCAGAAGGCCAAGGAGGTGTGAGCCTCTTGGGAAACGAGTTAAGGCCTCTTGTAGTCTCCTGATCTTGCAAAAAATTAAAATAACCTAAATGAAGAAAATATGTCATGTGGTCCAAGAGATTATCCAAACTCTTTCAGCATGGCACGACAGCGCACAGTGATGTTGGAAGGTCAGAGGACTGCTGCAGCAATAGACAATTCAAGAGAGTACAAGAAGAAAAGAAGTTCTGTATCCAGCCTTATACTGAAATAAGCTTAGGTAGCTATGAAAGTCCTATGAAATAAAATCTTTGGTACATATGCATAGTTAAAAGACATTTCTGGTTTGGTTTTTTTTTGAGGTCGGAGAGGGACAGAAAGACATGAGATTTCTGAGATGCGTATGTTTGCTGCTGGTAGATTTCTTGGCCAAAAGAGTCTCAATTATATAGAACAGAGAAGTATCTCCAGATTTGGAATTCTGCCTGTACATATTCACACAAACCACTTTGCTTTCTGACTCATGGAAGACTGGAGATGAGGTAATTATAAAATGTTGGATCAAATTTTTGCATGTTAACTTCCAGAAAAAAAAAAAACAAGATCAAATTCTTTTTTTTTAACTCGACTATTTTGCCAAATCCTTAAAACAGTTGTGCATGCATGCATATATCATGGTAAAGTATGAGGCATTTGTTTGTGCTTGCGATTTTTGCATTATTCAGCATTTTCTGCTGACATTTACAAAACGCAACAGGTCTGAATTTCACTTTTCTTTTAAAATGCTTCTGCTTCTCCCCTGTTTCAGCCTGAATTATGAGGGTCAGCCTACTAAGTTCACTCACCAGGCTTTGCAAAAATTCCACAAGCACCTAATAAATGGGGTTGTCATAATGTTTTTTCATTAGACATATTGAATAATACAGATTTTTATTCATAGGCTTAACATATTTAAAAGTGGTGAGCCTCTTTAGTGCCACTATGAAGAATGTGAGTTCATGGCAAGGACCACTCTTGTAGCCCAATGAAAAGTGCAATATTATATAAAATCAGATCTAGTAATATCTCAAATATAGAATAATGACAACCTTGTTTACAAGATGCTGGGGTGGGTCAGAGTAACTCAGGTGGCCTACTTTCTCTAGACACATGCATTGTTTACAATGCATTAGTTGGAGAAGCAAATTAGTCTAAATTTTTCTTCTACTATTTGCAGATAAAGAGGTGTTTAAACTAGATTCTGAAAACCATAGTAGAAACTCTTGCCTGGGTTATAATCGTAATACATGCCTCTAAAGTAAACCTACATTAGCACAATTCAATGTGGTAATTAAGATAGAAAAAGGCAGTACTA
Organism: Oreocharis arfaki; assembly: GCA_013398015.1. Classification (NCBI taxonomy): domain Eukaryota; kingdom Metazoa; phylum Chordata; class Aves; order Passeriformes; family Paramythiidae; genus Oreocharis; species Oreocharis arfaki. The sequence goes on along the minus strand of VZRR01014186.1, from coordinate 139,684 downwards.
AGCTGCATGGCCTATCAGATTCCTTGGGGAGAAAAAAAAGGACTGACGTGACTTGAAATGTGTCCAAAGGGTTTAGTTAGCCTCCAATTAGCTGCAAACTTCCTCTATTAAAATGCATAACAAATACCAGACTACATGTCCCTGAACCTTTCATTATTTAAGTCCTAATTTCAGATGGTTCTTTTATTATACCATATATCCCAAAAGCTAGCATTGACTTTTAATTACACTATACAATCACTGCTGTCAGGTGATAAGTTGGAAGGACAGAGGACTCCAGGGCATCTCTGGGTGAACCACAAAAGCTCAGCTCTTAACCAAAAGCAAACAACAGAACAAAGGCAAACATTCTAGGAACAATCTACAATAAAATGAAGGCCAAATGGTCATTTCTCCTTAACCTTGCATTTTATACTTGCCATGAAATCGAGAGTTTATTCAGGCAGACACAGACAGAAGTACAGGAACTGGGAAGGTGAAGTGGAACAGAACATGAATTGTACTCAACTCCTGGCATTCCCTCAACTTCAAAAAGGACACACACATTTCTTTTTTCCTGCATTGCTGTTATTGACTTCTTATAAAAAAAGGTCCTGTTGGGGGTTGTTTGCTGAAGATTTCCATGCTTTGCCAATATAATTAATATATTGGAGATGGGATGACAGTGCTTCTGTCTTTGTGTGTGTTTTTATGCAGTTTAGTGTCTCCTGGCCATTGTCCATTGTAATTGTGTCTGTGTGAGACTTTGAAGGTGGGTGGAAACACTTGATTAGATTTTGAAATTAAGAGATGCTCATATGTCCTTGGTATTGCTAGGTGGTGGTAACTGCTTCCCAAATTAGAAGGACATAAAACTGTCAGTGAAAAAAAACCAGTCAGAAGAGCACAGAGCAAGCAGAGAGATGGGTGTGAGCGCCACCCTGCTAAAAGTGATAGGCCTGCCATTAGGAAAAACAGAGCTGGGAGAAAACTTAGATGGGCATTACAACTAGATGAGCACTAGCACACTGAGTAACACACGTTATTCGTTTATCTCCTACATTTATGGAAAAAAAATCCACTTAGGATAGAAGAGCTTTTTTATCTTTTGAGCTTGTTTTTTGCATGGGGAAAACATAACGGAGAAGCTGATGTACAGTGATAGAATCATGGAATCCTACAATCACGGATTCATAGAATGGCTTGGGTTGGAAGGACCTAAAAGATCACCTAGTTCCAAGCCCCACCATGGGCACGGACACCTTTCACTAAACCGGGTTCCTCAGAGCCACATCCGGTGGCCTTAAACATTTTCAGAGGTGGGGCAACCACAGCTTCTCTGTTCCCCTGCCTTACCACACTCACAGTAAAGAATTTCTTCTTAATATCCAATCCAAACCTACTGTCTCTCAGTTTGAAGCCATTTACCTTTGTCCTGCCACTACATGCTCTTGTAAAATGTCTCTCCACCTTTCTTATAGTCTCCCTTCAGGTACTGGAAGGGCACAATTAGGTCACTCTGAAGCCTTCACTTTTCCAGACCGAACAATCCCAATTCTATCAGCATTTCCTCACACGAGATGTGCTCCATCCCTTTAATCATCTTAGTGGCCCCCCTCTGGACTCTCTCCAATGGGTTGATGTCCAAATGTCCACCATGGGAATCTGGAGTGTGTAATATTCAGCTGAAGTGTATAATATGAAACTACTTCTTTTTTCTTTTCCTGTCTCTCAGTGTAACCATGACACCTCCACTGCATGAGCAAGTCACACAAATAGGAATCGTACAGAAAACAGAGACTTTTTATTTTATTACATTTACACATGCTTTGAGGATTTATGCAAAAAGATCTTGTTGATTGTACATAAATATCTTCTCAAAATCATGTATATCTTGCTTAAATGGAAAAAGCACGCAAACATGCAACCCAAATCTTTTTTTTTCCTCGAATGTTTTCAAAACAAAATCCACATGTTCTAACAAAAATTAATGTTGTTATTTGCTACGGCTTCTCTTTCTTTACTTTAAGATGGCTGCAGTTGTGAAGTTCAGAATCAAGACTGGTGCAGCCTTCAAGGAATATTTTTCCTCACACTCTGCTTAATAATTTGCTGGGAAATTCAGTTCTGTTGGGCTTTATGAAGGACAGACACATTTTAAAGGACTCCATAGCAAACACTAATTTATCAAAGGTGAAAGAAGTCTGAAAATGTAATAAGAAACAGTTGGTACAATGGTAGGTTAAAGGAGGTTGAAATGTCAATTCAGTACAGCTACAGCTAAGTGCAGGCTCTATTCCTGTGCTGAATTTGGCCATGAAACATGAGATAAAAATAGAAGGGTCAGAGGAAGCTGTAAAGCAACAACATGAGATCATTCAAAGCTTATGCAGACCTTTGGAAGTCCTAGTCTGAAAGGTCTAACCATCTGGAATCAGTACTATTTGGCGCATTTTTTGAATACTCAGAGGCAATGAAATGTCAGATGCAAGCTTAAAAAGGAGATGCCGATCTAAGGTGCAGAAAGGTACGAAGGAAGTGAAGAATTGAATAAACACCACTATATTACTATGCATTGCTGAAATGTAATTACTCGTGGTTTTAAAGGTTAATATTCTCCTTTCCAGATAAGCCACACAGCAATGAGTTGAACTTAAGCCTAAGGTAAAAATCAGTCACTGGATAATACTGCTTTTCTGATAGTGGAAATTCAGTGTGAAATGTTTATTAATCATTCCATTAGCCCACAGCAGACAGGTACAAATCAACAGAATGTATACACCACTGCCTTCTGTTTGCCAATTAACAATTCTATTGTGATATATTATGGGAGAGAAAAGTAATTTTTAAAAAAAACTGCTTAAAACAATGTATCTAGGTCAAGCTTTGGGAGGCAGGCATTAATCAGAAGTATGTAGAGAGTGATCTGTTTAAAACACTGCAGAAACAGCTTTCCCACAAATAAACTGGCTATGGCTAGGCAGACAGGCAAAGTAGTTCTGGCTGCACTGGCGCCCAAAGCCACAATGTCTTTTGTTAGTAGTGTTGATGACTAAATTAATCTGAAGTTCGAGGAAAGAATTGTTATGTTTGAAATAATTCAGAGCACAAAATACCAACGGAGCAGTTGGATGAGTTGCTAGCCTGCTTTGTCTTGATAGAGCCAGACTGCATTTTCAGATGCATGGAACAGCCTTTAAAAGCTTCAGAGTTCAACTTATAAACCCATCCAACCATGTATTCAGTTGTGTCAAGAACAAATGATGGGTGAATCTGATTGAAAAATGGGCCTGTGTCTTCAACTAACTGACTGTTGCCTCTGCCTTTGAAAGGTTTCCTCTACAAGCCTAATTTGACTTTTTTTTTTACTTTTTCCCCAGTAAGTGATTATTTATAATTAAGTATTAATTAACAGCCCTAAATTCAGTCTAACACAAATGTTCTTATAGCATACCTTTTTTTATTAGGTTTTTTCATTATTCATATCTATCCTGTGCCTCCTAATTGATGTTAGCATTCTTGGTATAACTAATCACAGAGAGGAAAAGAAAAGAGAGGAAAAAAAAGAAAAAGAAGAGATCCCAAGAGCTTAACATAAGTTCCTGGAGTTCCCTAATCTTTCATCCAAGTATAGGCTTCTTGATAAAACAAGATAGAAGGAGCTATGAGGGATTAATTTTTGCTTGTCTTTATTGGTATTCCACTAAATGAATAACCCAGTGGACAATTCCTAACAGCATCCTTCCTTTTCCATAGACTAAACAACCCCAGCTCCCTCAGTCACTTCTCACAAGACTTGTGTTACAGACTCTTCACCAGCTTTGTTGTCCTCCTCCGGACATTCTCCAGCACCTCAATGTCTTTCTTGTAGTGAGGGGCTCAAAACTGAATATGGGATTCAAGATGTGGCATCACCAGTGCCAAGTGCAGGGGGACAATCACTGCCCTGATCCTGCTGGTCACACTATTCCTGATACAAGCCAGGATGTCACTGGCTTTCTTGGCCACCTGGACACAGCACCAGCTCATGTGCAGCTGGCTATCAACTGACTCTCCCCAAATGGATTCTATTCAATGTTTTCTTCAATTTTGACCTTTAATAGGTACAATTTTAAGTGCAGTGTACCCCTACCCAACAGTACTTCTATCAAAACCATATTTCCCTGGATTTATTTTCAGGATGGATTATGACTGTGAAAGGTCATGATGGATAACATCTGTTTTCATCTTTATCTTCATTATGCAGAATTTAAAGGAAAATATTCTTAGAATCAGAGTATCCTGAGTTAGAAGAGACCCACTAAGATCATCAAACTCTTGGCACTGCACAGGACACCCCAGGAATCACAACTATGTGCCTGAGAATATTGTCCAAACATGTCTTGAGCTCAGACAGACTTGGTGCTGTGACCACTTCCCTGGGGAGCCTGTTTCAGTCCCCAGCAACCCTCCGGGTGAAAAGCCTTTTCCTGATATCAAACCTGAAGCTGCCCTGACACAACTTCAGGACATTCCCTTTGGTCCTGTCACTGGTCACAAGAGAGAAGAGATGACCTCCTCTTCCTCTCACAAGGACATTGTAGACTGCAATGAGGTCTCCCCTCAGTCTCCTCCAGTCTGAACAGACCAAGTGACCTCAGTCACTCCTTGGATGACTCCCCCTCAAGTCCCTTCACCATCTTCATGGCCCTCCTTTGAATGCTCTCCAACAGTTCCATATCCTTCTTATACTGTGGTTCCCAAAACTGCACACAGGACTCAAGGTGAGGCCATCCAAGTGCAGAGCAGAGCAGGACAATCCCCTCCCTTGACCAGCTGGCAATGCTGTGCCCTGACAAACCCCAGGATACAGTCGATGCTTCCAACTGCCAGGGCACTGCTGACTCACATTCAGCTTGCTGCCAGCCAGGACCCCAGGTCCTTTTCCATGACGCTGCTTTCCAGCATCTCATTCCCCAGCCTGTAAATCCAGGGTTGCCCCATTCCAGGTCCAGAGTCTGTAACAAATCTTTGTTAAACTTCATACTGTTGGCGATTGCCCAGACCTCTGAATTGGCTAATCTCTGCCCTAGAGTGAGTGAACAGCTCCTACCAATTTAGTATCATCAGAAAACTTAGCATACCTTTGAGTCCTGTGTCCAAGTAGTTTACGAAGATGTTGAAGAGCACTAGGCCTATGATAGAGCTCCACTAGTGACCTGTTGCCAGCCTGATGTAACCCAACCCATAAACTGTTGCATGATCTGTTTATCCAGGTGTGGGCTGGATGTTGTGTCCAGAAGGACTGAGAGACAGTATCAAATATTTTACTGAAATCCAAAGAGATGACAGCAAGTGGCTTCCCATCAACTCCCTTCCCTGAACAACGAGGTGGGTTACCTTGTCATAAAATGAAATTAAGTTTGACAAGTGGGACTTTCTCTTCATGAAGTTGTGCTGGCTGTGACCAATGCCTGCACTGTCTTTCAGGTGTTTTTCTATAAATCCCAGAATAATATTCGCCATAATTTTACCAGTCACTGAAGTGAGACTGACTGTAGTTTCCAGGGTCATCCTTCTTGCTCTTCTTGAAAATTCAGACAATGTTGACCAGCTTCCAGTCAAATGGGACCTCTCCAGTTTCCCATGACTGTTTAAAAATCATTGAGAGAGGCCTCAGGATGACAGGTTTTTGAGTATTCTCAGATGAATCCCATCAGGTCCCATAGGCTTATAGGGATCCAGCTGAACCAGTAGATCCTGCAAAAGTTCTGGATCAACTAGGAGTTTATCATTTTCACTGTCATGGTCCTTCAGCTCAAGGTACTTGGCCTATCTTCAGTGCTGAAGGCAGAAGCAAAGAAAGCATTAAACATGTCTGCCTTGTCTACGGTCCTGTCTGTGAAGTGACCATCCTCATCATGTGATGGGAAAATGTTATTTCTGTACTACCTTTAGCTATTAATGTATTAAAACCCCCTCTTTTTATCGTTCCCCACAGTTCTGGCCAGCTTCAATTCTAATTGAGCTTTCGCCACACAAATTTTCTCCCTAAGATGGCAAGCAGTATCTCTGGATTCTTACCATGTCATGCAACCTTGCTTCCACTGGGCATACACCCTCCTTTTTTGCTTTATTTCCAATGAAAGACCCCTGTTCAGCCAAGCCAGCCTCATGCCTTGCCTACTCGACTTTCGACCTTTGGGAGTCGCCTGTGTCCTTAGGAGGTGATGTTTAAAAAGTGACCAACGTTGATGGGCCCCCACACCTGCAAAAGCAGCTTCCCAGGGGATGTTACTGATTAGTTCCCTGAGCAGCCTGAATTCTGCTCTCCTCATGTCCAGGTTTGAAGTTTTACTGGCACTTTTCTTCCAGTCAACAGAGATCTCTTTGTGGTTGCTCTGGCCAAGATGGCCACCAATCTCCACTCATGAGATCCTCTCTGTTAACAAGCAGCAAAACAAAGGGGGCATCTTTCCTAGCTGGCTCCCTTAGTACTCCTATTGCTTTGGCTTTGCTCATTTCCTTGCTATCTTGCAAATTGTTAGTTGAATTATTTGTTCCAGAATCTTCTGAGGAATTGAAATAACTTGAGTGGTTGCCAGCTCTCTGACTTTTTTTTTCCTCCATGACCTTTTTAAAGAAAGACATGATGTTTGGATTCTAGCATCCCATGAGTTCTCAAAAATAATCAGAAATGTTTCTGAGACCTCTTCAATTGAACAGCAGAGCTTAGAGAAATTAAAAAATCTGAAACATTTGAGACTGAAAAAAACTCCATGAAATGGACAGGAAAATTAATGTAAAGAGCTAATGCAGTACCCTCTCAAAGCAGCACATTCTGGCAGGTGTGAAGTTCTAATTAAGAATTTCAATTTTAAATTTGAACTGTTATAAATTTCAAGTATTAACTAAAGTGCTTCATAAAGTAATTTAAAATGCCAATGGAAAGAGCATTTCACTCTCCCTTAGGCATTTCCCATGGTGCAAGGGCATATAAATGAAAACCAGGGCTGGAAAACAACAGCTTTGCTTTTACCAAGTTGAAGAACATATGTATATAACCATATTTTTAATAAATATTTTAACTGTTTATGGTTGATAACCTAGAGATTCTGTTCATCAGCAGAAGCTGGTTGAAAAATGAAATCTTTATCCTTAATTTGGAAATATTTCTACATCATTTTATTCCTTAGATAGTTCTTTATTACTCATCTTTCTGAACCTAACAAATAAATCTGAGAAGGGAATATATTCAAACTTCATTCAACAGTTGAAACACATTTCAGTGAATTTGCTTGTTTATTGACCACCTAGTAATATGAGTGCAGCTAATGGTCCTTCAAAACTATTTGGTGCTTAGTGATTAGCCATTTCTGCTAACACAACAGGAAAGACTTTCAAGGTGGCTGGATTTTCAAGGTTTAGATTATTGCTGCTATTGAATACTGGACTCCTTTTATGCATTTCAAGCTGGACATGCTAGAATTGACTTGACAATTTCCTTTTATGCTATCTGATTTTAAACTGAAAGAGGACAATTGTGAATGCAAATGCCAACCAATGGGGTGCCGACCTCATGAGGGTGGTGTGATCGGTAACTAACACAATTTCTCCCACCTGCATTAGCTTTGTGTACCACACAGCTGAAACAGGTTCATCTTCTTGGAAAGCAATTTAAAAGTTTTCTCCATAAGGCAATCATATTACCATATTTATTTGCTGCTATATTTTCACTGCCTCATTTGCCCTACTCACATCTTTTGAAGCTGGTGATGCTGGGGAAAAAAAAAGTGTGAAAAAAGAGAACAAAAGAGGACAGAGCAGGAAAAAAACCACTATGATATTTTTACTTTCTTTCATCAAACCTTTTATATTGGGGGTCAAGATATATCTTGCTGAATGAATTTTGGTGTGCTTTGACGCATCTATAATCCCAGCACACTCATCTGAATAGGTATTATGGTCTAAAAAACTGATTATTTTCTGCTTAGCCAAGTGAACCACAAGAAGAAGAATAATTCTACAACCTTAAAGGCAATGGTCTGAAGAAAAACAAACAGCAGAAAGTAATCATGGAAGGGGCAAAAGGAGATCAGCCATTCTGCTAAGGAGGAAGCAGCCTTCAATTAAATATCTATTCATTGGTAATGAATGCCAAATAACATTAAATAAGCATCTAACAGAATATTAATCACATACTTAAGGGCTAATTGCAGTATATTAACAATTAATGGCCCTTTAAGAAACTAGATATATTATGGGATGCAGTAAGTGTTAATTGAAAGCTATTTCAGGAACTTTATTTTGCTTTCTCTTAATTGGACAGTGACACAATATATTGTTGCTGAGCCCTTCTGTCCTTATGCTTCTAAGCTTGCCATTGCTTCTATGCTACAGAATGCAGCAACAAAATTCAACCAGTTGTGCTCCAGGAAAAAAAAATCAAGCGTTTTTCCTATATATGGCCTGCCATAATCCTTACTGACAGCACATGTGCTTCTTGTCCAGTAACTTTAGTTCATGATGCAGGGTGATGACGGTTTAAGAGTTACTCTATGTTTAAACCTGTCTTCTAGCAATTATTCACCAGAGCTACATCATTTCCCAAGAAGTTCCTGAAACTGGAATGCACTTGCAATAACCTGCAAGCCTTGCTCTTTATCAGAAAATCTAAAAGAAGAAAAGAGAAATAAAAAAAAAAAATACAGAAAGGAAAAAACAGTAAAACAGTGTTTAAATCAAAGCAGTGGAAAGAATGGAGAAGAAAGTGTAGAGGAAATAAAATGGGGATCTAGTAAAAATAAAGTACGTGGAGCAATTCTTCAGTTTTCTCTAAGAAGTTAATGAGATACAAGTCAGAAATTTTCACCTGTCAAGATATAAAATTTGGTGTGGAATTTTTGGTAGTCTCTTTCCTCTCAGACCAGGCTGTCACATACACAAATAGTTCTCAGTGTGACTCCACTCCAGGGGGTTTTGTCATATCCAGGGTGACAGACCAGTGCTGCCATCAAAAGCAGTTGCCTCATTTTTCCCCTTAGACCCTTTTTCTCATCCTCTCACTGTTCATTCCCATGCACCAGCAAAATTGTTCATGTAATTAGGATACTGAACAGCTTGGACACCTGATCCAGATCAAATAGCATGAGAGGAAAATTAGCTCTAACTCAGGTCATTTCCCCAATGAAATTTAAAAAAATCCCAAAGGTTCTTCATCTAATGTGGCATGACTAGATTTTTCTAGTGACAGACTGACGCTCAGGCTTCAGGTTAGACATCCTGTGTTTCTCATTCATTACAAAAAAAATAGTTGGTATAACACCAGCTGTCTGCAAATGCGTTCTGATTCTCCATGGTTTTTTGTAGCAAAGGAACAGAGCATTAAATAGTCAAAGAAAGACATACTTTGTGTTGAGCACACACTACTCCTCAAGTGGAAGACGTGGAAGGAAAGGGTGTGCATTAATGTATTTTTTCAGGGGCTTGTCACTGCAGTTTCAAAAGTTTACCGAGGCTGTTCACTAACCTTTTAATAATAGCATCACAATACCAGAACTCAGCAGGGTGCTGTATAGAACGTTTTTACATGTCTGCTAAGAGCAATTGTGCTGTACAGATGTTACACCCCGGACACGTAAATCCAGGGGTTAAACTGAAGGTTCCACTACTCTAGTTTAGTGCAAGGAGAAATCCCAACCAGACATTCCCAAGTGGTAAAAACCAGTAAAGTTTACTGGCAAAAAAATAGATCGTTAGGGAAACTTAGGCAAAGGAGTATATACAACACCAAATTCAATACAAAATACTTATAGCATTACTTAGCTTTAATTTAGCACTTACTTAGTATAAACTTAGCCCATTCAACCTAGAAACCTTTATAAAGATGTTACATTACCCAAAAATGTTCCATGAAAAAGAGAATTAGAAGAAGAGAGAGAGAGTGAAAGACAGAAGAGGAATACAAAAACACATATGTAGCTACCAAATCCTAGGGTTCCAGTGTAGACAAGATGGGAACTGCCCCCCACAACATGCCATGATTGGCAGCTCAGCCAGGGCTTGGGGCAGGTCTGGGACATGGCAGGGCACTGCTTCACCCAGCACAGCCCAGCCTGTCTCATCTCTCAGCAGAAACACATCAGCAGATGTTCCAAGCAACCCAAAAATGGCTGGAGACACTAAACTTACCCAGTCTCTGACACAACAGGAACTTTGGATCTCATCCATGTGAGAATTTTTTGTTTCTCTGTTTTATTGTGACGACTGTCACATTTTTACTCCAGTAAAGAAAATAAACTTCTGGCCGAAAAGTGCTGCCATGATGTTTAACTGCAGCACAGTGGCTCCATAAAGCCAGTAGTGGTGAATAACTCCATACAACAAAAAAAATGTCAGGGCCAACAAGGGTAGCAAATTCATATGTCATAAATGTCCTCCAGATCAATGTCAATTTCATTCTGCAAAGATTGCATGTGACCCCAGACAGTCTGCCCCACTGCTGAAGCAGTTCTTTGTACCATTTCTAAAAAAATTTGAATAGAACTCCTTCATCTTTTTGCTTTCTCTAAGTCTGATTTTTGCTACATTTTAATTTTCATATAGGCCAAAGCTTTTGCTGCTTACAATACAATAGGAACTCATGATAATTGGCATGTCTTGGAGATTTCAGCAACTGCAATTTCCAGAGTAACTCGCGTTAAACCTCTTGTCATGATTTAGGAATGGTATGCTCCAAATTACTACCCCTGCTAAAAAGACCACACACCTCTCCCTGCCCTTCCCCAATGGGAGTCAAAAAAGGCAAAAGTCACAGGTTGAGATAAGAACAATTTACTGGAAACAGCAATGAGATAAGAAAATGAGCAGCAACAATAGTAATAACAAAAGATATAAACCAAAGAAATTATTTACATGGAATCCCCCCAACAACAAAAAAATACTGGACTGCTCCACCTGCCAAACTTCTCCACCGTAAGGAATGCCCTTCTCCAGGGAAGGGAGAGAGAGTTCCTTTCCCCATCAAATAAGGTAGGGTCCTGGCCATGCCCCCTCCCAGCTATTGCAAAAAAATTAACTCTGTCCTGGCTGAAACCACGGCAGCTCTGAGCTCTGTATCTCCAGCACCAGTGTGTTGGACAGAAGACCCACAAATGCACTGACTTCCAGGGTGTGATCTTAATGACTATTTACTCTCACAGTCTAAATAAAAATAAAAAGAAGCTATTTTCCAGCACAGAAATTCATAAGCATTAAATTCACCTTATGCTCCAGACCGAGATTTCTGTATTACCAAAAATCCCAGCAGTGCCCTTTGATATTCAGAGATGATTACTCCAGCTGTGGACAGCTGCGCCTCACAAATCCACCCAACATTTAGCACTGGCACAGGCTGCATATACTGGGTGAGGAGCTTCTCAACCCATTGCAAGCCAAGCTTTAGGCAGTGGAGCTTCAGTAGCAGCCCCAACGAGAGAGCAGATGGAGACTGAGGGCTCTGAGCCTTCATTAGCATTGCTTAAGCCCAAGGACAGCTTTAGACAACTGCAACTGACCTGCCTACCCTTTTCCACATGAAATCTTCTCATGTCCCTCATGTTTGCTGCCTGGACAAGGTTTATCTCTTCTCTCATGAGGACTGTCTGATTTGCTTTTGTGCCCATCTGATTTATGCTCTTCCTTTATTCAGTCAAGCCTATCTGTTGTCCTCATCCGTACCCTGTAGAAGACAGTGGGGAGGAAAGCCACCGCTTATAGTCCCTGAAACCAGGGTTTTCCAGAAAAGTCAATTCCATTCTTTAGGTAGAAATTGAGAGATTGTATAACAGAACTATGAGGATATCCTATATTCTCTGTGAGTTTTGAGGAAATGCATCATTTTCAAATTCTTTGAGCACTAAAATCTGAAAAACCTTTTCTGTCAAAAACCTGAAAATTAGTTTTAGAAGCATTTATGTCTGCTTGAATGTGAATAGCATAGTCAAAGGGACTGCAGAAGAAACCTTTGATACATAGGCATTATCCTGTAAAATATGAATAAAGGCCATTTTCCTGAGTTTGTTTTTTGAGAACTAGAGTAAAGGTGAATTATTCTGGCTGGAGATTTTCACAGAAAACGCAAAGTGAAGTCTTCTTCACACCTACATATGTGAAATACTCCGAACCAAGTAACTGGATTATGATTCAGTCATGAACAGAAAACAAAGACTTAAAATAGTTTTCACATACTCCCTCAGTAGTGAAGCACCTCAGTCACCTCACAGTCCTATCTTACAGGGCCTGTATATTATCAGGAGATATCCACTGTCTGAGGAATGAACACATAATAGTAGGTGTTAGATGATCATGCTTTAACATTATCGGTTTTCTATTTCACTTGTCTCTTTTACCTTTTGCAGCAATATATCACAGGATCATGTATTTTAAAAGTCTCCAAGGGCATTTTATTCTCCAAGCAAACTGCAGCACTTTTAAAGCTTTTGCCTACGATTTTAAATATACTATGTTCAGATAATAATAAATGAAATGTCTCTTCTTACAGGATTTCTGTTGCTGTTAAACATTGTAGAGAGAATTTTAGGATAAAGGGAAATTTAGTTCTAAGTGTCCTTGAAGATAAACCCTAAAACTGTATAACCCTCATTAAAAACAACTAGGATTATCAAGCTTAGTGCTATCACAAACAAATCAGGAGGATTAATACTGATTTATCAGTAACATCTTTCATTTAAACAAACAAAACAAGAAGTACCTTCAGAAGATATAATGTCATTTTAGGGTCAAACTCTGATGGGACAGAGCGCATGGGTTGTGGTCTCCTAGACACTGTTTATACAAACATGTATATTTTATATACATACATATATATATATATATATACCTTTCATGTATGACTTTTATGATTTTGACTGACCACTGTTTGCTTATTTACTCAGCATTGATGGTATCCTTGACCTTGCACAACGTGCAGATATCAAAACAATCTATTCCCTACAGGCTTTACAATTTGGAAGACAAACATGAATGATACGACACACCAGGAAACCCAGAGGATATGTTCCCTGTAAATGACAGTTTTTTTATTTGTGTTGTTGATTTTGCTTTTTGTGTTCCCCACACAGAGATGGAAAAGACCAAAGGTCTGCAGAGTCCTCTGAAAGTAGGCAACAAGAAATACTAGATGTGCCTTGTTTTGACTAGAGAAGGTGAAGTTCCTCAATGGTCCTGCACCATGCTTTTCAGAGGTAAGAAAAAAGTTATTAATGATGCCTGTTTTATTTGTAAGATGAACACTTTCTACAATTTCAGCAGCAATATCAATTCCATTTGCTGGGAAAAGGAAAAATTATTTTGCAAAATTCTTAAAACTGTATTGACAGTTACAGGCCAACTGATACATCCTATCACGAGGGAATTTTGTCTGTCACAGAGAGAGAGATGGATTGGGAGAGAGAAAAAATACCAAACTGTAGTGCTAGAAAATTGCCATATAAGCATCAGCAATGACTGTGGATAATTTTGCTTGACTCAGTTATTTTTTGCATGAGAAATATGACATACAATATTTTTTACTTTTTTTTGTTGTTGTTGTTGCTGATAATTGGCAAAGATTCCATTGTCCATTGATCTCTCCAGTTTCATTTTTTTTACAATGAGTAACATTTTGATTGCCAAATCATATGTTCCCAAAAGACAGTTTGCAAATGCAAATGAAGTAGCAAACTAAACTGGCAAAATACCTGATTGTGCACATTCTGGACATAAATATAGATTTGTCTGTAAATTTTAACTAACTTTATTACGCAGTTCTGTTTAACTCTAACTACATAATCATAAAAATTACATTGAAATCAAAGAGATGACTATAATCCACTAAGGTAGAATGTCATGTACTCCATCTGACAATTTTAATTTTGGATACTGTGTCCATATACAGTTCCAGCTACTAAGACTTATCACATCTCAGTCTTTTTGGCCATGATGTATTCTTTCTGTTTTCTCTACAGAAGATTTCTTTCTCCCCCATGCCCCTGCACTCCAGCTATTTCTCTAAGCTATTTTTAGAAATTCCATTTAGTAAATGGAACTTCTAAGGAGAAACTGATGTGAAAACTAATATTAGAGTGGATCTTTGACTGTAAGATTTTTGTTAAAATGAGAATTTTCCCTCAAGACTGAAGATAAACTATAAATTAGTGGCCATGTAAATTATACCCATGCACATTAGCAAAAGCATTTGTCTTTCCACTAGAAACAAATCTACAGTCAATCAGCATTATCAGTCAGATGCTAGGCAAATAAACCCACATAAAAGCATGTAGATTTCCCAGAGAATCCTTCCTCCTCCCCTACCTCTTTATTCTGAGGGAAAGGTATAAATCTGGTGCAAACAGTATGTCTGCACAGCTGCAAATGTTGCTTTACAGCAATGGAATCTTATCTCACTTTAGAACTTCAGGGCATTATTCAGCCTACTATGTTTTCAGTCTACAGCAATGTGCTTTAAATGAAAATTTTCTCTCTTGACTCATCACACAGACTCTGTAGGCTTCATCAGAAAATTATGTTACTGAGTCTCAAAACCATTTTTTGAAATTTTACATGTGTGCATCCATGCAAATTTGTGTGCCTGGGACAAATGAAATATCCATTTAAATAGAAGAGGGGAGAAGAGCAGTCCGTATGTCATAGTGCCTTACCTTCAAATAAGCTTGTCATTGACATTAAAATCTTAGTAAAAAGGATTTAGGGACAAGCCTGTGACTGATGTCATTCATATCCTATGAAACTTTGATGAAAGCTTCCTTGAGGCAAAAAGTTGACTATCTTTTTCCTGTTATGGATATAAGCAAGAAGAGAAAAAGTACACTCATACAGAGACATATTTATGAAATTTATTTAACTGTAGTAAACTACAGAAATTGGGTCTGAAGATTCAAAAGATTCGTTTCCTGTGATCAGCTAAATTTAATAGGAGTGACCAGATGCTTAATGATAAATGAAGGCCTTCTCATGGGACTTGAAGGGCAGTGATATTTTATCCAAATACATGTGCTTATTCCTTCTGAACAATAGGAAGTTCTGAGGCACTAAACATATCTTCTGGTAAACTTGATTGGAGCCTGAGGCATTTCAAAGGTGATAGAGAAGAGGAAAATATAAAAGGACACCAGGATGACAGTCATTGAAAAATATCAGTTCACCTAAATCAGAACAAACTGTGTATATTCTGCTGAATTACATTTATGACTTCTGTCTTCATTGTCCTAGCATTTAACTTGGAACACCAAAAAAGAGCCCAAAAATGCAGGACCTTTGGCTCTGCTCTCTGTTGCCATTTTCCCACCAATTCTTGAGATTTGTTAACAGAGGTCTCTGAGGACAGTTCATTAGCAGCAATATTAGCAAGCTACAAAAAGGAAAATACCAGAAAAGTCAAGACTTGATTTGCTTCGGTTTTGATGTAATTTTAAAGAAAAAAATCAGGTATGACTGGATAATTAAATACCATTTTTAACCTGGAGAAAGACAGATACAAAGTTAGAGTCTCTTCTGTTACCAGAGACATTCTATAGGCAACGAGCTGAGACATAGATGTATAGCAGACTAGCATTACATGGTAGTTACCCAAATGTATAAGCTCATCCCACAGCAGGCATGAGGTAACCTACTGTCACTGAGATGTAGCCAAAACAAAGGCATGTGACATTTATATAAGCCCACAAATTAGGATATAACTTATATTAACTTGAATTGAACATGAATATAAGCACACTGATAGAGTATAACTAAAAACTGTGTATAAGTGTTTCGTAACACTGTGAATATTCTATAAATTCGTACAGTGTGGGCACCAAGAGAGAAAAAAAAGGTCAGAACAGTTGAACGTAGAAAAGGTTCAAGGAACAAGACGTGCCCACAGAAGAAGACAAGTGCATGGCACTGCAGATAGGCAGGCATCCTGCTGAACACACGAGAGAGGTGGCTGGGAAGACAGATGAGAAGGAGATAAGCATAATCTAAGCCATAGCTAGGTGCATAAAAATATCAGGCCTAAGTGAGATAATTAAATAAATAAACAAGGACCACCAAGGACCACAGCCATCAGTTCTAACTACATGATGTCAGATCTCTATATCCACTTATAATTTAGTATCTAAGTGTTAAGATCAACAGTATTGTAAATATACTGGCGAAGATTACTAATATGCAAGAACTAACCGTTTGCAGACAGAGTGCTATGAATGACTGATTTAGTAAAGTTTGAAACTTTAAGCTGTCCTGTTTAGTCTGTCTTCTAAAAACTTCCCCCACAGTGATGTCTGAGTTCCTGTATGCACAGACATACACATGTACTCAATGGCAGCAGAGATAAGCTGGCTTTCACTCAAGTGCTTTCCAGGAATATGCAAAGCGTTTCTCCTTGCCCACCATGTGCAAATTTTGCAGGGGAACACTGTGTTTATTGTATGTACTAGAGAAAGTGTGAAGCAACACTTCGTATGAGTGAGGACTAGGGAATTCTTGCAGTGTGGTGACATGCCTCTTAGAGCATTA
Organism: Oreocharis arfaki; assembly: GCA_013398015.1. NCBI lineage: Eukaryota > Metazoa > Chordata > Aves > Passeriformes > Paramythiidae > Oreocharis > Oreocharis arfaki. The sequence goes on along the minus strand of VZRR01014186.1, from coordinate 123,169 downwards.
AAATTCATGAAAAACAGCCTGAAAAAAATCCCTACTGTTTCTGCTAAAACAATGTAATCCTACATATAAAATTACAATCCTGTCTATTTCTTCCCTGACCTTTTAATTTCCCTGACCCCTCCTTCCCTCCATAGGGGAGACCTGGTCAGAATTTCACCTAGTCTTTACAGAAATTGCTCATTAAAATGCAGACAGCATGGCTGGGAACTTTCCAACTTCCCATTTCAGTGGGTAAAAACAGACTTAGCCTTGAGAAGATAAATAGATGGAGACTATTTTTCCCTTCATGGCTGGAGAAGACAGGTGAATTCTTATTTATACAGCCTTTGAAATGTTTTTTGATTATATACTCTATGATTTGGATTATGATGACAGCATACTTCACAGCTACTGAAGGAAGCCGAACAATAAACTACGACAAGTACAGGCAGAAATGCACGAGCACACTGAGACAAATTGAATTGTTGGTGCAATTCCACTCACTTCAGTGGGACTAGGCCAGGAGACGAAATTGTCCCTCAGCATTATTTAAGGTTCAAAGAGTGCATTTAAAACAGAATAAATGGATAATGCCCAACTTGGGCACTTTAAAACCAAGTTTTCTTCTCTCGTGGGGGATGATCCAGAGTCAGTGAAGTGTTATAACCTTTCATTTTTCTTTGGCACTAACGTATATCCATGTACCCAAAGTACTCTGGATGGGAAAATCAATAAATGCAATCCTTAGTGATAAATGTTTACAATTTTCTTTTTTGTTGCTACCATGTCCTAATAAAAATCCTACCTCAAGAAATTGAGGTTACACTTACAAAAAAGGAAAACCCTTCATTCTTTTTAAGTACAAAAGTGCGTGTAACAACTATATTTTCTTGTTTTTAAATATTAGGACAGACATGTATTTTGGAAGAATTAAGACTGACACAAAGAAAGGATGGCGAAGCTTCAATTTCTCATTGCCTTTTGAAAGGTGTTAGGATGAGGATTGTATGCTTAAAGCTGAGAAAAAAAAGTTGGCCTGAATTTCATTTTCCCTTTGAATCAGTGACTTATACATGCAGCAAAGCATGTGGTAAATATGAATGAATTTAATTGGTTATTCTGCCCCTCTGTCTCAAAAAACCTTTCTTGCTGATGAAATATCTCAAAAGCTAAATAACCCAGTGTCACCATATTTTATGTGAAATGACAGGTTTCATGTTTCAGTTGAAAAGCAAGACAACAGGATATGCATTTACAATGTGACAAAGAATTCTTCTGACTTATGTATATATTCTTTTTTAACTTAGTCAATTCACCATTGTACAGGCAGGTGATATGCCACACCAGAGAGAAAGAAGTAATTCCTCTATCTCTTTCCCCAGATGATTTCTTTTAGTTCGTGGATTTGCTGTAGAAGCTTTTAATATTTGGGTAACTGTATGGCGCAGTGTTTTTAAGTGAAGTGTAAACAAGGGGAAAAAATGTGGACTGATTCTATGAAAACTAAAATTCCTACAGTTACAACTTTTCACCCCATAATTTGTATATCATTCAATATTCATCATCCCACTTAAGAACCTGTAATTTTAACTCCACAATAATTCCATCTTTAGCACCAGAACTTTCTCCTGAAAAATCATTTATCCCATTGTAAAAAGACAAATTTAATCTCTGTGTTCCCATCCTGACTTTGAAGTACAGCTTCATCCAGACACTCATTAATGTAGTGGAAGTATCCAGGACTAGTTCTGGGCCACTCTGAAGTAATCTTGTAGAGAAAGGATTGACTAGGATAAGTCTGCTGCTTCATCTCATCAGAGTAAAGACTGTTTCTGAAGAAGGTTTTCCTTTCCCAGTAAAGGCTTATGATTATTTTTTTCATCTCCCCACACGTTATACAGTAATATCACCATCTATCATGTCCATCTCTCAAACCAGAAAGTTGATTTAGTTAAGGTCTATGACAGAAAGTTGTGTTTGGAAATTTGACACATTGTAGAATTGTGTCCCATTGCCAAAAAAAAATTCATTCAATTTTTCTTCTTGCTCATAGATTACAAAAGCTATTGCAAATGAGAAATAATCATCCACAAAGGAATTTTCCCCCCAGTGATATCTTGGATTAATTCTTAGCTTGGTGAAATAAATATCTTCAGCAATATTTATAATGAAAATAATACACTTCCTGGATGCTGGTAAAAATTTGCAATGATGCGGAAATGTGTGGAATATTAAATAATGAGAGGACAAGCTCTTGGTCTAAAATGTGGGTTTCTTTGAAAAACTGAAGCTTTAATATGGGCAGATACAATTTCAGACACCAGCAAATAAAAAAAGTAGGCCATAATTGTGAGAAGAGCTGCATTCTGGATCACAGTGACATTGAGAGGAAATTAAGGGTCAAAATACATAACAAAATGAAGAATGAAGTAGTGCAATTAAAGGGTGAGCATAATATTGGGATATGGAAGCAAAGGAAATAAACAGGAGAAAAGGGTCTGCTTCACAAGTGACATTCACTGAAATACACTATTACTGGAACAGTTCTGCATAGTTAAGGGGTTTTCTCTTCAAAGGAAAGCTCACAGTGTTTTACATGATAGCCATGAAAAAATATCACACAAACAGAAACGGCAAACTCATTTTACAGCACTCCCAGTGAACCTCAGAGTTGGTATAATGAATTAATCAGTCAATGTTACTAAGTTCCAGTCTACAGGAAGATTTGTGAGGAAGTGATTTAGACTTAATGGCCAGTACAAGAAAAAATGTAATCTTGTGGTTGTAGTCTGTAGTAAGAAACGTGAGACATCAGTACAGTTAATTGCTAGACAAAGATACCTGGAGAAACGTTGAAAATCTTGAGCTGACAGAAGTTTCAGAGAAGGGTAGATATGGTTCTATAGACCAGGTTCAATGGGCTCAAACATCTGAAAAACCTGGTCCAGTGGAAGGTGTCCCTGGCCATGGCAAGAGGGCTGGAACAATATGACGTTTAAGGTCCCTTACAACCCAAACCATTTTATGATTCCAGAATGTATGTTGTAGATATATGGAGCAGAGGCTTGAAACAGTTAGAGACTTGGTTCTACAGGATGGAAGTTATGTTAATGAAATAAAATAGTCTGTATAAACCTTAAATAATTATGAGGGAGATGTAGAAGAGTCTCTGGCATGTAGTCTAAGATTTTTCTCCAAGAGTGTGAAAAATCTATCAAACAACAAGGTGATTCCTTCTGGAGATGCCAGCACAGGGTTAATTTTTCCATGGAAATTCAAAGTAGCAGAACTGAAGTGTCTTATAGTCTCTGATCCAAACCAAAGGAAAGTAAGACCTGTGAGATTTTTGGACAGAAACCTATTTGACTGATTAGAAAGGAAGATCACAGGAAATTGTTGTTGGGCTTTTGAAGTTAACTGCAGTCCTCCTACACTTACAGAAGTTGTATCCTACACCTGCTATACCATTCTACTTCTGATTAGGAAACTTTTCCAGCACACCACAGGTTATTATCAATACTTAATTTACCTCTAAAGGCTGAAATTTCGAAGGTAGTTTAAACAGAGCTTTGTATGCCAGATATTCATTAGGATGAGAACTATTACTAGAGGTTGAAATAACCTACGTATTTTTAGTATGAACATAACCTACACATTTCTAGTAGTATGAACAAAATCTCTGATCTCTGATAAATTATATATTTCTTTTATCCATCAGCATTTAAAATTGAACTTGTTATTTATATTATGACTTTTTTCTTCTGGAGCAGCCACAGGAACCAAGTTTGTCCTCCACTAGCAATGCCTTATTGAGGGTTGCCCTATTTCAAGGACTATTTCAGACGTTGTGTGGTTGATATTCACATCATTTTGGACTTCCCAAAGAGCCTGCAGCTTGCTAAATTGCCAGATTTTCTCCAGTCTTTCATACAAAACCTTAATCATTTTTTCTTACTATTCTGGTTCCTCTCTCTTTTCCCACTTATTAGTAAATGTAATAGGACAGAATTCTTCCTGCCCATTCCCTGTCACCTCAATATTCTGGATTACTCTGCAAGTCCTTTCTTAGTAACAAGCTAAAGCTGCAGCAGGCAAGGGCAGATGTGTAATTACTAGGGCACCTGAAATCCAGTGGAAACTTTTCCACCTCTTTCTCTTTGCAGAGGAAATAACCAAAGCCGACATCATCACTCATGCACATTCAATGACTCAATTATCTCAATACCTGTGCATTGAGATAATTAATTTTTCAATAGACTATAGCTATGCCTACTTTGTGAAGGGACACACTGGACCACCGGGTTGCAGCGCTGAGAAAAAGACAAACTGGTAGCTTTTCCTGCAAGAGAGAATTCTTTGGATCAGCAGTCCAAATATTCTGATGATTTAGAACAGGTAATTACACTGTTATCTTCCACGTTTAAAAATCAGACTTGGCCCACTAAAGAATGAGGGTTTTAACACTTAATGAAAGGATGTGAAGGAACATTCTTTTGTATAACAGAAAATAATACTTATGAACAGTCACTGCCTTTCCAAGTCTATAAAACCTGTAACTAATGTTCTAAAAATAGCTCTGTTGTGCAATATTATGCATGTAGTAATTATCATGAACGAATTTTATTATATTCATTCATATTAATGGAGCAGTTTTCATTTATAGGTTTGTAAACATTTCAAACTCTATTACCTAGCAGCATTATTTCATTCTGTTGACAGAATATATTGTCTTAGGTTTTATAGCCATAATTGAGTGCAGAGAGCAAAGAAGCCCATAGCAGACAAAAATTCAGTCTTGGTTATAAAACTGAACTTGAACACTTGTAGTATAGATGCAGATTCCTCTCAAAGGTCAATGCAATGGACCCAAAATCTGCTTGTCATCCCCAACCATCAGCTGAATCCATCCTTCTTTGAATGCTAGGAGTTCATCACCATAGAAACCACTTATCGAATTGTAAAAGTTAAGAACTGAACTGTCTTTCTGGAGAATTTATTTAATTGCAAATAGAGACCTTTAAAAATCTAGCTCGCTACTGAAGTTACACTAAATCTCCTGTGGATACTCAAAAATATGAAAATGTTACATAGGAAAAGTATAACTGAGAAGGATGAGGAGGGGACAAGGAGGTCATTTTTCATGATGGGTCAAAAACTAAGTTTATTTATGTTCTGTAGTGGATTGAATTCCGGAACATCAGCAAAAAGTGCAAAAGTGACTCAGAATTGCTCAGGTCTGTTTAGATCCTTGCTGTGGAAGCACAGCTGCAGCAAAATTAATCTTGTTACAATGTTTCCTGACTTAAAGTAAAGTTTCACAATGTGTTTATGAACACTTCTCAGTTGATAATGATTTTCTGTTACCAATTTTTTTTCCAGTAAATCTGTTGAAGAAAAAAAACAAAAAAAAATAGAGGAATGAAACTAAACTAGAAAATGTATTAGACCTGGAAATAATGTTGTGTAAGACCCCTGTGCTTTCATGGCACAAAAAATGTCTGTTAACTTCAAGAATAACTCAGTGAAAGCTTATATTTTTAAGTAACATGAACATAAATTTCGGGAGAGAGGTATTTCTGAATGGTCTTACCTTATTTTAGGGTGGCAGAAAACGCCAAGTGTTTCAAATGTGTCCCATTAATTTCAGTGGAAGTCCTGTGTGTTAAATACTTATTCCAATATGACCAGCATGTCATGGGTCTGAATAGTGTTTTCAGATGTGTGATAATTCTGCAATACTGGCTTAAGTATTTTATAGCATGATTTCAGCATCTTCTAATGGATACTCAGATGTTTCTATTGTATTATCAGCATATTAATCTGGAGGTTTCCAAAATCAAATAGACACAAGCAACTTGTCAGATATTGGTGCTGGATACAGTTCCCTGAAATGAATAGGCAGAAAGAGAATCAGCAGTAGGAGGAACCTGACACACACCACCAGTCAAGCAGTAAGAAGAGAATGGACCAGTGAGAAGCACAGCATTATGAATGCGGAGAGGACACCAGATGCTTTTGTCAAGGAGAGAGAAAGAAAAGGACCCATACTGAAGAGCAAGGGAAGGAAATAAAAGCCAGGATGGGCATGAAGGTATGCTGCTGAGAGAAGAGACAGAAGAATGGAACAGGAGGGAGAGTGTCTACTGCATACAAATGTAATCTCTCATTTGACACTTCAAACATATGACAAATGCTTTTCAAAAGAGATCAGCCTCCTAACTAGGCAGCAGGTGCATTCTTCTGCTGAAAGAAAACATTTAACAATATAGACATCAGACTGCTCTAGAGACACTTGCATGACATTGCTTGTTTAGATAAGCAGCTGCTCTTGGTGTTAGAGAGCTCTTCTATGACGTCAGTTGACAGGAAGGGTGAGGCCATTAGACAGACTGGTAAGATGAGGTCCCTGAGGAAAAAAAATAGAGCATCCTCCTGTTCAAACAAGGCAGCATGTTTACATTTTGCTGGTGTAAAAGCAGTGTGTTTACAGTTTGGTTGTCAGATATGTGTGTGTGTGTGTGTGTATGTGTGTGTATATGTGTGTGTATATCACACCTAAACACCTCATTTTTTTTCTAGAACCTTCATATTCATCTTCAGTTATTTGTTCAGTGTTAGTTGTGCAAATGTTTTTTACAGGCAGAGTCATCCATGTCTGCATCCAAAGGAAACTACCACTTTTCAGAAAATAACCTGTTTGTAGGGAAGGGGAAACACTCAAAACTCCTTCTGTGACATTCTTGCCATTTCCCAGGATCTAAGGAAAACTCCCTCTTACACGGGGTGAGGATGATGGAAAGGTCTAAAAGGATGCATAACCTCACCATTTATCAGCATGTCTACAGTTAGGTAGCCAAGGTGGTATGCTGACAAGCTAAGTATTCCTCCTTCTGATGTATAAATCCTATTATTAAGGACAAGCCTCAAAACCGTTTCCTAGGAGCTGTATTTGTAAGGAGCAGAGAGGGGAGGGTGTCATGGGTTGAGTACAGCCAGCAGCAGAGCACTCACCCTGCCGATTGCTCATTCCCCTCTTCCGCAGGGCAGACAGAAAATAGAAGACAAGAAGACTTGTGCATTGACATGGAGACAGTTAGATGAGTCAATGGTGGTATGCACAAGCAAAGAGAAATGAAGAATTTATTCACTACTTCCCACCAGCAGGCTGATGTCCAGCTACTACCTGGAAAGGAGGGTCTCGGCATGCATAACGATGACCGGGGAAAATAAGCGCCGTGACCATAAATGACCTCCCTTCCTCTTCCTTCCCCCCAAAGGGGTCAGAATGGGTAAAACCAAAAATCCTTGGTGCTGTGCAAGCAGGGTCAGCCATAAGCAAATACCTACTGGTGTGCTATTAAGATTGTTTTAGCCCCAAATGCAAAGCACACCACTGCTGCTGTGAGGGAACATAATTCCATCCTAAACAGATCCAGCACCAAGGGCAAAGACCAAGAACACTGTAAAGATGTAACATTCTTAACATCACCTACTATATGTCTTGCACCCTGCCATCTACTGTAACTGATGCTCACACTGGAGAATTCCATCCTGTACAACACAGAAACCCTCTTCCCATCCTGCTCAAACAGCTTCATATGGAAACCTAAAGAAGAAACCCAGAGATTTCTTGTCTCCTAACTTTCAAGATGCTTTCTCCAGTGGCAGAGCAACTCTGAGAGGTTTCCTATGCCCATGACAGGACAGGGAGTGGGGGTAGGAGCAGTTTCAATTAAAAAATGTCACTTCCTAACAGCGAAATATAATATCTGAGGCAATGAACAGATTTTTTTAAAATGGACTCTATCCTAACGAAAATATTTACATCCTTCATCCCTTCAAATGTCATTCAACAAAAGCAAACTAAATAGCTTTTTATTTTCCTCACACTGCATTCTAACCTGGTCCTTAATTATCTGAAAATCACTGAAGTCACATGAGTCTGTGTACTGAGCTTTCATTAACTTTTTTCAAGTTTGCCAGTGTTTGACAATTGATCCCCAAACAATTACACTGGCTTTCAGTGTAATTACCACTTTCAGCTTGCTCTTACAGATACTTAGTATACCACTTAAATCTCCCAGGTGCATGTTTTTTGGAGTTATTCAGAAGGTCATTACTTAAGATCACACTTAATCATCCAATTATTTGTTCCCAAAAGGAAAGTACTAGGGATCAAGAAGTACAGCATGTGAATGTAATCCCTGTTGAGTTTCCATTTTCCTACAACTTTAGTATTTATTAGGAGCTCTTTCTTTAAGCCAGAAATTTACATAATAACTTTCATGAGTAAAAAAACCTCTCTGGTGAATCCTGAAGTACTTCCACTTTCTTTTCCTTCCAGAATAATTCAGGCCAAACTGGTGGAGAGAAGAACTTACATATTTACAAGATGTTTTGTTGTTATAATTTTTATCACTCTTGTCCTCCACAAAGGGCAAGAAATTGATAATTTTTTTTCGGGGAGAGAAGCCACTTAGTCAGGATAGATCCCCTGAATTCCAGTCTTCAGTCAATCCAATAGAAACTGGATGTTATATAAACCAGTTTTCTACTAAACCACATGGTACAGGAATAATTTCATCTCATGTGTCCTAGTGTTCATAAGAAAAATATTATTTATGGCTTGGTTACTGAATAACAATAGCTAAAAACATAGCATCCTGAAAGAAATGGAACAGGCATTTCTCACAATAAGAATTTATTTACCTTTTGGACAGTAGTCATCCATACGTAATTGAAACAGCACAGCACTACACAGGGAGGAGTGGGGAAGGGAAGAGAGGATCCTCAAGACAAGGCAATCAAATGCTGATTACCTGCTGGAGAGGTAAATGCTACTCAGAGTGATACTCTGCACCAGACTGCATTGATTCTGTGATATATAAAAGGGGAGACTTCCGTGATACAAGAAAAGGATGGCTACTTTCAGGTCTGGTTCCCTTCAGTACTTTAGTACTGGGTTTGGGGTTTTTTTACAACACTGGCTGTTTTCTTACAGCTAATGTTTAAGGTAACTTAATAGAAGGTCCTCAAAATATAATGACCCTATTAAGAGATAGACAAGCCTTTGTTCACTGTGTGATGCCTGTGAGTACGACGTTCCAATCTCCCACCTTGCCCAAGATAGAATGTCTTGGTTTGAAACAAATTTGGAGGAAAAACGTCCAAAATGAATGTCGTTCTGTTAGAAGGCAGATTTCAGCAGCAGGTCTGGAAAAAGACCCCTCGGAGGAAAGTGGAAAAACCATTTATTTAACAAGCAGGGTGCTCACAGGCATCAAAAAAAAAAAAACCAAAAATGAATACTATTAAATAATAAAACATTTTGCTGTGGAGAAGTCCTGGGAAGATTTCAGAATCTTTTCTGTGGGTGTGGCTGTCTCCCGTCCAGAGCTGGGGCTCGGTGTGGGCCCCTCTGGGCTACGGTGTGGGGCCTCCCAGTGATCACACTCCAGAAGAGAAGAAGCAGCCAAAGTCTCAGGAAAAAAAACTTTCTTGCCTCAGGGAGCAGGCCAACTAAAAAGCAAAGAAATTTAACTCTCTGTCTCTCTCCTGAGAAACAGAGCTGAGAGCTGGCTAAAAGCAGGAAGGTGCTTTTCCTTCTCTCTGTAGCAGCAGGAACGAAGGGGAGTGTATATCTGTCTCCTTGAACACAAAATCACACGGCTCTTTCTTTTTTCCCTTTCTCTGGGACCCAGCTTAAAGGCACAGAAAAGCACAGGATTCGTGTCTGGTATAGGGCAGACAACAGGGAATACAGTATCATACAGTCACCCCAAGACACAGAATTATGTATTTCTCCCATTTTAACAGTGGGCCTCATGTGTGTATTTTTTGCATCAATGATATCTGTTCAGTCTGTTAACAACTGTTCTTCTCTTTCCCATGGAAGTTTTATTCTAAGTTGGTGTATGGTTGCAAAAGTGACACCAACTATGCAATGAAAATAAAGAGGGGGGAAAAAGAGGGGTTTTGACCAAATTCCACAGGCATATCTTTTGTTTTCCCAGGATGACAGCCACTTGGTAATAATTTCAAAAGCACTGTAAGACATTGTTCTTTTACGAGGCATGTTACTCAGTTCTGTAGCTCTTTTGATCTGATGTCCTGGCATCATTTCTTAAAAACTCTCAGGCTATGAAGTAGCTCATCTTGACCCATTCTTTTAATTCTATCCCCCTTGTTTTTCTTCTTGCTATCTATCTTTTAACCGAAACCTCTTCTTTACACTGCAAGTCTTCTAGTCACTGCAAAACAGACAAAATTCATTACTATGGAGAAGTTCTAATTGACTTATATTCAAAGGTTTGACCTACCCAAATCCTTTCCTTTTTCTCCAAATAGTTGAGCTCTACAGTCTGTAATCTTGCTGTCTTCTCATGCTTGAACTGCACCACGCAAGATCCATTTCCATCTCAATATACATATGCCTGTTCCACGTTTTATGTAACTTTTCAGCTTATATTACAGCTGATTACTTACCCATTTGTCTGAAACCCCTTTGACTGCCATAAGTAACTCAAACTCCAAAGTTACTGGCATATATCCAAGTACATATGTTAGGAAAGACACAGCCTACACACTCTTTCTTCCCACAAGACAGAGCAACTGAGTCCCTCTACTCCTCTCCCTTGAAATAAGATTACTCAGAATATTAGGGTCTTGGCCACACCCACACAGCTCCAGGCTCCTCCTCCATGGTTACTGCAAAAAATTAACCCTGTCCTTGACTGAAACCAGGCCACAGGTTAAGTAATGATCAAAAAAAAAATCAAAATCTCATACTCTAGGTCCATCAAAGATGGGAGTAGTTAAGAAAAAAGCATTTCTTTTTTTTCTGTTATGGAAATCAATATAAAGAATCCTTACAGTAGAGATGATTACATTAGATTTACTTTCAAAGAAAGTAAAAGCATGCAAAGACAAGTTAAAAAATATCTTGGTAGTAGCATCCAGGATGCATCAAAATACAACATGACTCTCATTCCTGTCACCAAATTTGTGCTGAGGCCGTGGCCTACAATCAAAGTATAGGGGGTTTTGAGATTTGTTTTGCTTTCGGAAAAAAAGGTGTTTCAGTAGGAAAGGCTCATCTATCTATGGATAGATAAGGCACTGGGCATCTTATACCACTTATATACTGTCTAAACAAAGGTATCAGATCTTACTGTCCTATAAAGAAATTCTAGAAGAAGCATTTCTTGACAGTATTTATTTCTCATCATTCCCCATACAAATGTTCTTCATTGCAAAAATTAAGCTGTCTTCAAATGCATATTCAGCTAGTTGTTAATTAAGATATCCCCAAGATTCCTTTGTGTTAAATTAATAGATTGATAAGGTAATTATATTAAATTCAAACAAGCTGATTTTTAAAAGTCCTTGGAAAAACATTGTTTGATAAGTCTCATTGTTGCATGTTTATTTGGTCTGTGCAAAAACCTTTTTTTTAAGAGCATGTCAGAAGAGGAAAAAAATTCTTGAGAAACAGACAACCAAAAAAGCTCTCTCCATTTTCCAGAAGACAAGAATGATAAGTAAGGAATTGTGAATTGGGAAGCCAAAAATATCCATTGCTTTGAACCAAACATAAGATTGATGTATTTCTTTAGAACATTCAATCCGTATCTGAACTTGAAGATTAACCCTGAATGATGTTACTCAGTTCTGCAAATGAAGGACAAGTAAACATCAAGACTCCGTTTATCGTCCCAGACACCAAATCTGTCCAGCTTTTCCATTTAATATTGTTTCAGAAGGGCCTATAAGTGAACGCTTAAATTGTAGAAAATTTGATATACCTGTATTTTGATAGCAGCATTGTAACTGCAGCTGTACACTACTTCATCCTTTCTCCTTAGATTTTCCAACTTTTTGTCCTATTTTATAAAGCTCTCTCCAGATTAGTCAGATGAATATGACTGAAGAGGAGAATATAGCTGCTCATGCTAGCATGCAAACTAAGGAAGAGTGTGGCCTAGAATAATTGAGTTCATGTAGTTTGTGCAATTTTGTAATTCAGGTGTGTACAGTATATAGAGAACAGACATATAGTAGCCCTCTACATATCTTCTTTCCAACAATAAGTTACCTTTCTATAGCTACATTAAAAATGTGTTCAATAACTGAGATGAAACCACAGAAAAATTTGGCATTCTTTTTGTTTTTATTTGAGTTAGTTGCGTGGATTATGACATTCATCCTTACTTACACTACAGTTTCCATTTATTCAATATGTATGTCTTGAATGGAAGCATAAAAGAGGAAGAAAGAAAAGAAAGAGGGAGAAAGAAAAGAATGAGGAAGGTGTAAGACCTGAACAGCATCCAAAAGATTACATTCTAATTTACCAGAGGCCTAAGTTTAGGTCTACCAGGGACCTTCTTTTCTTGTTTTGGTTTTTATCAGTAGTTTTAGATTTTGTTTTTTGCTGCGAGTTGTTCGGGTTTTCTTCTTTGCTATCCAGGTGTGGGTTCTTTGGGGTAATTCTAGATTTCCAAGCAATACATGGTGCTCTCTCTTTTTTCTGTCATCCCATACCTTGGCTACCCATGTATATGCATTATAGTGATAGGATGTCTTTCTTGACCCAGCAGATGCCATTATCATTGAGAAACTATGTGAAGTATCATCAAGAGCCACCAGACATAAATCCCCACTGAGCTCAGCCTGGCTTTGATTCCCAGTATTCCACTGACCTCTCTTTTACCAGCATCCTGTCTGTCAGATTTTTTTCCATTATATATACACTTTGAAGATGAAATACATGTCTTAGATTTGAATGTAGAGAGATCAAACTGTACAACCAGGATTGTAGCCAGGTGACTTGCAAGTGAGGCTGGGACTTTACATAAAATTGTAAGTCATACTCTTGAAGTTGAGCAGAAATATCCAGCAAAAGTAATGAGAGTAGCCTGCATCAATAGATATTTCCCTAAGAATTTACTTCGAAAAGAAAAGAGTAAGATTGCCTTTCCTGTTTGCCTTCTTTTAAAAAGCTTTCCTGAGAAGAGTGGCAAGAAACTGTCACAGAAGGGAACAGGCAAGGACAAAAGTTGCTGCTGCAGCTGCTGCAAGGGTATCAGGACCACCAGTTTCAGCTGGAGTGACAGAACGAGATCTGGTAAACAGAGGCAAGCGCTGGCAGGTAAATCCCCAGCAAGGTCAGGTGGCTTATATCCTCTCTGAGGATTTGTAGGTGTCTAAATATTTTCTTCCTTTTACATCTGAGTTTGTCTGCAAAGCTCTGAATCTTAGCCGGATTTAGCAATGATTAAGGCAAAGATAACAATCCTCTAAGCAAAATGCAAACCAAGCAACCTGCAGCTTAAACAGCACTGTAGTCTTTACCTATAGTTAAATTCTTTATTTAGAGATAAACATGGATTTTTTTGAACAGAATTAAATTTATTTTGATATAGTCTATAAACTTCTTAACTATAGAATAATTTGAGTTCAGAAAGAATACTTTAAATAATAGGCTGAGACAATTTACTGAAGTAGGGTATGAAAGAAATTAGTTATATTGGGATATTTGGAATGAAAGCAACATACAGAAATATTGAAAAAATAATTAGGCATGTCTTTAACTGAGACAACAGCTGACACAAATAAAGTTGACTCTGATGAAGAAATGGTGAAAATAATATTTTAGATATGATATTTTACTCTTATGAGTTTATAGCACAATAGCTCAGCATAAGAATTTGCTTAATGTACATGCATCTAGTGATTCACAAGAATTTCTCAACTCTTATAACACTCACAAGAATTTCTCAACTCTTATATCACGAACTTCTGTTTCTGATTAATTTAAGTGAATACAGACAGACAAATGTAGACCTTAAAGGTGTAGCAGCAGAAAAAAATCTAATACATATTGTTGATTTTTCTTTTCATGGTTTATAGTGCTAAAGAAATGTCTGACATATAAATAATCAATATGGTTGATTGGCAGACAGAGCTCCCTGTACTATGCCAGAAACATATTTGTTGTCCCTATGGTCTAAGATTGTGCATTTAGATTTCTGATTTAGCAGAAAGAGGCATACATTTCAATGCTGCTTAAATCATAAACCAAACAGACTGTACATATCAAAAGGCTCATGGGAATGCTGTTTGGCTTGCTTTGCTTTGCTCCCCACAAAACAAGGACTAAGTTGCAATTAAAATACCCATTCCTCTTAGTCTTGTTTCAGGAGGTTGCATAAGAAACAAGCAAAAGTAAAAACATTTTGACATGACAAGGATGCTCAAAGAGAGATGTAATGGGTACATATAAGTCCTAACTTTCCTCTGTAGGGTTATTTTTCAAGGCTGTGAATTCTTCATTTTGGTCTTAAAATCCTGTTTAGAAACAACTTGAACTTGGTGCTTGGTTCTTAACTGAAAGTTTGTAAGAAGTTTTATACAACTGCAAAACTTGCAAGTGTTCCCTAAATCCTCATGTTTCAAAAAAAAAAAAAATTATGATGATGATTGAGGTTTTTTAGTCTTTAATATTAAATTACTTTTTAAAAAAACTTGTTGACTATCATAAAAAAATCTGCTGGTGTTACAAATCTTGCAACATTCTCTTTTGCCCTTGTCTTCCAAAAGAAAGCTTGACTTAATCTCTGCTGGAACACCTTGGCATAACAATGACAACTACTCCAACTCTTTGAGATGGAGTAGGGAGCAGCTCACAGAAGGAAAGCCATCTCAGAAAGAGGTTAGCTGAAGTTAATTTGAATTTATTAATTTAAATGTCCAATTATTATTAAAAATCACAGATTAACTAACTTCTGTCATCACCATAAAAATGACATGAGAAGTGTCAGTTTGCAAAAATCAGCAGGAACCAAGCCTTTAAGGTTTTCGAGATTTCTGTGTTGCAATCCTAAGAGGAACAGAAGTTAATAATTTTGACATAACATACACTTCTGAAGAGTGAAAGAAGATTTCAAAATTATGCAAAATATTTTCACAAAGTAAGAAAAAATAATCTTTTACTTTATGCTCATGCTAGAAAGCCCTACAACAAAATCGTGTAAGCCCTCCTTCAGGAAGGGAAAACACTGTCTAATGGTTATGGTTTAACTGTCCTGTCCCTCTCATCGTTATCCTGTTGCCTTATCAGCCATAGATGCGTTTTCAAATTACACTGCAGTTCCCCTTTAGCTAACAAAATATCGTTCTGCATATTCCAGTACCAAGTCCTATGTTTGTATATGGTTCCACACATTCTCTGTCTGCAATGAATATAAATCAAATGTGGCTCTTTTGTATCTTCATACCACTTTGTTTAATTTTAAATGCACAATTTGCTACAAATACTGACAGGAGAAATCATTAAAAATTCTGATTTGAAATATCTTTGACTAAAACTTGAACAAAATTGTAGTGGATGCATAAAATACTTTTAAGTGATTTTTAAATGGACATTCTTTTGCTTTTATTTTGCAGCTTTTTTTTTCCTGTGGACACTTTTAATAGACTAAAAGTTTTGTAAATTATTCTTTTCAAAAAGCGCATGCGCATGTACTTAATGAAATTCCATTCCAGATTAACTTTAAAATTGCATTCTTTAAAAAATGTTTAGAATGTTGCAGAAAAGAAACAGATTTTATTGGGTTCCTTTCCCCCCCTTTTATCAATTTGGATAGGTTACTTACAATGTTACTGAACCGAGAACTTATATCTATTCTGGGTAGAGCCAGATTGCACATAAATTAAAAAAAAAAAAAAAAAAAAAAACAAAAACCCAAAAAACAAAACCCTAAACTAAATAAATAAATAATTTAATATGTAAACATTCATTTTTCCATTGCATCCTTTACTGAAATGACATGATAAGCAAGCCAAGTTAGTATAACTATCATGCTGAAAACCACATACTATATATCTTGATTATTGAGATTATAATTACAATTAATTTTAAGTTCAGCTGGCATGTCTACAGCAGATGTTTCCAAATGTGCTTCACTAACTGTAGTCCTTTTTTCGTTTTCATTTTCCTCTCCCCACATGTACAGGGGTGCTGCAAGTCTGAATGTCTGCTTAGTAAATTAGTATTATAGGAGAAAGTCTGTGAGGGACTGACATGGTGGCACCAGTTACACCATACTGAAAATATGAGTATTTCAGCACAAATTGCTGACATACTGGTGACAAGTTTTGCAAGAACCAGTTTCATCCTTTAAAGTAATCATAAAGTAAAATCAAATTCAAGAATTTTAGCCTGACAGTATGCCATAAAGGTATGAGCTTCATAGTAGCATACATGTCCAATAATACAAGCCCATGTTCATGGCATATAGAATGCAATTGTGTGAAAGATGTAAGCCATGCTGTTGGTCTTGGCTCTTTTTCTGATAAGTTCTATGATCTGACCACAATTTAAACAGGAAGGTCAAAAATTTGTCAACTAGACATGCCGCTGATGCTGGCTGAAGAGAACAGACTGCACGGTGATAGAGTACATCAGTACATTACCATGACCTTTTTTCTGCAAGGAAAACTGAATTCTTAATAACCAAAGTAAATACATGTTCTTCAGCTTAACTGTTTCAGGTCATCATGTGGGAAAAAAAAAAGGGGGTTGAAAGTTCCTCACTGTGAAACAAAACCATATTGAAGAAGACCGGATTTCCGAAAGAAACAGAACCACAGAATCATTTAGGTTGGAAAAGACCTCTGAGACCATCAAGCCCCCCATCCTTGACCAACCACCACCTTGTGAAGTAGACCATGGCACTCAGTGCCACATCCAGTCATTTCTTAAATACCTCCAGGGATGGTGACTCCAATACCACTCTGGGCAGTCCATTCCAATGTTTAGAAACCCCTTCCATGTAGAAATTCTTTCTGATGTCCAGCCTCAACGCCCCCTTGCGTAGACTATGTCCTCTTGTCCTGTTGCTGTTTGCCTGGGAGAGGAAACCAAACCCCACCTAGCCTCACCCTCCTTTCAGGGAGATGTAGAGAGCCGTAAGGTCACCCTGGAGCCTCCTCCAGGGTTGACAACCCCAGCTCCCTCAGCTGCTCTTCATATGATTCATCCTCCAGACCCTTCACAAGCTTTGTTGCCCTTCTCTGGACACGCTCCAGCACATCAATGCTTTTCTTGTAGTGCCCAGAACCGAATACAGTACTCGAGGTGCAGCCTCACCAGTGCAAATAGTTATTGTAGTTATAACTGTTCCAAACAGAGCAGCAGAAATGAGTGTAAATAGCACATTATAGACAGAGCACTGCCAACAGCTGTAATTAGGGCTGCACTCAGAACTGTATTGCAAATTAAATGTTTTCACTTACTCAGTGTTTTTTGAAGCATTAATTCATCAGTTTACTCTTTTTTTCCGGCAGAACAAAGCCAAAATATACTGCTGTGAAAACGTCCTCAAGAAAACTTTTCTCAAAGGAGTTAGGAGAGTTCACTTTTCTCTTAGAAAAATTATTATGCCCCATTTTAAAAAACCTCAGCACAAATATGAGAAAGATGACTGAAATTTCAAGGGAATTTTTAAGAAGTAAATTTCACTGTGGATATTCATTTTGTGCTTGGCCAAATTTAAGAGATCTAAATATGTGTTTCATGTATTTTTATTGAATGAATTTTTTTAGCATGAATAGAGAATATTTGCACTTGGGAATGGGAATTTTAAAAAGAGAAAAAAGAAAGAAAAGGAAAGGAAAGTGTCCTAAGCTTCTCTCTCAGACTTCTTCCAATGTGGTAAATTATTTTCTAAGGAAAGCAATGAAACATGTTTGTATGTTTCTCTACTCTGCTAAAGCCAAAGGCAGCAACAAATACAAATCAAATAGAAGTCCTCGAAAATATGTCCTTTTTCTTTATTGCTCACCACAAATTGATTGCTCTACCAGCAACATATGACAACGTGAGTAACTACAAATGTATTTAGATTTGATTATTCACGGAGTCGATAAAGAATAGGACAACTGTTGACAGGATTGATCCAGTTCAAAACAAATTCCAACAGCAAAATGCAGTAAATCAAAGACAGACATAACATTGCATAATTTTTTAGAATTGGCACCATTTTACTCAAAAACCTCATACACTTGCAACATGATTTGTGGATTTGTATATATTTTAAATATATATCTAATAACTGTACACATACAACATTGACTAGATCTAAAATATTTAGCTGTGCCTTTCAGACTCCACATATACTTTTTCTTTGCATATTTTGTAATTTTAAGACATTTCTACAGATTGTACTAAAATAACTAATAAGATCTGATACATCTGCCTGCAGAAAATGTTAAAGGATGCAAGGCCCAGCATCCCTACCACTTATTCTGATAGAAAGAATGTATGCTCACTGACTTAGATAAAATTGCAAATAATTTCCATTGACATCTGTTTTACTAAAATCTGTTTCTATTTACAAAAAAGTATTATTTGTCTGTGCCAGCTATGCTGTCAGGGCTACAAAGTGCATTTTTCCTCTGAGAAAACTTGTAATTACTGGCATGTTGATGTAATTAATTAAAATCGTAAGTTTAATTTAATATATGTTTTAGTATTTTCAGTAGGCACAGAGTTACAAATGTATGTTTGCTTCTAGGGAAACAGACTATTTTTTTTAACTATCAAATTTTGTTCTTCTAATTAATGTTAATTGAGAAAACTACTCGTGCACTTTTAATTTCTGCCTATTATAAGACCAAATTGTTTAGAGACAAAAAAATGTACATGTTTACCAATTCTATTCTTGCATCATTTGATTTGGTTTTTAAATTTCTGTAGTATTATTTGCAGCACCATACAACTATGGAAAACATATGAAAGTAAATAAAAGGTATATTGAAAACAATTGTTCTTAGGACATTCTTTGAATAAAAATAAATTACCTGTGAAATTAGGTAAAGTATGATTACTGCTGGTGTGAAAAAAACCTTTCAGCCTTTCTCAACAGTGCAACTTTTTTTGGTTTTTTAAAGTGAATAAGTGAGCACAGGCTGAGCACATTTTGAAGTAGGAAGCCATAACTTGGAATGTCTGCAGAACAGAAGATATTACCGGTGTAAAAAAGTCACCTGACATTTTTACATAATAATGTAAATACATTACATAATAATGCCTTATGACACAGTGCATGTCAAAAAATACAATTCATCATCTCAGAGAGAAAGTTGCCTTTCTGTATATTAGCAACAGCATGATTATTTCAAGAAGCAACCAACTTCCATCTAAAAGTAACTATAATAAGTTCCATTAATATAATAACATAACAAAGAGTAATTTCTTCCCAAGGAAAAGTAAGAAATATTAAATGTTCAACCACTCATACAAATATTAACATTTTTATCCTTCTGGGTATATTTAGCATCGGAATAACACAAATTCAAAACAATTCTGTATTTGCAGAGTCCAACATATTTCTACAGTCAGTAAAAGCTTTGTGCTAGCATAGAAGTGAATTTATATCTTATTGATACAATTTCTGTTGCAAAAATGGAATAACTTGCAGTGTGGAGTGAAAATTAATTTGCACCTCAACAGATGTAAGTGAAGACAAAATTACCCATCTGCCAAGTAAGAAATTGCTTTAAAACAGATCTTTAAAACCGAATGAAAAGCGTTAGCTGTCCGTAAAGCGGAATTTACACTTTGCTTTCGTGGGGGAGTGAAGGCAATGAGGTTATTCAGCCTATATTTTAAGGGCCCCTACACAAATCATCATCCTACCAGACGTCTTGCCATGCACTCAATAAACAGAGTTCACAATAAGAGTTTGTTTCCATGTGCATCTATGTACGATGTAGATACAGGTGTTATTTCCTTTTGTTTAGAGAAAGTTCCTTTACTGCTAATTGTCCAGAACTTTGATCATTCTGTCATACTTTTTAATATGTATTGGTACTGGTCATTCAAAGGAATCTTGTAAAAATGGAAAATTTCAGGTTTACCTTTTCAAAACTGTACTGTTTGAAAGATTATTTATGGCCAGGAAATTACTATAACAAAAGCTTCAATCAACTTGCTGAATGTTCATCTCTATGCTCTATGCCTACAAGCTCAGAAAGGCTATACCTCAGAGGCAAAAACTAAGCAGATCCTTCAACCATTTAGGTAAATTTATTCCAGTGATCCGTAAGGTATTTCCATCACCTTGAAAATGATGATGGAAGCTGCTAACTTCGATACATCTCTTTTTTCCCTCAAGACAAGTAGAACTGATGCCAAGGGTATCTACATCTTCTTAGTTACTGGGAGTACTGCATAAATTTAGACTTATGAACAGGTACTGCTTTAATTAATAAGTTACTCTGCCTCTTTTAGTTACCTCTTAAACTGTAGCAGCTACACCTTTTTTCTTACTTAAAAAACATAATTTGCATGTTCAAACTACCTATCCTCTTTGCAATTCATTTGTCAGTTTGTGAATTGAGAGTATTCATCCTTTCAAAATTGCATAACCAGTTTTCTCCAGTTGGCATCCTAACATTTCCTGGGTCCAAGCTGAAGAATCAGAAACCCCAAAATGGCCAATTTCCCAGTTCCATGCATGCGATCTGGGATAACCAGAACAGCTTTCAGTCTAGACTGCCCTAGAGCTATGGACGTGGGCATCCTGGGCTCCCCAACACTTTAACACAAAAGCCAGCAGAGCATCAGTCAGCTTCATGTCACAACCTTGCCCCTATTCTGATGTATGGAGTGTCAAAACAGAGAAGTATCCATTTTGTAAGAAAATTTCAGACTTCAGAAAGACCTGGGAGACTTGTAAAAGGGCAGCAAGCTGGCAGATTTCTCCAGTGACAGATCCTCACAAAGCCAAAGCCAGACACAGAGCCTGCGGGTAAATCAGAATGTCTGCAACAGACAGAAACTCTTCCCCTACTTCTAGAGACCTCATGTTTCATGTACACATCAGAAATAGTGAATGCCAAGTGCTTTACTAGTCCCAGTGGTGAACGTCAGAATGAATGGGCAATTCAAATAAGAAAAAGTACCACAATTTGAGCTGGGTACATTATTTGATGGCCACATGGCTGCATTCATTTTAAACTTCTTTTAACAGTGTTTAACTCTGTTCTTTATTTTTCTATTTAAAAAATTTAAGTGAGGGGAAATAAAGGTTTATTTGGCCAGATGGCTAGACTTTGAACCAGGCAGATGGAAGACTGGCTGGTTCAAATCCTGCCTGGATTTCTGACAGATTTCTGGAGTCCACTGGCTTGGGAAAATTGTGTCAGACAGGCTATGCTCCCTCATCATGTTTCTCCACGGCAAGCAGCCACCATGCCTTTCCTAGGTTCAATCCAAAATTCAAAGATTTCAGGAATCCCCCTACTAACCAAAATTTAGCTGTCACCTCCAGAACCTGAATCCCTACAGGAAGCTGAGGACTTGGGATGAGTTCGCAAGGATCTTGATTTTTAGGTGACTGTCTTATGGAAAACTTGAGTGCTTTGTACATTCCAGTCACCTTCCTAGTGATAGTGGCCTGCAGTTATTGTCCCTGATAGCATCACTGAGCATCTACAAGGACCTTTTGAATACACTTTGCTTCTGAAACTATCTGTACCTTGAATCTCAGTCTTAATGAATTCTTTTTAGCTGTGCCACTCAGTGTATTTCAGCTACGCCTTTGACTCAGTGATCATAAATCCTCATAGTTAGATGGAAAAATATTTGTCTAGTGTAAAAACAGTAGGGAAAGGTGTTCTTTAGCTGCTGCTACAGTCCTACATTATCAGTAAAATGACATCCCTTCTCCACGGAAAGAGCTATTATTCCTATGAGGCCTAGAACTATCAACTGTTTGGGTTTTTCTAAAAAAGCACATATATATACCTAATGAATATATTCATACAAACATATGTGTAAAGGGAGGCTATATATCTAGTGGGAGAGGCAGGGGGAGGGAGAATATATGCCACAAGAGGATTATTGTATATGTTAAAAAATTACACTAGATCTTTTTGTCAAGCGACACTGGCAGAGTTTACATTAAGGGATTCATAAATTAAACCAAAGAGCACTACTAGAGAAAATGCTTGGAAAAGAGAGTGAGGCAGGAAAATGTGATATATTTGGGATGTTTCTTCTGAATTTTCAGGAGTTACTTTTAGAAAACAATTAAGGATAGTTAAAGCATAATCCACCACTGGATAGGAATAGGCTAAGCCAGTTACAGAAAGGTAAGGTTTGACACGTATTTTCCCTGCAAATGCAGTCCAGTTCCTGCAGCATTTTGAAACATGCTCAGAGGCAAGGGTTGGGAGGCTCATTGTGGAGAGCCTTCCCCATCCAGAGCACAGGAGAACTAAGGAGCATGAGAAGATGTCTCAAACATTTTGTTTGCTTTGTCAGGCACACAGTGATTGCTCTGTGCCAATAGTTCTGACAAACCATTCACCTCTGCACTCTTGACATGAGAAGGGCACTGTCAGGGCCCCATGGGGGCCCACCATGGCTCTGTCAGGGCAGAGCCCGTCAGCCAGAGCCCATCCCACCACCCCAGCCAGGAGCAGGGCATGGGGGCACCAGGGCAGCCTCGGCCCGAGGCACTGGGCACCTCCACTGGAAGGCTCTGGGGGCTGACGTGGGGTCCTAGGACAAGGATAGGATGTGGGGAGCCACAGGATGGGCAGGGACATGCAGGGCAGGCGCGGCCTCAGTGCCATGGTAGAAAGGGGCTTAAAGAATTTATCGTCATGGTGGTGGAGTTGGGAAACTGTTGGTGAAAGGCGGTTTAATGTTTTATTCATCAGTTTTACTTTTCCTATTTTCATGTGTTGGTGGTAAACACTAGATGTTAACTCTCCTACCACTGACGATTTTTTTCAGCAGACTACTGTATAGGTCTACAAAATGCTAGCTGAGCCTAAGAAAATTGTAAAGGTGCTTCAGCAAATGTCACCGTTTTCCTGCAGATTCAGACATGGGCAGTGAGGGCTTCATACATAATCTGCCTGTGCACCCTTTACTGTCAGAGCAGAAAGGAGAGAGACCAAACCACTCTCAGGAAGAAGGTAATTTCCTGACACTAAGGGTATTATCTGTTATGGGTTATGAATCAGTTTTTGGAATTACCCTCATCAGCACGATACAAATGGCAGCACTAAGTGCTATCCAAAAGCCTGCTAATCATCCTGAGGAAAAAAAATTCTTTCCATGGGTTGCTGAGCTGAGACATAATGTTTATTGATATGCCAAATATCTTCTAAAACTGTTCAAGCAACTTTAAAGAAAAAAACCCACAACTTAACATGGTGATTTGAGAATAATTGTTGGTAGATAATTAAGTTGGTAATTATAAAATCATAGAGAAGATATAAAAACAGATTGAAACAGTGAATTCTTAAGATAGTTTTGTGATAACCTCACTTTTGGATGGATTCCTGTTGTTTAAACGGGATGAGTATTAGAGCTTTAACTACATTTCTACAGAACTTACGGAGTGACTGTGCATCCCAAAATGGCCAGCTAGTACTGTGGGATGAAAAAGATGTTTCAGATACCAAAAACTGATGCAATAGGAAAAATGAAGAGCTGATAAGGGTAAGATAAAATAATTTTTTAAAAAAGGAAGAAAATAGAAAAATTCTGATGATGTAAAGAGGAGCTACTGCAAAGCATCTGATGAAATACAGCAGCCCTTAAAAGCAGAAAGGCAGAGAAGATCGAAAGGTCATGAGAAAATAAAATATATTGGGTATTTGCATGTCATGTTCTCTGTCTCTCTTCCCCACATATTATCTCTAAATTGCTTACAACCAGTTTGGTTTTTCTTCCTGAGAAAAACTGTTAGTTTTGAACTTTGAAACTACAAACTGGAAGGAAAATTGTCCTTAAAAAGTTACTTGAAACAAGAAATAAGTATTTGGGTGATTATATGTTAATATTTCCAGTGAAACAATACCATATCATCCACATTTTATATGGCAAATTATGAAAAATTTATATTTCAGTAGGGCTTAAAACGTATTGGTTTTGACTTTTTTGTTTCAGCTTCTATCACCACAACAAACCAAATTTATCCATTTTCTTTTTGAAACATGAAATAAACCTATTTCTGCCCATAAAATATTTTATTTTACTCAATCAGTGTTTTCTAATCAAAAAGATATTCTATAGAAATGTTTCTGAGCAGATGACGTGCTGCATGAGAGATGAAAAATAGACTCATTCTTGATTTCAAATAGCTTGCATTCAAAGGGTAAAACTGTCATTGCTCCCATAGACAGCCGTAGGGCTATCCTTGATATTCACCTTAGGTATGGGAGTGAAAAATGAAATTAACTGATATTACATATTAGTTTAAAGATCATGTTATACTTGTGGTCTTCAAGCCAAGGTCTGTGAATCCTCAGTGGATGCTGAAGATAATTTGAAGTTTCTTCAACAAATAGCTAAGAAGAATATATCTGTAGTTAATAGACTTATGCTTATTTTATAAGAAACTCACCAGCCTCAAAAATATTTTAGTCAATCGCAAACTTAAAGCAGCTGAATACCCATTATCCATGTTATGTCACAGATGTCTTTCATTGAGAAGCGTGGGATAGCAGCTCATACACAGACGTCATATACGATAATATCCCAGTGAGGAGTATTTTTCAGTAGTGGTTTCATACATTATGGTAAAAGATTTGCACCATCATGGCCCTCTACATATAAATAAATTTAGCAAATTAGTTCCATGTACTTAAACACTGTGTTCAATATTTTAAAATAAAGAAACAAACAAACAAAGAAAGCAAAACAAAGTATATTTCAAAATATAAGACAAAAATATAGGACATTCCTGACACAATGAAATACCAAAATACACTGTTGGTAGCTACACTAATGTTGCTCTTCCTGAGTGAAAGTTCTTGCCTTTATATAGCACAGAATAATCTGAGTTATAATAGAAATAGAGGAAAATACAAGATATAAATAACAGATGCAATAAAACTCAAGATTGCCACCAGCAAGAAAACAATATATTCCTTCATACATCTCCATTAAGGCAGCCAAAGTGCCAAAAATGATACTGTTCGTGGAGTTATGTCCTGACTCAGATGAAAATTTTCTTATATGGAGCTACATGAGTGTTAACTTAAAAGGGGTTACTCACATGAATCAGCAGAGTATGATTGGTCCACAGCACAGCTGGAAGATAATTCATCCCTCAGGAAACAAGTCCTGACAACTTCAGCATCTTGCTGAAAAAGTTCTCACTTCTGTCTTTTATCTTCTTATCTGGCCTCCAGAAACAAGCGATTTTTAATTTGGGGGAGGCAGGGGTAGGCTACCTGAAACATTCAGCATTCCTTGACTGCATAGCATTTACAGGTTTATAATCTTTAATTCATTTAATCTATATTTCATTTTTTAAAGGCGTTACACCAGTGTTTAGATTAAAAGCATATTGTGCACTACTACTTACTAACTCTGTATAGGCGGTGGTATAGGAGCTCCTTGGCCTGTGCCTATCCTAAAATCATATGTCCTTCATTACATGGCAGTCCTGGGAAGCGACTGTCCTGAATTCACGCAGAGCAGATTGAAGGGCTTTCTAAGTCTAGACTAAACCTAAGCAGTCATCAAGAGTTTTGATAAGCCAAACCATTGAATCTTGTCTCATCTATTCCTTGCTCTGTATTAAATCAGGTCTCAGCAAGTGTCCTGGATCAGCAACAAATTCCCATATGGATTTCTGATTCTGCTTTCTGAAATTTAGCAGCTTGAACTGGAAATCAGATGACTTTTACTGAATCTGGTCATATTTCTTCCTTCTATCAGTATTCTACCCATCTTTTCCTTGTGCTGTGCCCACACCACCTGCTAATCTATCTGGTCTGTTCCCGTGTCTGTTGCCTATATCCCAGGCTTTACTTGCCTTGCATTCAATAACTCTGTATCTGTGACTGCTGCCTTCAACCTGCCAATCCTGCAAACTCCTAACTTGCTCTCCTTCTCATCATAGTCCTTCTCTATTTAAGATGGGTCAGTAAGGCTGAGTTAGCTAATATTCCGGTATTCAAATGGCTCACCCATGTCATTCCCTTTGTGAGGTTGAAACCAAAAACACAGCAGAGATTTTCCACATTCTTCTGCTGGACCCTACAAGACACCTATATGCTCTCTTAACCACCTAAGTACTTCATTTTAAGAACAGAAAAATACTTTGCACACCTCATTTCCACTTGCCTAAAACTGCAGGTACTCCACCAGCTTCTTCATGCTAGATTCTCTGTAAGCTCCATACCCTTCCTCTGTCCTAGACCCCTATATCGCCTTTCACCCATCGTTATTCATTCCTCCAATAGATTTCTGCTACTCCCTCTATGCATTTGACAGAAACCATAGTTCCCTATTACATCCATATATATTTTCTATACAATACACTGTCCCCTTTTTATGTCATTTCCATTATTGCAGGACTCTCTAGATTTTCCATTTCCTTTTATTCTACTCCCAACACAGCATCACAGAATCAGGATGGCTGAGGTTTGAAGGCATCTCTTGAGACCACCTATTTTGCCACTTTACCTGATCCTGCTGCCCAAGAGGGACCTGCTAAAGCAGGCTGCCCTCTTGTACTGTGGAACTCAGAACTGGACTCAGCATTCCAGATATGGCCTCCCCAGAGCTGAGCAGAGTGTAAGATCATCTCCATCAACCTGCTGGCAGTGGTCTTCCTACTGCAGCCCAGGATGCTGGCAGCCATCAGTACAAGCACACATTGCTGGCTCAGGTTCAACTTGACCACCAGGATTCTCAGGTCTTTTTCTGCAAAGCTGCTTGTCAGCTAGCCAGCCCTCAGCACCTACCAGCGCATGGAGTACTCTCCCTGTCGCAGTTGAGGCGGACGCATGACACACACTAAATCTAACATAAAGTGCAGGCAAAAAGCGTTTATTCCAAGAGCCAGTGTCATATATATACACTTTTGTATGTTTATCATTCGTGTTAGTTGTCAATTGGTTGCTCAACTACTACAGTAGATTCATTGGCTATTTTAACTACACCATACTATTATTAGTTATCTACCACATAGGCATCCCAGGAATCCAAACAAAACACCAGCTGCAGCCTTGTTGCTGTTTACTCCCTCTATTGTTTTGAATTTCTTGCTTCTCTGGACTAGATTTCTCACAGGTAGAAATGGACTGTGCTGAGACCAATGTCAGACTCAGAATCAGACAGGCTTTCTGATCTGCTTTTAATTCCCACATCTCCCCACATCAGAGAGTCTCATTTCATCTCATTTCACGTCTCTTTATTCCACCTTGTCTGCCAGTGTTATAAGAAAACATTAAAATGTATCGTAAGAGTGTAAACTAGGAGTGGAGGCCGGTACGCTGGAAACTATCGTCCCCTTGCTAGATCTGAAATTCATCAGGTACTATGGCAGCTGAGCTAAGACAAAAGAATCTCTGTGACTCCCTCCTGTTCTTCCAGTTCTTTCAGGCTATGCACACTGATGTCAGTATTTGCTTGCAATGTCACAGTCTCTCAGAAGTTATAGTTGAAACTACTAACTTGAAAATACGACAGAATTGCCAAGATGGATCACAAGGTAGTTTGAGGTCTTGTGCCACAGACTGTCCTTAGCTTGTGAGATGCCTTTCTGACATAGTAATTCCACTAATAGTTTCACTCTGACATTGTTACTGCAGAGCTATTTGGGACCTGGCAATAATAGTATTATTTTCTTGGCAAGTGGTCAGAAGAACAATTCAGAACAATTTATTAGAAATTGTGTGTAGAGATGAGACAGAGGTCATTGAACTACAAAGTCACCATCTTGCTTCTAAATACATTTGCATGTTTCCATCATCCAAACTAATTTTCTGAAAGGTAGTCTGTAATTTCTTAACTTGACTTTGTTCCATTTACCAATCCTGAACATGATACTAGCTATCAGATATCTATGCTGAAAACATAAACAAAACCACAAAAAGAACCATATGTTCCTCATTTTCTAGCTGTTATCTCAACATTTGCAGCTTTTGCAGGGCTGAACTCCAAGCGTGGGAACATTGTCTTCCTTCATTCCAATGGATTTCATATGTACCTTGACAATAGTTTGCTTTCATGTCTTGTTTCTCCTTACGGACTATTCTTTTATGTGTTTTCAGCTATTAAGCACCAAATACAGAGAGAAAGCCGAAAATTTTGTGACCATCAAGAGCGAAACTAGTCACAGGTAGAACAAACGTGTATATGTTTGTGAGTATGTGTATACATTTGTGTGCACGTGTGTGTGCTTCAAAAACGCTGAAAGTAATAATGAGTTTGATTTGGACTGAGTAAAAATTTTTAATATCTCAAGAGATGATGCCACTTGTTCTGTATATTCATCACGAGCTTTCCATTTGCTGTTCTTCTTTTCTGTGAGCAAGTACAGTAAGTGTTCAAGCTCAGCAGTGGTAGGTGCTATACAAAGGATAACTAAGATGACAATCCTGTATACTCCTAAAATGTCTATGAGGGTTATGTAATATAGTAGCAAATAAAACTGCCAGCAGTTTTCAAGGGTATATCAGCATATGTAAAAGACCATGAAAATACATCACATAATGTCTCACATTTTTCAGCCTATTAGCTTGGATCCTCATTCAACACTGTGAAGTGCTCTATATATACAGATACTCATGTTCAACTTCTGAGAGCCACTCTCTCCCCAGAAAGAGTCAGATTATTCTGCATGACTAGAGCCTCAGCAACCATCATTTAGATACACAAGGAGACCAGTCTGTCTGTTCCCAGTGTGCATCACAATATAACTCACATTTCTTGCCTGATGTTTTGTACCTCAGCTGGTACTTGGCAGCTGCAAGGGTCATAAGTTGAGCTGCAAAAATATGATTCCAGGTAATTATTCCTCTGGCAGCTTTTCTTTTTGGAAAAGCCACAAAAGGAAACCACTGCTACTATAGGAAAACTGTGCTAAATACCTATATCTATCGAAAGATTAAGTTTCTGTACAGACTGTATTGAATTAAAAGCCCTGGTAATACAAGAACTTCCTGTTTGTGCTTAAGTATAAGAAAAAGGGGAATCTCAAAACACAGACAAAAACCCACCGTCAAAAATTAAATTCCAAGTGCAATTATAAAGGCTGTGGATTTGGTCAGTCAGTCTTTTGAGAACTGGCTTGAAGTGAAACAACCAATAAAGGTCCGGAACCAGAGAGAAGGAGCACAAAAGGCCACGTGCATACACGAGAGCAGTGAACGTGAAAATAATGAGATGCAACCCTGGAAAAAGGTTAAAGAGAAAGCCTTTGGATCAGGATCTGAAATACCATCAGGGATGAAGTCAAGAAAAATGTCATCAGCTGTGGCATTCTCTTGTATTTAGGGAAGCAGGACTTTTTATATTCTTTGTAAATATGCTGAATAACCTTAAGATTCCTGACTGTTATCTAGGTGGGTACCTCCTGGCAACTGGTTATATGCTTTTATCAAAGAAACTATAGAGCCACAATTAAAATTAAGATACAAAGCAGGCAATACTAGTTTCAATGTAACTTGAAACAAGTCAGTAAAACCAAGTGCAAAACAATATATTACTATTTCTCTTCTAAGAAAACACAACGGTGTTTGATCTTCAGGACTGCAGTCATTAGAATATAAAAGGTTGACATGAGATATCATAAATATAATGATTTAACGAAAGTAGTATTGAGTCTGTAGAACTTTTGTTTATTATTACTGTAGAATAACATTTGCTGTATATGTTTAAGTTTCTTAGAAAGTGACTGAGTGAGGTGAAATATATCGATGGAAGACTTCTGGTCCTCTCACAAAATTTTATTACATCACAGTTACCTCTTACGGGTCAGGGTGACTCAAGTTCGTGCAACATTTTCTCAAAAGCAACAAAACTGTTTCCTGATGATGTGACAGAAATACATTCCCCTTTTCCAAATATTTGGGGTGCCAATGAGTTTTCTGTTGATGGATCCATATAGCACTGAACTAATTTAATGAACATCATATCACAATATTATATTTTAGGAGAAAAGCCACATATTTCAATAATACTCTTCCTTTTAACCTAAAAATGCATTAAAATTTCAGTAAGTTTATAACTCTATATGTTTCAAAATGTTTTTCTTTATTTCACAGTATTTGGATTTTCTTACTTTAATTCTCCAAAGTTCTTCTGTTCATGCATGAGAATACAGTTCCATTATTGAAAAAGGTCAAGGTTTACCTCCCTCCATTTATCCTAAATATGCTCCTGTTAAAATGATTCTTTACCAAGCAACTTATTTTACAGCTCTAGCAAAAGGACACTAGTGCCTTAATTAAAACACTGTACATGGAACTGCCAGCCTTGCTTCAGTCTGACTTTTTTATTGAGTCTGACAGTTAATCTAAATCTTCATCAACAGGAGATAAATTTCTTTTAAGTTCACAAAAAAAATACAAACAAGAAACAAACTTCTAGACTGTGATTCATTTTCAATCTGTTAATGAGGATGCACTTTATGATTTGAAGGCAACTGGCTGTTCAGAGAATCTTAGAATGTATGCAATGTGTTTGTTCACCTTGATCATGATGGACCAACTATGCCATTACATGTGAAAACTCAGAAACAATTCCTTCTGAGCACTCTCTTCTGAAAGAGGAAAAAAGGAAAAAGAAATAGTGGGACACTGAGCATAGGAGAGGGAAAGAGAAGTACCCACAGAAAATACTAATAGATTGACAATGTCCACTCCCCATGTTGCATAATCCAAATGCAAAGGGTGTGAAATGAAAACAGACAATATACCACTATGGAGACGTCGTTGAATAGATGAGAAATTTTGTCAATCTGAATTAAGTACCTTAGCATATCACCTAATGTCTTTAGAAGCAAAATGAGGATCGATGTTCCTGTCTGAACCAAGCCAGTTAGTCAGTTAACCTTGTTAATCGCAGTTTCTTTTGTGACCTGGAGCAGACAGTCCGTAAGTTAACAGAATTAGGGATAGCTCCACAAGGTATAATAGCTTTGATTTTCAAGGAACAAAAGGTCCAAATAAAAATCCTGTTGAGTTTATTTAAACTCACAAATCCAAACCACATCGATATCTCACAAACTTCCTTTACTGATCTCATTATCCCTGTAACCACAACAACAAAGCAACTCAAAAACCCAAAAGTAGGATATCTGTCCTTGTGGTGGGTTGATCTTGTCTGGCTGCCAGACTCCCACTTGGTCTTTCACTCCTCCTTCTCATCAGGACAGGGGGATAAAATAAGGTGGAAAAGCTTGTGGGTTGAGATGCAACAGAAGCTGCATGTGGATGAAAACCACCAAGACGAATTCATTCACTACTTCCTGTCAGCAGGCAGATGCCCAGACACTTCCTGGAAAGCAGGTCCTCAGCACTCATAGTGGTTGTTTGGAAAGACAAATGCCTTAGGTATGAATGCCCCCCCCCACCTCCTTCTCCTTTCTCCCATCTTTAGCTGATGAGCATGGAGTCGTATAATATGGCATATCCCTTTGTTCAGTTGGGTCAGCTCTCCCAGCTCTCTCTCCTCCAAATCTCTTGCCCACCCCCAGGCTACTGGCCTTTGGGTAGAGGAGAGGCTTGGAGAGAGAGCCTTGATGCTGTGGAAGCCCTGCTCAGCACAGGTAAGACACTGCTGTGTTATCGTCAGTGTTTTAGCCACAAGCGTGCAGCACAGCACCCTATGGGCTGCTGCGACAAAAGCTTACTCCATGCCAGCCAGACCCTGGACAGCCTTGAAATATCTTTCTTTCTTTCTTTCATCTATGATGTTCCCTTCAGGGTGACTTTTTTCAGTTCTTCAGACAAAGTAGTAATATATTGTCATTATAATGCTTTTCCCGAGCTTTAGTAGATCTGACTAAAATCAATTAGATGGAAAATATGGCCTCAGTGGTGTCTGGATATGGCCTTTTCATCCTCCCTGTCAAGTCTAATATTTTTTTAATTACAAATCAGACTTTTATTTTAATTAGAAATTCTACAGGATTATAAAGAATGAGAACAAATATTGACAAGCATTCTATACTAGGAGATGGTATTGCCTTTTGCAAGGCCATCTATGGTTTAACTCAATAGTATTGATATACAAGCAAGTATCCTCTTTTCTATAACTGGGCTCAAAAATTTGTCATTTTCCACCAAGAAATACTGAAGCATTGGAACACATCAACAAATGAAAGCTCTGTAATAATTTAAAAGTACTCTGAATTTAAATACAATTTAAATCGCATTAAGAGTCAATAAGTGTTGAAGTGTACTATGGTTATAATTTGATTAATCAAAATACTGATATATATTCTCTAATTCACCAATACAACTGAAGTTGCTATGTATTTTTACAATAACCTGGAAATTGTGTGAGGACAAGACAGTTTGATGCCATGGGACACTTTTTAATCATAGCAGGGGCTTTGTTGTATCCTCATTAAATATGTGTGTGATCTTATACACAAAGAGATGAAAGTATTCACTACCTTTGTATCAAAAGAATTAAAAATAGCCAAGAGCAAGACATCACTTCAGCAGATGAAGTACTGAGAAGACCTAAATACATCCACTATTTGCAAACACAAGAGGGAAAAGTAAAACTCGTTGAAGATAGAGATTCATCAGAATAAATAGTTTCTTTTGGAGAATCGTGACCGACAAAGTTCTAAGTTACATATGGAACAACAATAAATATCCAGGTCAAGAGACAACCTCTTTTTTCTCATGTCAATGAAAGAATGACAATGACATATCACCAAAGAGATTACCACTAGCGAGCTTCCTTAGCAATGACACATTGCCTTTCTCGGGACTTACCCACTATTGCATAATGTTTTGCTTTAGAAACACTCACACGGAGGGCCAATAGAACCACTCTTGGAAAAAAATACTGGTTTCAGTTACATTACAGAAATTTCTTCTTCATACCGAGCAGGTGACTTCAGCTACAAATTTACAAATCAGTGAAAATGGAGAAGAGCCTGACCCGCACTCTCTACACAGAATCTATATTTTACTGATGTGCACCTTATCCTTTTCCCAATTCTGGAAGTTGAGCATGCGATAAGTTTTCCCTCTTATATTTATGGAACTTGGGTCACAGGTGACTTTTGACACAATCTCCCAACAATAATGAAAATTTGAATTTGTATCTCTTATGTCATCTCCAAGCATTAATTGTAATGACGCAAAAATCTACTATTGTGAAATTAGCATTTTTGGAGTAGAACATCTACCTCTCATTCAACAGCACTATGTTCCCAGAATCGAATATTTCACAATTAGCAAAGCAGAAATAAAACACTTCAGAGTTTTTAATGTGCCTTTCAATATAAATCCTTTCTTACAGTATTTGGGATAGTCAGAATAAAATTACGTTTGGCAACAGAACATTTAAGGAACACATTTGTGTAAATGTTCATTTCCAAGGATCTTGAAGACTATTGATTAGGCAAGATAGCAGTCACCTAATTCTATGGAAAATGAGAGGTAAAAACACTGTGGGAAGTTGTCAGTAAGCAAGGAACCATATAAAACTTTTTATCATTTTGACCACTCAAAAAGTGAAAAATTGTATTCTACAGAAGTATTTTAATAAATCTGGGATAACCCATTTCTTCCAGAAAGGTTTCTGAAGGCAACATCTTAAAAGTAGATGAATATAAAGTTTAGGTCAACCTTTCTACTCTTTCTAAAAGTCTCACCTGCTTCACTCCTTCCAATGCCTTCCATCCACTCTTCATGGCTGGTGCTAGTGGTAAATTTCATTGGAAGTAAAGAAAAGGACTCAGATTGGCCTCCCACATACCTTCAGAATTTTAAAAATAGCACACCAGCAGCGCTGTGAGGAGGTCATTGGATGAATGTCTTCAAAGAACAAAGTGGACACTTGTTCCTACTCCCTACTTTTGCCAGCCAGCAGTGCTGTCCAAGCAGACAGATACCAAAGAAACAAACAAACAAAAAAACCCCCAAACACCTGATGATGACTTCTGAAAGATAAAATATTAAATTCTGACATCTCATGCTTAGTTGATTATTCTCTTT
This sequence comes from Oreocharis arfaki, assembly GCA_013398015.1. NCBI lineage: Eukaryota > Metazoa > Chordata > Aves > Passeriformes > Paramythiidae > Oreocharis > Oreocharis arfaki. The sequence continues at coordinate 89,182 of VZRR01014186.1, read as the reverse complement.
ATATTTGACAGTCTATCACTATTACATATAAGAAAGACAATTTGCAGACATTTTGCATAATTGCTCCTCTGCTTATTCTGTGTCTTAGAAGAGATTGTATGATATTTTTCAATTTCTAAAGACTTTTAAAGAAATTAAAGTTATTCACAAGTAAGAATTGGCATGCTTGAAAATATGACTTTTGCTTGAAAAAGCAAAGGAAGTGCAGAATACATCAAAAGCTAGGTTTGTCACCATCCTCCAGTGAGCAGCCTGTGAACGAATTGTTAGGTGGTAATGAACAAATCAAATGATCTCAGTTTCTAACTTCATTCTTTGGCACTGTACTTCTCTCTATAAATGCTATCCCTTTGATAATTAGTGACATTTTCATTTTCCAAATACAGGAATATGACCCAGAGGTTTACAGTGCTGTCTCAAAGTTATATTCAGGACTAAAAGAGAGATTGTTTAACATATTTACGTTATTTCAAAATCTAAGCCTACCTGATACATTACTAAGAATAGAACACAAGCCATCCTCTCCAAAACCTAATTAATTTCTTTTAATACTGTAGGAGAGTGATTTTCAGATTACTAAGAGGGGAGAAAACTGGTAAACAGGACAGAAAGGAATACTGCTACATAAAGTATATAATAGTAAAATTTAATCTAGCTGGTGTTAAAACCACTAAAGCCAAATCAAACTTGAAACACATTTCTGTGTTTCACGTATTCAACACTGAGGGCATAATCTGAAATCGAACAATAGACATCCAGTAAAGAATAAAAGCAGTCCAAGCAGCAAAATGGCTCAGGGAACAAAACTTATTTTTATTTACTGCTTCCTATTAGCAAACTCATTCAAATGCAGATACTCAAAATAACGGCTACATAGAGGATTCCACTCTGGGATAAGTAAAACTGACTTTTTTCAGCTAAATACAACATCACATCTTTTCCTTTTAGCCCTAATACACTAATGACTGCTCAAAGCTGCAGCCATTTGCCTTATGATGAATGAGTTACTGGCCTCTGTGTAACTCATATTGATGGGAATCAACACACAGAGACCATCACCACAGCTGCTGTTAATTAGCAGATTAATGATAATATAAAAAAGATGAAGCAATGTGTGTGATTTGCTGTGTTGCTGTGGTATCTTGTAAAAATGTAGGTAGACAAGTGGCTACCTTTTTATTACCCAGATAAGAGGAATGATTTAAGAAACTGAGAAAATAATCTGCCATATAACATACTTTGTGTGCATTCAAATGCTATTCAAAGTGAAATCTTGTCACTCAGGAGCTGTCTTCATAAATCATTGACAGATGATAGCAAATGTCCTCAGCAGTCAACATCTGAAGTGATTAATTTCTTCAACCTTGACTTATAAGGCTATTTGCTGTAATTATGCTGAATACATGGCTTGGTCAAACCTGAAACACTGGCATGCATGTCATACATCTAGGTCCCAGTATTCCGCCTTGTTGCACCAATTTGGAGTCAGTGAAAATTCTGTAGGAGAAAATGCAAACCAGGGATGATGTCTTAAGGGTTATGAAGCTGGCACTACAATTAGTTTGTGGGTAACTCTTTCCAGAACTCTCTAACGCAGTCAGAAGACACTGGGGATTCAACTGGTCATTTTTACCTTTCTTCTTTTCTGCTAATTTCTTAAAAAAAATCTAAGCACTTTTCTTTCCCAACTAGTCTGTGTTGAATTTCCAAAGACATTCTGAAATTCAAATGTATCTTTGTCTGGAAAGAGTTCTCAGCAACTTTCAGACCCCTTCACCCTCACACACAAATGCACATATGTATGCATTATATGAATTAGTGGCTCAGCTTAACTCATGGACAGAGACTTAACAGCTGACAAGAGGCTGGATTTCCTGTGGCAGACTCCCTACAGCAGTTTCCAGGACATTATTATGAATTAGGTCACCACAGTCAGGATCCACCCCCCTCCCCCAGCTACCACGCTGGTTTCTAGTACAACAAGTAGCTTAATCTCCTTGTCTCTCAGTTCTCATATTTAGATTAGCCACACACCTTTTTTGTATGGGTCATTCAAATTTAGACTGCAAGGTATTAAGGCACAAATACAGCACATTCAGCATAACTAGACCTTTATGACAGCTAAGGCCTCCAGGTGGTTCTGCAGAAAAATAAAAGAAAAAAAAAATTAACATCAGTGTGAATGGATTCTCTTGGTATAGCATGCAGCAAATTCTTAAAGTTTAAAAATCTTCATATTTTCACCAGAAGACAATGATTTGTCTTTTGTGTTGGACATTAGACTTCAAATAAGATGAGAAACAACAGGACAAAAGGTAAGGGGGAAAGGACTAGATTTAAGATGCAACCTGCTGATTGTCAGCATTTTAAGACATTCCTTCCATTATTTACAAACTCATTAGCAATTCTCCTGACTTATGCAGCTGTAATTAATATTTGTTTCCTGCAGTCTTTTCCTCCTGATTCACTGTAGGCCCCTACCTCCCATATTCTGTAAGCAAGTTAAGCATTTTGTCTGAGGTGATGTGAAGGCTCCAGCTTGTTTTCAATGTGGAACATCCCTTTATAGCTCACTCACTGTTGGGAGAGAGGGGCTAGTTGGGGTAATAAGGAAGTACGAGGATTTTAATTGCTGAATAATTATTACATGCATAGCTGGCAAAATATACCTCTCTGAAGGACTTTGGAGAAACGTTAAAAATCTATGTGCAAAAGTATCCAATACAAAGTGTGTTAGGCTCGAAAAAATTATTTTGATACTAAAATAATTAAAGGGCACGTTTGGGTATGGATGAAAACAGCACTTTACAAACAAGATAAATTTCCACTTTCTTAAATTGCTGAATTTTTAAAAATCCAGAATAACAAACAAAACCCCTTATACTTGATTGAATACATTGTCATTTTGTATAACTTAGAATTATTGAAGTAATAAACTTGAAATGGGGAATTAGGTAATCTTTATGGCAGTGTTACTGTTTCGTTCACAAGAGGTTATTTAGACATACATTTTAAAAATACAATGTAGTTAATAACCTCTAGATTTTTGTTACCCTTGTTAATTTTGGTAATTAAAGTTTGTGTCCTGAAATGTAAAATAATACCTTTGCAATGCAGAAAGAATTTCCACATAAACTGTGATGAATCACTTTTATATCAGGTAGCTGTTTTCCAGAAAAAAATTTGGGATTACAGAGGAAGAAAACACTCATGCTGCACTATATACTTCACACAAAGTAAAAGAAGGACTGAACTTTTCTGTGGTTGTAACAACATATAATCTACTTAGATGACAAATTTAGATGAGATTTGCAATTAAACATTATTGTCAATTAGGTGCAAATAACAAATTCTATCTATCAAAAATTAGAATAAGATCTATTTCCAGACCCTCTCCTATGATTCTAAAAGGCTGTTAAGGTGAATGAAGTGCTGCATTCTGGTGAATCCACCCTGGTTTAAAGCAAATCACACATCTTATTCTCAGAACTGTGACTGTTATGCACTTTGCTGAGAAGGAAATCACTTATACGATATTGTCAGACTTAAAAATCCGGCAATTAAAGTCTGCTTTAGTCTCTTAATACTCTTTCTGTCTAGATAACTATCAGTTGTGTTCTTAAGTTGCTTTAACACAGGTCCAATTATGCAGGACCTCACAATCCACATTCACTGAGACTCATTACAGGTCAAAATGATCCTAAATTTTAGTTTAATCTATTTAAATATTCTAGATCTTTGGAAAGAAAGAATAAATAGAAGCAGTGGCTTAAGAATACCTTTTGGACACTGAGTTCTGTTCTACCTTGTGTTTCTCTTTGGCAAGTGATGTCACTTGTAGAAAGAGAGAAGCCTTTTCCTAAACAATATAGGGCAGCCATAACAGAAAGATGTTTCAACTAATGTCATTTTTTCAGTTTTTATCAAGTAGTTCAGAAGTGACTTGCAGAAGTGGTAGTCAAACTGGTTTCCTACGGCTCCTTGTACTTGCATATCTTTTTTCGGCAACAGCAAATTGAGATATCTGTCCATGCAACAAGTAATCTGATTAGATAGGAAAGGAATTGTCACATAGATCAAATTCTTTTCCAACTATTACTTCTTTAGTGCGAACACAAAGCTTTTCCTTTGCATTTTTTTACAGCATCACATCTGATTGCTGTGATGAAATCCATTCTGGTTTGATCCTTGTGTCTGTGGCTCTTTTCAGAACTGGTATATGAGTTTTCATCTGCTTTGTCAACCAAAACAAAAGCAAGTGGGTTTCAGCTGCAGGCTGCAACAATTATTTTTTATAAAGATTATAGAATTGATTTCAGAGGCAGTTGGGCATGGTACTGCCAAGGCTTTAAGATTAAATTTCCAATTGAATATGATGGAGCTGTTAAAAAATTAACATTGGGCATCAATGTTACAATCACAATGCCGTAGACAACATAGTAATTACACTGGTGGATTGCAGAGCTCTTCTTCACAGACACAAAATATAAAAACTATATGCAGATGACATTGTTTGAGTTTAAATAACAGAAATTGATCATTAGCAAACCCCACCAAAAAAAAAATCAGATTCCTCATATTAAACTTTAGCACAGGACTCTATAACCTCATGTTTTTCCTAGTTGTAATACGTTGACATAGATTAAATGGGGTTTTAAAATATCACAGTTTGATAGACGATGATCAGATAAAGAGCTTCGCAAGAATCCTGTTCTAAGTTTCAGACGCTGTTTCATTTAAAAGTTCAGTGTGACTTTCATCACCTGTTTCATCCTTTTGCTTTCAATAGCTCGGGGCGTGATCATTGCCTCCCTGAACATGTTGCTTCTGGTTGCAAGCGTTCGATGAGTTTTATCGTCTTACTCATCATCAGATCCCTGACACCAAGTCCAACTGATGACTAATTGTCAGTGGCACTCCTAAGGCGTTGATTCAGAGAACAGTAAGATTTAACATCTCTATTTATGTCCTGCATGATGGAATGGCATGCACTCCCTGGAAGGTCACAGATGACAGCAAACTGGGGTGGGTGTGGTCCATTGAGTAGAGGGCAGGGCTACTACTGGCACAGAGCTTGGCAGGCCGGAAAAATGAGCTGCCAGAAACCTCAGGTGTGTCAGCAAAGGCTAATGCAGAGTCCAGCATTCCTGATGAAAAAGTCAAATGTGTAAGTAGCACACCAATGTAGCAAAGACAGCCACCTGTATCTTGGGCTGTACTGGCTAGAGCACAGCTATTAAAGGAAGCCGGTCCTCATCTCTCCTTAGTGCTTGTGAGATTGCATCTGGACTACCAGGTCCAGTTTTGGTCTCTCCAGGACAGTAAAAAAGCAGATGACGTGGAATGAGCCCAGGGACAAGCAACAAAGATGACTGGTGAGCTGGAGTACATGATGTACAAGGACGTATTAAAAGAGTTCAGTTTGTTCAGTCCACAAAAAAGAAGGCAAATAAAAACAGCTGACTTGCTGTCCACAATTATGTTATTTGATTATTTCTAGTTTTCAGTTCCTCCAGAAATTCCTGAGGAAATACTATCACAAAACAAAACAAAACAAAACAAAAAAAAAAAAAAAAAAAAAAAAAAAAAAAAAAAAAAAAAAAAAAAAAAAAAAAAAAAAAAAAAAAAAAAAAAAAAAAAAAAAAAAAAAAAAAAAAAAAAAAAAAAAAAAAAAAAAAAAAAAAAAAAAAAAAAAAAAAAAAAAAAAAAAAAAAAAAAAAAAAAAAAAAAAAAAAAAAAAAAAAAAAAAAAAAAAAAAAAAAAAAAAAAAAAAAAAAAAAAAAAAAAAAAAAAAAAAAAAAAAAAAAAAAAAAAAAAAAAAAAAAAAAAAAAAAAAAAAAAAAAAAAAAAAAAAAAAAAAAAAAAAAAAAAAAAAAAAAAAAAAAAAAAAAAAAAAAAAAAAAAAAAAAAAAAAAAAAAAAAAAAAAAAAAAAAAAAAAAAAAAAAAAAAAAAAAAAAAAAAAAAAAAAAAAAAAAAAAAAAAAAAAAAAAAAAAAAAAAAAAAAAAAAAAAAAAAAAAAAAAAAAAAAAAAAAAAAAAAAAAAAAAAAAAAAAAAAAAAAAAAAAAAAAAAAAAAAAAAAAAAAAAAAAAAGCCAAAAGAAAACAAAAACCTCTAAGGAAAAAAAAAGCCTGAGAAGATTGTGAAAGCTTTTTTTGCTTTAAATTCTTTGGTTTAAAAGCATTTGGGAAATTCAATTGGCCCATTAGTGATTAGATTTGAAGGGGAAATTCAATTTCTATGGTAGAAAACAGGTAAACCTAATTTTTTCACTAAGATTATATTTTTCCTTCTCTCTTACCTATGAACAAACTCAGCCTGACACCTAAATAGCATTGTTCTTACCTGCCTGCTCTTTGCCAGTTTTGTGACTGTGATTCCTGAGGTGACCAGGTTAGTTCCCTTAGCTCCCCTCTATATATTTGCCCATGATTCTCTGCCTTGGCTTGCAAACTTCATTGACATAAGTTGGTTTTATATGCAAAAGTTCTAAACCTCAATCTTCATGAAACTTTATTATTCATGAGACTGGAACAAGTAATATATGTCAGCCACCCAATTAGTCTCCTTTAATGCGCTTTTCAATTGCAATGATGTTGCAACAGCTCATTGCAGAGTTAATGGGGCTGAGTGCAGCAAGCAGGCACACACAACTTGGAAAGGATTCTCTCCTCCAAAAGTTAATTTCTCCATGTGGAGCTTATTTCCTGTATATTACAACTTGTTCCACCTAATCCAGCTGGAAAATTCCTCAATAATTCTTCTGTCATTTATTAAAATTTGTAAGTGTAAATATTATCTGCAAGCTCCAGTTGCAGTAAATCTGAAGTAACTGAATACTCGTAATCTTTTGCCACACTAAAGGGTTAAATGTTTGGATAGATCCAAAACATCAGTACCATGATAAAGTTAGTTCTTAAGAAGTCTTAAATTCCAGTATTGAATTTTTTATACCTGGTAGACTAGTTCTTAAGACAAGAAATCTCACTTTTATGACATGTTTCTTCCTTTTCTCTACTATGAAACCCTTAATCACTCAAATCGGTACAATTAATTGATGAAATATCAGAATGAAAGAGATTTCCACATCAATAACATAGTAAATGAAGAGTCATAGGGTCGCAGCAGCATTATAGTCAAAACAAAAGTATTCTAAAACTATTGGTTAGAAGAAATTAGGAGTGATGATCACTTAGTAGAGCAACAACCTTTTCTCTTTTTGATGAATAATTAACAGAGAAAACACACAGAGACACAGAGACATACAGAGACAGAAGAAAAACTGAAACAACTTTTAATCTTGTAAAAATACTTCTGTCAATAAATACTGAATTGAAGTCACATCATGTTTGTTCTAAGATAGAAGAGCCATGGAATTTCCTCAGAAAAATGCAGACTTCTCATTAAAACAGCAATGATATTTTCCAAGCTGACAGTTGGGCTGTGTGATTTAGTTCACTGGTGCTTGTAGAATTATTTAAGGTAGTGGGATACTGTAAATATATTGTCTCCCAATCTCATAATTTCTATTTTCATAGGCTATTGTTATTCACAGTTTCATAGAATAAAATGAAATAAAATAAATTCCTGTTATTTTGTTTTAATTTGTTTGGTTGGTTGTTTTTTCTATCTGTAATTTACTTTTATTTCAAATTAAAATGTTGGGTATTTCTTCTACACTTCATGAGGAAGAAAAACTCTCTAAGTCTTCATCAGTGTGGCTATATTTAAAATAAATTTATACATTGATTTAAATGACCTTATTTTTCCTTTAAGTTTTGAAGTGTTTTTGTCTTTTAATGCATGATTGAGCTGTACTTCCAGAGCTGCAGAGGGCAAAATGGTTCCAATTAAACTCTCTTTTTTCTCATACACTGATTAACTGCTTAGAGCCACACTTCAACCCTGACCCAGGTGGAGGTAGATATTAAAATCTAGAGGCTACATTATCTTAGGCTAGCAGTGATCTGTTACAGATAATTTCCTGTCCATCTTTTCATCTGCTGAGAGGAAAATGGGAAAATTGGGCAACTTAGAAAAGTCAGTAGATGTTTTAACATCCAGCTGCAGAGATCAGAACCAGACCACGAGCACCGAACTTATAAGTAAAAAGAAACTCTAATTTGCTCAGATAGTTGCTGTCTTGTGGGTGCACCAGAAATCAATAGGGCTTTTATTTTTTGTAGGCTGAGATCCATTTAACTTTGTTTTAACAGGTTAAGCAATTAATCCAAACAAATTGCCCCAGGTTCCTTTGCAGTCCAGTGAAAGACAGATCCAGAAACTGATTGACCCTATTTTAAGATTTTCATTAAAGACAAGTGGGATGAATTCCCTTTTAGAGATGGCTTTGTTTCACTGTGGGCAAGGAAAACCCACGCAATTAGCTTATAAGAGACACTTAACTCTTTTACAAGGCTGAAGCTGGAGACAAGGATGCCCTCCCTTCATAAGTAGACGTTGTCCGACTTCCATCACACTTTACCTGCAACATGCTCCTTTGCAGTTTTCAGATTCTGACCCTGATTCCTTGAAGTGGTTCATTTATATCAAGTCCACAAAACTGGCAATTTTCCATAGACTTTTCAACTGCCAACGCGGAGCAATAAAATAAGATTGGGGGGAAACTCCTCAAATTTCTACTTCAGTTCATGGATCACTCTGTTCTTGTGGGCAGACTTGATGCTACCACAGGAAACAACAGGTTTTAATACAGAAAACAGTTGAAAAAATTAGGATGAAAATCATACAATTCTTCATAGCATGTGGCTGAAATAATTGCCACAAAGCTCTGTTCTGGTATCCACTTCTTTTTGTATTTCAGACTAATTCAGGGCCCCGCTGACTTACACTGAATTTTATGCAGACACTGGGACATTAAAGAAAACAGAGCTATTATTCTGGTCTTACATATTAATATTAACGATTTCCCTATTGACCAAGATGGATAGATTGGACTCCTTTAATACAAAATTATATTTTTCTGTGTGGTGGGCTGACCCTAATCAGCAGCCAAATACCCACCCCTCCCCTTGCTCAATCTCCTGTGGGATGAGGAAAAATTAGAAGGAAAATAAGACTCAGGGATCTAAATAAGGACAATGTAATAAGCAAAGCAAAAAGATAAATTCATTCATTGCTTCCAATCTTCAGGCAAGTTCCATTCCTTGAAAAGACCATTCCTTGAAAAACAGAACCTCAACAGGTGTAACAGGTGCTTTGGAAGATAAACGCCATAACCACAAGCATCCTCTCCTTTCCTCCTCTTTCCCCCTATCTTCTATTTCTCAGTGCAACATCTTGTGGTATGGGGGTATCCCATTGGTCAGCTGGGGTCAGCTGTCCCAGCTGTGTCCCCTCCTGACCTCTTGCCCACTCCCAGCCTAATCTTTTTGGTGAGGAAGAGAAAAAGCCTTGATGCTGTGCCAGCACTGATCAGCAATAACCAAAACACTGCTATGTTATCAAGTCTGTTTTAGACCCAAATGTAAATCACAGCACCATATGGACTGCTATGACAGAAGTTAACTCCATCCCAGCCAGGCTCAGCACACTGTGAAATGAAGTAAATAGTTGGAATTATTATACAAAATTTGTCTCTTAAGAAAAGGAGCTCTGATTGTTTCACAAATGAGGTGGAACAGAGTTCTTTCACATCTTTGTCTATAATGGCACATATTTTTCTGTGATTAGACTAACTTATATCTCATATGACTTTGATATAAAGCTTATTTATAATTTGTTGCCTATTTCTTCGAGTTCTAGCACTTTACTGGTATGTACTATCTTATTTATAACAGGGAGTTCAAGAATCAAAATGCATCCTTTGTAAGCTTTGCTACAGAATATTTCCTTTAGAGTATTCATATCTTTTTTTGCTGGACATTTCTATTGATAACAGACACTCAAAGTAAAGATGGATATTTTGCTTTTACTGTCAAGTGTTTAAGTGCTTCCTTCTTTAGAACTGCCAAATTGCCAAGTGTATGAACTGAAATGTTGCTCTGTTTGTATCACGAAAAGACTGTATTTTTTTCCTTGGCATATTTTTAGTTTTGGAGGAAAAGAATGACCTTCTAATACACTAATTGTATTGATTCAAATATAACTGTCAATCAAAAATGAGAGAGAAGTATGAAAGTTACACCAAAACATTCTGATGAATCCTTGTTCTGACTGAAAATACATGTATATATTTAAATCATTTTGGGAGAAAAGTGCAGAAGAAAAAGAAGAAAAGTAATGTGATACAAAGCTTTATTCAGTGTAAGGGGATTGACTGAGTTTGTTTCATTGATTTAAATTCAAGCACCACAAATGAAAACTCTGTTTGGACAACAGGATTCTCTTTAAATATTCTTTGTGTAGGAAATTTACATTTGCATCTACATCGCCAGGGTTCAGAGAAAAAGGATGAGATAAAAGATACTGTAAATTTGTCAAAATGCTTAAAATAGAATTCTGGGGCTCAGTGATGGTGAAGTAGGTCTATCAAATAAAGAAGACAGAGAAGATATATGCACTGTATTATAAAAATACTCTGTCATATAGTAAAGAAATTCATCTTATGATTTGTTATAGTCCTAGTCTGTGTCCCAAAAATAACTGGTGGTGTTTATATAGATTTCTTTTCTGTCTTGCTTTAAACTGTATCTCCTTTGGAGCTTCCCCGTGATTAAAGGCACGTAACTCATCCAAGGCTTCTATCCCGCACCCTTCTTTCTGTGCATTCCAAATCAGTGGAATTCTCATTCATCTGAGACTTCTGGGATAGACCTAAGAAGTCCTTCCACTACTATTTTTGGTAGACTAATGAGAAGGAAGTTGTATCTTTCCGTGAATTTATTTAAGGAAACTGCTCTTCTTTTTCTTTGTGGACTATCTGCAAGCTTAGCACAAACACACACCTGTCCCCAAAATTTCTCTGGGAAATAATGTTGAATTTCCAGAAGAAATTAATGGATTTTCATTTCGTAAGATGTTTCAGACTAAAATTCAAAATAAAAATAGGGCTTATATGCCAAATAGAGAGAATATCAAGGGGCTCATTAAAGTTCAATGAGAATTTTTCCAACATAATTTTTTTACAGTGGTGATCATAGTGAGAGTTAAAAACAAAACAATCCTAATGAAATGATCATCATTTTGCATTTGAATGAACAATACATTTGGCTAGTGTTTCTGCTGATGAGAATTTTTATCTAAAAAAAAGAAATCTCATCATTTCTTTGACTGATTACCACACTATTCTGTGCAATAAAAAGCTTAAGGTACTAAACATTTCACTTTGATGGTGAAAATGAAGAGGAAGGACCTAGATAAATGTTCCTGCTGTCCCTGGTATTCAAGGAAACTATGGCTACTAGTGTCAGCCCTTTTAGTTTATATAATACGGGAATGGCCTTGCTAGGAAACTTGAAGTGGATTCCAAAGAGAATAACTATTCAAATGTGACCTGTGTTCGTTCTGGAACAGAGCCTGTCCTGTAGTATATAAACACATATAGTATCTGACTTTCTTTCCCATATATTGTACTTTGGTGCAGTAATTACATGAACCTTTCTTTCAGGTTGCAGAAACAATATCACTTGAGCTCAGTAGAAAATAAAATACAAGATTTCAAATTCTATTTCAGGGTCTATGTTTGAAGTAAGCCTCCACTGTTTGAATGGACACATTATTGGAGCTCAAGTGCTTGAATATACCTTTGCAGAGACTGGAACAGGTTCACAAAAATGTTCCTTTTAAAACTGACTCTTGAATTGGAAAAAATATTCACCGAATATTACTGGCTGCTCAGCTTGACCTGTTTCCTGCCCTGTCTAATACAGTGTAAGGTGTTTGCATTCCAGACTTTGATGTAAGAAATGCTTTTTGTTCTTACTGTGTGGTGGCAGGTGTATAATACATAGCACAGTTGGAAGAATTGTAGGGTGAAACTCTACACATCTTCTGAGATATTCTTTTTAGAGCAGAGGTGAGGATGTAAGAAGCAAAACATTCAGAAAGCAGCTTACACTCAGTTAACCACAGCACAGTTTAGCTATATTCTTAGAAGGATGACTCATTCTGCCAATACTGCCATATAAAAAAAAAATTACTTATACTTCATAAAATAGCGTTTCAGTTTAAGTGGACAATTCAGTTTTACATTTTCTTTTTTAATACTGAACTGGCTGTAAGATACAGTTCCATAAAAAGCCATACATAACACAGCAGCAATTTTCTAAAAATAATCTGAGGAATTTATGAAAAAAGATATCAAGCTTCAAGTGCATCCAGTAGGCAATATTGTGGGGCATCTCGTGGCTTTTCTGTGTGATCTGGAAGTTGAAGAAGAATGGTGTAATTAAAGAATCGAACTCAAAGAGCTACAAAGAGACAAAAGCCCCAAATTAAGAAAACTCATTTTGCAGAATGAGAAAGAGGAAACGGAAATAGGGAGTTGAACAAAGGATACTTTCATTAGATAATCAGTATAAGAAATAGAGCAAGCTAACTCAAATAATTCAGAATCAAACAAACAGCTCCAAAAAGTGAATCAAATGCAAGACTTGACCTTAATATAAATTTTCTTTTATCCGCACGGAAAACATCAAATAGTTGTTTAAAAGTAAAGTGGCCAATGATGCTGCTCATTATACATGATGATTCCACATGCTCGGGCACTTAGATTTTTCTCATATGTTGAAAATACTTTCAGACTTTTACTTTTCTTCTTGGAAGTTCAACCATAGCACTCTGCAATTTTGTTAGAGGTTACTTAGACCCCAGAGACTTGTTGAGACACACAATTTGCTTTGGGTTTTGGGTAGTGGTGTGATACCAGGTGCTCATCAAGTCAGTCTATCACTCTCTTCCTTAGCAGGATGGGGGGAGAAAATAAAATTGAAAATTTTATCAAGATAAAGGCAGTTTAATAATGCAAAATCAAAGGTCGTGTGCGGAAACAAAGGAATATAAAAGATTTGTTGTGTACTTCCCAGCAGCAGGCAATGTCTGGCTACTTTCCAGAAAGCAGTGCTTCCAAAGGTGATTCCAAAGTGGTGATTACTTTGAAGACATTGCAAATAACAAATGCCTCTGCAGCAGCACAGGGGGATGAGGAATGGGGGTGTGGTCAGTTCATCACACTCTGCCACTCCTTCCTCCTCAGAGGGAGGACTCCTCACACTCTTCTTGTGCTCCACTGTGGGGTCCCTCCCATGGGAGACAGTCCTCCACCAACTTCTGCAATGGGAGCCCTTCCCAAGGGCTGCCATTCTTCAGTAAATTCTCCAGCCTGGGTCTCTTCCCCAGGTTCATCAAATCTGCTACACTGTGGGCTCCTCTTTCCAGGTGCTGCCAGGAGCCTGATCCAGCATGGGCTTCCCACAGGGCCACAGCATCCTTTGGACATCCACCTGCTCCAGCATGGGTCTTTCATGGCCTGTAGGTGGATCTCTGCTCCACCATGGACCTCCATGCTCTGCACCATGGCCTGCAGGGAAATCTCAGCACCAGCACCTGGAGCACCTCTTCCCTCTCCTATTCAACTGATCTTGGTGTCTTCAGGGCTGTTTATCTCGTATATTTTCACTTCTCTCTCCATCTGCACAATACACAGGGGTTTTCCCCCTTCTTAACTTTGTTATCACAGAGGCACTGCTACTATTGCTGATGGACTTGGCCTTGGCCAGCAGTGGATCCATCTTGGAGCTGGCTGGCACTGGCTCTGTCAGACATGGAGGAAACTTCTGGAAACTTCCCACAGAGGCCCCTCAGTATCTCAGTACCAAAACCTTGCCACATAAACCCAATATGTGTGGCTCTCTAGCTAGTTTGAGTTAACTGTTCTCATAGAGGAATGCAACATTAGAGGGACTTTTAAATTATTTTTGCAGATTAACTTTAGAATTTTTCAAATTTTTAGTTACTTGTTAAAAAGAATAACTCCAATCAGCAGGAGACATCTATAGATAATTCTCTGCAAAAGTCCATGCATCTGGAGAGTTACAGCTTCATGTTGCTACATTCCCAAGGATTTAACGCTCCTCTAGGGCTATTCACTACCCACAGGAGCACTCCAGGAATTCCTGCAACATGGTGAGCAGGTGGGCCACCACGGGCAGCGTGCAAAGAGGCAGAGGAGTAATGACAGCACTGAAGCCAAGCTCCTTAGCTGTGCTTGGCATTCCTGGTGTTATGCAGTTCTGAAGGAGGACAGAAAAGCCATTCTGTCTAGAATGAGCAGCCTGAAAGCAGATTTTAACCTCTATTTTGGCAGAGACAGAAGTGACACACTGGCAGATTTCTCATTACACTCATCCTGTGATGTTCCACACTTGGTGTTCGGAGTAGTACTGGCATGCCTAAGTGAGGGAAGCAAATCACAGGGGACAAGGCTAGCTGTAAAACGGAAAAGCACACAGCAGAGCAGCAACCAGAATTTCAAACTTGCATGCCTTCCATTTCCCTTTGGTTTTGTTTTAATTCTGTAACCTTACTGTTCTTATCTACCTGTGTCTTCTTTTATTCTTGTTTGAGTAGAAGGGTTGTTTCTTTGCTTTGCTGTAAGAATAATGACAATTGTCTCCTGTTAGAAACAAGTTCAGAAGTTCAAGTCTTCAGAGCTCTTGCTAACTTCAGGCACTGCACAGAATACTAAGATGGAACAATATGGCTCCTGTGTTTCGCTGCTTCAGGCTTCAAACTCAAATTGACTCACTAAATAATTTTGCTACATAGAAAACAAGAACCAGACAAGATATATCTCTGTATAAAGGCTGTTTCTGGGTGCAAATATTTTCCACCTTCAGGTAACAAAGTCTGGAAAGTAACGGAATGGAAACCAAGCTGAGCCGAGCTCTGATGGCCAACTATTTGCATTTATCTCATTTATCCCCTACCTATGGTGGTACCCTGACTTTTGAGGAAACAAAGGTCAAATCTTCAATACAGAAGATCTATAGTATAGTTATTTCCAAGTCCTTGACTCTGCAAGTTGCTAAGGTATTTTAACACAGTCCACTTTAGCCTTCACCCAACAAAAGCTCAGATACCCCTTTAAACATACTAGTACCTCCAAGCTGTTATCCTCACTGAAGTCAATGACAAAGCTTTTACTCGCTGTGCAGGAGAGGCAATTAGAATATCTTGATAAAAAACAGAGTTTTAGGCACTGTGATAAAGCTTCTGGAGCTTTGTGGGGTAGACTGCAGGGCATAGCCCAACAAGATGGTGAGGTTCCGCTATGCCAAAATACGGTCTGTGGTCTGTCTTCTTCCTTTCTGCCAGTTTTGGGTCTTCCTAACTCTCCTATAATCCAGCAGAGGTCCCTAAACAAAGTGAGGGGAAAGCGTAAGAAGATAATAGTTTCCTACCAGCCTGGTGAGCTGAACCAGCTCACCATGAAATACAAGTAGCACCAGAGCTGTCTTGTAGGACAAACCCTTGGGCCAGATGTGAACGAAAATAAAACTGTCTTTGGGGGATTCAGGGAAGACCAACCACATCAAGGCACACACATACTCCAAAAATGGACTTCTCAGTGCTTATTTTGGGTAGATTTACAAACACATCCTACATTCCTACAGCAGTTTCCTTTTTGTTTGCATGTCGAACAATATTCAAATGTCTCCAATTTATTTTGTGCTGGAAAGCTGCAATGTAATTTAAAATGTATTTTATTTAAGTGAGCATTACCAGTCTTCCTGGATGGCCCTGTCATTTGATCTGTAAAGCAGTGATTTTCCTTAATCTGCAGAAAAGTATTAACAGATATTTGGAAAGGTTTGAATGATACTTTTCCTATGGGTACAATGTCTCCCCTAAAAAAAAAGCCAAGTTGAAAAAGAGTACATGAAAGATTGTTAAAAACCAAGACTTGTTCTTATATGTACTTACAATAAATGGAACACTAGACTGATTTATTGCATACCTGCCTCATACCTGTGCAGATAGAACTGAAAGATAAGATTTCTATTTGTAATCTTGATAACCATCCCTGTATGGGCAGACATTCTGTTTCTTGACCAAACCAAACCAAACAAAAAACAAACAGACAAACAAAAAAACCCATAATCAACCAAACAAACAGAAGAAAAACCCCAGTCAGCGCTTTTTCACAGAGAACTTTATGACTTTCTTGTTCCCTGTGCTTTGGTTTATGAATGCACACTGATACGTGATAACTGAGATTTTGTTGTGCAAGAACACAGCAGAATTACTACTACATAGGAGTATACAAATGAATGAAATGTTTTGTATATCAATCTGGATGTATGTGGCGGTGCATCCTCACCCACCACCCCCCCAACACTCCTTTCCAGGCTGCAGTGGGATCTGAGGAAATGCTTGTTAGGCCTCGTCCTTTAAAACACTGCCTGGGCTCAGCTCTTTCTGAGCTTATCACAAACACTGTCCACTCTCAGGAACCCCTAGCAAGCTTCTGTTTTTCTCATGACCAGCCTCGGAAAATATTTCTCTGGCCTGAATGGCATAACATTGTTATTCTCATACTTTCAAAGAAAGTGCCGACCCAAACTGTGGCCAGGATGAAACACTGTTATGACTAAAGCCCACTCTCTTGTGACCCTATAAACAGCAGTCCAAGATGGGGCCCTTTGAGCTCTCCTGGGCCATTGCAGGCTGTGACCAGCAATCTCCCTCTGAGTGGGATGCCTCCCAGAGCCAGCAAACCCTCAGGTTTGCTATACCTGGAGGATCGCTGAGACACGACATGTCCTGGGCCGACACCCTCACGCCGCAAGGCCCGATCCTTCACCTGTTGGGAGATGCAAAAGCATCTGAAGTGAGGATTTCCACCGACCTCTGAGGGAAGTTTTTCCACAGGTACCTTATTTTGCACTGACTCTTTCTGTCTGCGTGCATGCCCCTGTGCATATGCCATAGCAAATCTACAAGTTAAGTTATAGTTATAATTTAGGCTAAGTGCTGTTATTTTCTCTGTTAGATTGCTAAGGTTAAGGTATAAATTAAGGTATAAGTTAAGTTAAAGTACTGTCAAGCTTAAGTGTTGTTAAGCTTTAGANGTTAAGTTTAAGTGTTGTTAAGCTTTAGGCCACATTCCTTTTCATCCTTTTTTACACTGTCTTTACACACAGACACACACACACCCCTAGGTAGTTTCAATTCATTTCTATTTTGATTGCCTGGATTTTGTTTGGTTTTGTTGTTGCTTGCTTTCTCCTTGTTGTGCCTTAGTTGCCCTTTGTAAGTAGAGTGAATCTTGCCAACGAATCTGTGGTGCTTTGCAGTCTAATATTAAATCTGACCTTTGCTCATACCCTTGCTGGTGATTTTTGAGCGATCTCAAGCACACTCATTCAGGACAATGTACTCTCTCTCTGGAAATTTCAGAGCTGATCATATATTTTGTCCCAGAAGGACAAAAAGTTAACTTCTACCATGTCCTTTCCTTGTGAATCATGTAAAAAAGAATTAGTGCAAGTTAGAGAAATGGACTTGCTTTCATACAAGAAATGAGAAAATTAGGCTTCTTTCCTTTTTATAATTTGTTATGTAAAGCTAAGTAATGCCACTTTCTTAGAAAATCCCACTGCTTTTTAGTATATGATAATGAAGAGATTGAAGAGGGTTACTCTATTCTGTTGAAAAATATTGAGGTCTCTAGTTCTGATGTTATATTCAGATATTCTTGAAAAAATCTAGTTTACAATAAACTAGAATTATTTTTAGGTGGATTAGGAGACACTATAATGCTGAAATTTAGGAAAATTGGCCTCATGGTATCTTTAGAATTATAGGCTTATATAGCTTTTCATGTGTGTATGTGCATGTACTTTGTTTATGTACCTACACATATATTACAATATTGACAAATTCTGTGATAGCTCTGACTTTTGTCACATTCTGCCTGATTTATCTGCATCAGCCACAATGTCTATCTTATAGCCACTAATCTGGCAAGTGTTTAAATTAATTCTTGAAGACACAGAGCAACTGTTCATAAATTTAAAATGTTGCAGAGAATGCTGACTTGTACTAAATACTTATTCTATTCATTAAATTTGGCTTTTTACCTCAGAAATGCAAAGCAGACCAATATTGGATAGGCATAACTTATATAGGCACACATTTGCCTCCATATTCATGCATCACATTTTGTATTATTTAACAGCAGTCTGGTCCTGCTGTTTTATTGCCCAATTGGCTAGGATGACATATGACCCTAAGAATAGATAGAGGCTTACATTTGCATTTGTTCTCACATTATAGAGCTCAGAAGCAAACTGGTAGCCAGAAACATATTATCTAGAATTACAAGGCACACATTGCTACCATGGTAATGTTTTAAAAAATTAAGTGTTCTCAGTAGGTGTTTAGTGCCTCCATATTTAAATTAGTACACACTTACTACATGTCTACAATTCTTAAAGATTGTATATAGGAATACATTATTAGGATGTGCATTATGCATATTTGAATGTCTACACATTCTCACAGCATAAGTTTCTTATCCAATATTTTATTTTATTGAATATATTACAAAGGAAGAAAAAAATTTTGGAGGAGAGGAGACAGAAGGCAAGAAATGAGGGACGTACAAAACTGATGGATCACTTTCCTGATCCCAAGGCTACTGTACTCAGGGCTGCTCCTGAGGTATAAATAAAATTTTTCAAACTCTTGCTGTGTGCTGACATACTTAAAAGGCAAAGTTACAGGAAAGATTCCCTACAGCACACAGTAAAGTTTGGGTTTCCAAGGCTTCTAGCATCCCTTGAACAGTCTTCAGTAACCTAAATGTCACAGCAGACTACTGGAAAAGACTACTACACAGTGGAGACTTAATTCCCCAGTTCCAAACATGCCAAATGTGGTGAAATCAGCCAGAATTGCCACATAAAGAAACTCCTTTGCAACAGATGGATTGTCTGACCAAATACCACTTTGATTTTCACAGTGGAAAAAAGAGCTACAGAACTTAGATCTGTTATCTTTCATGATTTCATATAGATTGTGATCCCAAACTAAGAGCAAAAATTTATAAATGGCATTTTCATATAAATACGTGTATATAGATATATGTGTGTATGTACATATATTGTATGCATTTATAACTCTATAAATAAGAATTAGATCAACTGGTCATGTACATAGCATATATGTATATCTGACTAAATATAAAACATTTTTTAAGGTGATGGATCTTCTGCCAGTTCCATCAGAGCCAACTTGAGCTATGAATGTTAAGTATTTCTGAAGACTGAAACATGGTTATTTAGGTGACTACATACTTCAAAGAGCTGTCATGTTTGAATACACAGGCCACAGTGTTTAGGGATAAATCAGCTTTCTGCTGTCGAGTATATCAGCTTACTGGAAGAGAGGAAGACAATACAGTAGCCATGAAAACCAAAACCTAACTATCAGAAAAGAAGCTAAGTCATTATATCTTTATTTAGCATATAGTACAAAATCATTGGCCTTTCCTAATGGGCAGTTTATGAATAAAAGAGAAGAGATGATCCATATTCTATCATACAATTTCATCGCAATGGCCACTTTTTCTCTTTATAAAACCCACAAAACAAACCACAAACCCCTCATTATTCTTTTTTTTTTTTTTTTTCTGTAGAGCCATGTGTCTCATCCTTCTGTATTTTGTGCAAACACAGGTTAGTACAGCAAGTTCAACCACTTTAATTTATTATCCACATTTTGGGGTAGATATCTCTGGACCGTAAGTTCTGGAATTAGAAACATATGGCTAGGCTAAACACTTCTGGCAGGGTCATGAAGAGCCTGTCCATTCAGCCATGACCAGGTAATCAGGCTCTTTGATCAAGGGGCTTTGCAGGATTGTGACAGATCTAGAGCTACTCCACTGGAGCGGACTTATTTCACCAGCACAGCCCTCTGCGTGGTAGCACCCTTTGTCAGGTCTCAGCCTGTTCAAAATGCCCAGAGGCCCTTCCATCTTGGCTGAATTATTGGTGCTGAAGGAAGAGGTAGAGCCAGTTAGCCACCCTTAGGCTAATCGTCACCAATTGATGAAAAGCTGCCGTTGAATTTTGGAGTTCATTTTCTGCTGATCCAGGAGCTACTGAACTTACAAGATATCCTACGAGAACTGTGCATTATAATAGAATTTCTTTTTCTTTCAGAAGCAAAAGTTGATAAAGTAGTATTACTTAAACACAATGCCCACTTTTTATACCACTAAGTTTATTGAAATCATTTTTCACAAAGTTTTTTGTTGTTTAAATGATCTTTCAAAAACCACTAGGAATATAATAGGTATACAAAAATATACTGTGATTTGATTGGAATTAATGCATAACTCAAAATTCATTGGAAAGTTGTAAACTTCCTGAATAATAGTAGAAAAAATAAGTACCTTAATGACAGAAATCACTAAGGAAACAAAACTTTGGATCCCCACATATATTTGTTGCCTAAAATTTTTAGAGTCAAGATAAATTCCTTACAAGTAAAAGGCAGTGTAGTTTAAAGTAGTTTTGCTCTTTTACGAGCTGTCTCCTCTTTACTGCTCTGTGATTTCAAGTTTTCCTATGTCTATATAATTTTGTTGGACAGCTCCTGTAAGCCTATCAAAATTGTACATTCATTTGTGTTTAGCAAATGACACCTATGAAGCCCAGCATGAGGATGTGCAAATCTGAAAGCAGAGAATATATCCTCTGACATACAAGGGTGCAGCTACCACTGTTAATTACGGATTTCCTTCAGTCTTGAAAAATTAGAGAAGAAAAATATGCTGTATTTTTTCTTTTGTTTTTTTTTCCCCTCTGTCCTTTTTTGTTATTGTTTTCATTTTTCATGGGCTATACTTTTCCTAAAAGCTGCCCTCAACCTTGCTTTTGTAGGTACTTTGGAGGGATAAATATTAACTGAATGTTCCAAAAAACGAGAAAAAATGAACCCTTTATCCACAGGTGAAAAAAAACCATACAAGAAAACTTCATGTAACTTCAGTTGTTTCTTGTCTCTAAACACCTACAGGTGAAGTGCCTTCCCTCACCCAACCCTCCTGGCCTACATGGGGAAAGGAATATACGTGCCATAGAAGCCAGTTGCCTTTTCCATTAAGACTATAGAAAGTGGTGGTCTATCATCAGATCTGGCATTTTTTGCTATATTCCTGAGTGGCAATACAGGTTTTCTGCATTCCTCAAACCAGACTTGAGTGCAAGTCCTGTGCCCTCATGTCTGAAAAAAGAGAAAGCTGGGGAGAAATCATCCAATGCAGTGAATTCTGTCCATTCTCACCTTTTAGCCATCAGGCCTTGGTCTACCTCTGCTCATAGGAATTTTTCCACAGAATAATTTTTTTTTTCTGCCCTCACCCTGACCCTTGCATCATGGCAGAAAATATTTCCCAGTTCCTGAAGAGACTTAGAGCTGCATCAGCCCTCCTGGAACACAATAAGCAGTTGCCAGCAGATATTATAATTTCCAGAGCAGTATGGTGCTTTTTCCATCTGTTTCCTCCACACTAGACCCAAAGCAGACTTCAGTAACAGCAAATATGAGTTCCAGAAAACTAAAGATTATGTTCTTAATTAGAAAGATGAAGAGGGAGAGAAGATCTTAGAAGGGCATGAAAAGAACAAGAGGACTCGGTATGTACATATGTGTGTATATGCATGTGCACACACACAAGTAAATAAACAGATATAACATCAAACACTCTTGTAACATCATCAGGCATATTTTGGCCAGTAATATAAAGTAATTCTACTAACAATATTAAGCACTGAATGTGACTTCTTGTCCTTACCACATACCCAGAAGATTAATATCTTTTTAGTACTGTAATATTGTGTTTGCACTCTTCAATAGCCTTTCATTTTCCTTAGAATTAAAGCTGTAGCTTTAGTGGACACTTTAGAGACCATGATAAAGAAACATATTTAGGTTTACCAGGGAATGCCACTTTAAAATATGTTTAGAGATTACATATGTTTTGCAAAATATCCAGCGTACAAAATATCCATATATATGTTATGTTAATTTTCATCAGTCATATTTTTACACTTTTTAGCAAGCCAGGTGAAACAAATTTTTTCCTTAACTGTCCTCTGAGACAGCAAAATCTAGTATATGAAACTCTCCTTCATAAATAAAACACACAGTACATACAGAGAATGCTGAAATTATACTTTGAAAAAACAGGGTTTTCAATTTTTTGGAATTATGGATAAATAATAAAATCCATCACAACTAGATCTTCTGGAATTCATCATGCCAAGTTGCCTGTTTCTTGTTAATACACAAGATTTTAAGTTAACATTTATCACTATCTATTTTGATGCATGAATGTGAACTTGTTGCTGACTTTCCCTTGTGGAGAGATGGTCTCTCATCCTTTATAAAAGGATGATACACAACAGGTATCTTAGAACTTGGATCCATGTCCAAATACAACAGAGGGATGCAATTAAACTAGCCAAGGTCTCCACAGTACCTAATATTAGCTATTTTGTTTAGCAGATACCTGGACTCCTCAGTTTTGCTAAAACAAAGACATGCAACTTGTGCTCAAAGCGATAAAGGTTTGGGGACATTCCACATACGCATCTCAGTTTATCAATGCAATGATTGGAGGTACTCATTCACAGCAGATACCGTTCAGTTCTTTACTCATTATTCACAGGTATTTTTTCTTTTATCCTTAAATGTAAAATATTCTGTTCTCATTTCACTTTGACTAGCTTAGTTCTTCGACTGTCTGTGTCTGCAACTGAGCCTGAAAGGGATTAGGGAAGAATTAGGGAAGATTGCTACCTCACACATAGCTTAGCCATTTAAAAATGTATCATTCATGAGTGGCTACTGGGAATATGCAATAACTAGCACACTTGTTTCTGAAAGTCTGATATTTTTCAAATGACCTCTTCATTATACGTATACTAACACACTTAAATCCATGGACTCTGGTGAAATGAACCCATGGTTGCTGAGGGAGCCAGCAGATGTTGTTAAGCCACTCTCCCTTATCTTTGAAAAATCACAGTGATGCTTTAAGTTTTAACTTTTATAATTTAAAATCCTGTACTGTCTAGAGTAGAACTCTGAAGTTTCTTGTAGTCTGTTAGCTGCTGCTCTCTTAGGTCAGATAGACATAACAAACCCTCTCCAGGCCTGCCCTCCAAGGACATACAGCCTGTCCTAAGCCCAAAATGTAAACCAACATCTTGGGAAGGGGGGGTGAGCTTGGGGAATATTACATCATTAACTGAAGCTTTAATTGGAGAATTGAACTTGATATGCAAAATAGTCCCAACTCATAAAAGTGTGAAGAACTCATGACGTGGGGTCCATCTTGGCGGTGGCCTCTGGCTCCCCAGGGTGTACCTTTGAAGGCCCTTCAAATAAATACCTACCTTTATTCCCTTACTCTCATCTAGTCTCTGTTTTTTAGGTGGCCGGATAAGGTATCAACAGAGAACAGGAGAAAGTGTTCAATGGCTGGAGGAAGGCCAGTGTTACTCCCATCTTCAAAAAGGGCAAGAAGGAGGACCCAGGAAACTACAGTCCAGTCAGCCACACCTTCATCACCGGAAAAACAATGGAGAAGATAATTTTGGAGGTCATCATGAAGGAAATAAAAGAAAAGAAGATCATCAGGAATAGTCAACATGGATCCACGAAAAGAAAATCATGCTGGACCACTCTTAGAGCCTTCTGTGATGGCATGGTGGGATGGGTCAAAGAGGGGAGAGCTGTGGATGTTGTCTACCTACACTGTCTCCCACAGCATCCTCATAGGTAAGCTCACGAGATGGGTTGAATGAATGGATAGTGGGGTGGATCAAGAACTGGCTGAAAGGCAGAGCTCAGAGGACTGTGATCAGTGGAGCTGGAGGCCTGTAGTCAGTGGCATTCCCCAGGGATCAATACTTGGTCCAGACTTATTCAATTTGTTTATTAATGATGTAGACAAAGGGATATAATGCGCCCTAAGCAAGTTTGATGAGGATACAAAACTGGAGGGAGGGGCTGATAAAGCTGAAGGCTCTGCTGCCATTAAGTAGGACCTTAAAACGCTGTAGAGTTGAGTGGAGAGGAACTTAAACAGGTTCAAAAAGAGCAAATGCAGGGTCCTGTTCCTGGAGAGGAATAACCCCAAGCACCAGCACAGATCGGAGGCTGACCTACTGGAGAGCAGCTCTGCAGAGAAGGACCCGGGAGTCCTGGTCAGTGACAAGCTGACCATGAGCCAGCAGTGCCCTTGTGACCAGGAGAGCCAACGGTATCCTGGGGTGCATTGGGAAGAGTGTGGCTCTCCTTCCCAAGGGGGGTGATCCTGCCCCTCTACTCAGCCCTACTGAGGCTACACCTGGAGCGTTGAGCTCAGTTTTGGTCTCCACAGCTCAAAAATAGACAAGGAGCTACTGGAGAGGGTCCAGTAGGGGACCACAAAGATGGTTAGGGATGCAGAGCATCTCTCTTACGAGGAGAGACTGACCGAGCTGGGCCTTTTCAGTCTAGAGATGACTGAAAGGGTATTTCATTGGTACATACAAATATCTCAAAGAAGAGTGTCAAGAGAATGGTGCAATATTTTTTCAGTGGTGCCAAGTGACAAGACAAGTAGTAATGGCCATAAACTAAAACAGAGAAGTTCCACCTCAGCATGAAGAAAAGCTTCTTTATAGAGCAATGCAACGGGCTGCCCAGGGAGGTCATGGAATGTCCTCCTCTCTCTGGAGATGTTGAAAACCCACGTGGACCCATTCCTGTCTCACCTGCTCTAGGTGACCCTTCCTTGGCAGAGGGGTTGGACAAAATGGTTTCCAGAGGTCCCTTCCAACCCTATTGATTCTATGATTCAGTCATTCAGACCCAAATTAGAAACCAGTGGACTTTCTTACAGCTCTCTAATATTGTTTAAAGTTTGTAGACAATATATAATTATATATTGGTATAATTATCAGGAGAATATGTGCTGAAGTTCCTCAGATAAATTTTACCCTTCCTACTGTTTATATACCAAATTTATTCACCCCTTTTTATACCAACAAGGTTCAATGATGTGCAAAACATCAGCATAACAAATCTGCAATATCTGCCACGAGCCAAGCTTATTTAACAACTGGGAAACGTATAAGTCATCAGGGTAATTAAGACTGAATGGGAAAAAAAACAGAATAGCTTAATCTGAGCTTATTTCATGTCCCTGCACATCAAATGCAATTGAAGAAGTACAATTTGAAACCAGTGTATAATACATACTCTTCTTAAGCTGAAAATCAGAGGAGAATTTCTACAAGTTTGAAGGACAATGGATTTGCAAACATTTTCATATGTGGTGAATCACACTTCCAGCACCCGACTTCAAAGACTATACACAACCAGTCATCTCCTAAAGGTTTTTCTCTATTGGTAAGATCAGTGGTGTCAATAAGTTATATAAAATTGAGGGTGATTAGAGGTCACTTCCCTCCCTCTTTCCCATGCTTTTGGAATGAAGTATGTTATTCGAGAGGGCAAACTTCAGCTAGGAGTATTTGTGGATCACGTTTGACCTTAAATAGAATAGAAAATTCTTGCATGAAAGCTATACTAAAATGTATCACCTTCTCTGGTGCTGGTCAAAGATGCAAAATCTAGTTCAGGGAGCAGTGTTGATCACATGCGTCACGCAATCTTCAGGTTTCCCTTATGCTTCTACATGAATAGACCTTCTGGTTTTTCCTGATGGATGTGTGAAACCTTCCTCTGTGTAACAAGGAAGGCAAGAACAGAGATTTTTTTCCTTATGTGTCTCACTTTAAAAAAAAATTAGGTTCTTTCATTCTGGCAGCAGCACCAACAACTGATAATTCTGGAGCAGATTCAGGTCTCTTTAATATCTAACGTTTTATATAGTTTTTACTAGTAAATTTAATACATACAGTAAGATGGAGGCATATTAGCCTGCTTGATAATTTCAATGGAAGGTTAATAAGGACTTTAAACAAATTCACTGCTTGCATGTATTTGAATCAAATATTTCAAGAACTGTATTTTCAAGTGAACCAGAACCATTTTCAGTCTACACTTCTTCTTCAGTGTAAGATAGGCAAAATGCCCTCCAACTATTTACAAATTTGGACACATCCCAGATTTGCTGAACTCACAGGTTTGGCTCACCTCTAGTTACTGCAGCAAGGTAGTGTAAATTAGACTAAGATGTAGTAATTCAAAAAGAGTGTAAATATTCTGTATTTCCCATTATACTGAAGAGTTGAGTTTCATCACATGAAAATATTGCCTGCCTGCTTCTCATAAAACAGCTGAGGTTTTTATAATAAAGAGGTAATAGCTTCATCTAAGCAGGCATCATTTCTTTCTGTAGGTTGCTGTCAGACAGTAAGGCAGACCTAATTCACGACATTCAAAAGGGCAAATAGGAATATTGGTTACGATTTATGTTTTTTTCCTGCACTAGCTTGAAGAAAGGAAGTGCCATTATTACCCCAGGAAAGACCATGTTATTTCACCTTCACACCATTTTCTGTGACCTTCTGAGATAGCTCATTTAAAGCTGCCCACCAGCGTAACCTAACCCAGCATACAAAAGTCCCAGGCTGGTAGAAACATAGACCCAAGTTTTATTTTCCAGTGACATTCAAATGATTCTAAAATCCCCCTCTAAATAACAAAAGGGAATGAAGTTGCAATGCTTTTCACAGGGTGTGTTGCTACTACCTCAGACTAGGCAAAAAGCTCATTTATTTATATTTTTTACTAGAAAATAGTAGTATATGTCAAGAATTTATGCCCTGGATAGAAAGAAACCCTTACATGGCATTATGGAATTTCTCACTACAGAGGTTTCATATCTGCCTCTGAAACATCTGTTGTTGGCCACTATAGGGTACCAGTATAGATTGATGATTAGTCTAATCTCACGTGACACTTTCTCTCTTTGAATTATGTTGATGCATTTGCCTAAATGTAACTTTTTACCATTAGAGGAAATTTAGAGCATATTGGCTGTGGAGCCCCAAGGTGAACATGTTTCACGCACTTTGAAGGACTGGATTGGAAGAGGACATTGGAGTTCAAATGACCTATCTCTTTCTTTAGGATTTTTCTCTGGAAAACTCAGGAATTGCTGAACTCTTTGGCATCCAGAGGGCTTTCACATGAATTGGTCCTTTCCAGTTCAGTGCTTCACAAAATGATTGTCTTTCACGGTTCTACTCTCCATCTTTGGAAAGCTCACCTTAGCAGCAGTTCATCTCTCTCAGACACTTCAGGGACATCAATCAGAAGGAAGGTCACGCCCAGACTCTCTTCTGAAAGTGTGGATGCACTGAGGTACACATAAAAGTAAAGTTGGAAGCCCTTTCAAATTACAGAGCATTAGTCTGGGCACCTGAGGAAAGTATTGCCAACATTAGGCAGTTAACTTGACTTCTGGAGTTACAGCACAGTTAGAAATCTTCAGAAACAATTTAGATTTGATGCCCCCAGAGGAGCCCCTTCCTTCCCACTACCCAGTCAGGGAGACTGACAATTTTCAACTAAGTTACTTCCAAGTTGCTCTAAGGTCATCCTATTTGAACAGTCTCTTTACTGTTCAAATGATAACTTGAGATTAAAAACAGGAGAGAAAACTGAAACATTAGGAATGCTTGACCCCTGAATAAAGTAAAACCAGATGGCTTTTGCATCACTTAGCTTCAAGGAGTAGTTTTTTTTCTACTATGTGGTTGGGGTTTTATTCCCTTAATTTATTAAGAATGCTTCTTCTTAGTCCCTTTTAGTTTGTGATATTAATTCATACCAGTTTGTGTACATGTCAAATATTCAAATTTCATTTTAATCTCCTTGAGAATTGTTCTATCCTAATGTGTATATACAGTTATAAAAAGTACACCATCAATGTCTGGAAATAAACAATTGGACACCCACATTCTTAAACAATCTCTGATTTAGAAAGTACACCTTTTGCTAGTGTTTCTTGTTCAGGAGGTTCACTGTTCCCTGGTTTTCAATATGCAATCAGACAGGCATGCTTAAAAGATATCATGACTAAGGCTTAGCAGCAGTGTTTTAATGCCAGCTTCCACTATCGTTTGTATAATTTCCTGATATCCAGTCAAAGGGAGAAAATTATATTATGGTTCTTGATTTCTGATTCTGAATTATCTTCTCCAAGTGTGATATTCAGTTTAATGTGCAGCACCCACGAAAGTGGAGTACATAATGAGAATGTTCTGTGCATTGTTATTCCACAAATGATTACTTCTTTGATCACAGTATAGCAATGCCAACCTGTTTAAACCTGTTGTCAATACAAATAAACAAGCTCAAAGTGTTTGTCTTAGAGTGACAGCACAAAGCAGCCTGCAATCAAGCCAGCGTGTTTAGAAGACAAAGCAGTAAACAGTAAAAGGTTAACTTCTAACCTTTGGTAATATGATAGAGCCTTGTTTTGGTAAAAACATGCAATATAACTCAAATCTGGCTGTTCATCGCACAAAAAGCATATTCAGTGTAGATTTGATGCATCCCTAAACTGTAAAACATTCTGGCTATTAGGAGACAATTTTCCTCAGCTATATTTTTTTTACTCCAATGTAAAGTTAACTCCAGAAATGCTGGATTTTAGATGACAAGAAAAAGAAGAGATCAGGTAATCTTTCATCAGTTCTAAAGCTTTCAAGTGACTGTACAAAAGTCAGTGCATGTTTTTCCAGTCTAGTAAATTTATGTACTGCATCTTGGAAAATTGAAAGCATCATCCTGATGAAAATTTTTATAATAAATTAAGATCTTTCTATGTTCTAAAAGAGAAACAAAAAGGCACTAGGGACAGCAGCAGCAACTTGTGGATGACCTAAGATGATATATCAAGATGGTTTTTCACATCCTCTGATTGGAACTACATTGTTCAGGCAGGCTGTTCTAACTGTGCAAAACCACTTCTAATATATCTTGGAAATAAATGGCTACCAGAATACTGGAATTAATCCTTGCTCCAGTGGTCTGAATGTATGGATGGATGAGCACACAGGAAAGAGTTCTTGCAAAGGAGTTCACTCTGCACCTGGAAGTCCCTGCCTCTCTGTTGACAGCTGTCAACTGGCCTTGTGCTTAATCCTAATCATCATTTACAGCCAAGGATTTACTACTAATAGGGAGTCACCAGGATACTTTATGGTGCCATTAAGCAGCATTTTGAACTAATCCAACTGACTAATCCAGTCTCATTGCAGTTGATTTCAAGCCCATAACTTGCTAGTTCCTGATAAGGGCAAAAAGCCACTAACTCCAATCATTCTGGCTCTGTCACAGGATTGTTTGTGCCTAATCTACTGCAGATGACTCTGTCTTCCCTTTTGGCATCCACATCCCCTTATTTTCCTCTTTGCTGGGACTCTTCCTTCTAAATTTATGGGCTAAGGATATTTATACTTTCCAGACTGTACTAGTTTGAAACCAAACCAGTGGGAGATCACAAGTCAGAATTATAATTTAATAGGAAAATTAAAATAAATGTAGCAGAACAAGAACACAGACAGAGTCAGGATACAACCTGACACCCTGTTAGTCAAAGTGGTGGTAGCAGTCCAGATGAAGTGGTCCTGTTGAAACAGTGATTCCTGTAGAAAAGGGTCTGGTCTTCACCTGGAGGTCCAGTGGCAGCTATAATCCTCTGGGAATCCAGTGGGTAAGGGCTATTTGTACTGTTCCAAACTCCAGATTATATCCAGGTGGGTATGCTTGGCTCCTTCCCCCTGGGCAGAGCATCTCACAGTGGGCTGATGTAATTCCATGAGTCATGTGGTGGGTCCTTGACTGCCCATTAAACAGAGATCGCCCCTGGAGGGAGTTATGAGGGGTGAGTCATGGTAGGAGTTAACGAGCACTGCCCCACCTGCTTTAACAGCTTGTGAAGATAATAATAGAATACATGCTTTTGGTTACATCTTACATTGTAACCTAGGACACTGACCTTAAATCCCAAATGATTTTACTTTATAAAAATCTATTAAGCTCTCAAATAAGCAAGTTAAATACCTGCATAAGGCTGTAACTTCTCAGCTTTCTCATTTAAAACTGCTCTGTTAATTTCTGTGCCTTGCTATATTCTCTGAAAAAAGCCCAATCTTATAGAAACATTTGAATAGACCTTTGACTAAAAATTTACATGGAAATCATGTTTGTTGATTATTTGCCATTTTACATTTGATTATTTGAATATTAAAAAGCATAATACAGGCTTAGCGAAGGATGTCTGATCCCCGACATCTAGGCAAGAAAATGGTGATTTCATAGTCTCTTCTGATTTAAATTTCTAGGAAATAATAATAATAATAAAGATGATGCACTCGTAAGCCAGCAGACCATAAACAGTCAATGAACCGATTCTTTCTCACAGTAGGTGGATAGTTATGCATGTAGTCTGTTTTTGCATCTACTGAAGCCACTGGAAGGCTCACATGGGCCTACTAACATACAGCAAATTTTTGTGAATTTTTAGCACCACACGATAATAGTATTTCATTGATCAATCTGCCCAGTTTCTACACAGAAAAGGTCTGATAAACTTCTCTTTACTCTTTCTTTTTTTTTTCAATTTTAG
This sequence comes from Oreocharis arfaki, assembly GCA_013398015.1. Classification (NCBI taxonomy): domain Eukaryota; kingdom Metazoa; phylum Chordata; class Aves; order Passeriformes; family Paramythiidae; genus Oreocharis; species Oreocharis arfaki. The sequence goes on along the minus strand of VZRR01014186.1, from coordinate 58,609 downwards.
GATGTATGTTACTACACATATACACAAATACATACAAATTCCAGGTAATGGGATTTCTATGAATTCTCTCTTATCAGAGAATTAACCACAGCCTTTAAACATTTACTCCAAGAGCTCATTATATCCCAGTAAAAATTTGCCTTGATTCTATTACTTTATTTCCAAACATCTGATATTTTCCCATTTTCTGCCATATCAGAGTCTTCTGCTTATCTTATATCTGTTCTTCATGTACTCTGTGACTGTCAGTTCCAGTTCTTCTCTGTGATACCCTCGATGCCCAGGGCACCATATTATACTGCTATCTCCTTTCTGAACTGTTTATACCTTTGCTCTGAAATCCCTCCACATTTTAAGTCTGTTTCTGAATTTTTTACCTGAGAAGTATTTTCAGTAATGCTACACAATAAAGCAATACTGATCCTCCAAGAGTCATAAACTCACCAGGGATAATTTTGGGTAGTATCTAGCTACCATAAAATAAGGCTAATTGGAGATAACTGCTTTTGCTTTATCAGCTTCTATAAATACAGTCCTACTTAAACTATTTGATTAGCTTACACAGAATCAATATAAGAATTATATAGCTAATGGAGTCATCGCATTTGTATACTTTTAAAATTAAAACACTGAATTATTGGTTTCCTTATTTTCTTTTTTTTTCTTGCCTTTCAATCATCTGGAATTTCCTAATTGTTTTAAGTTGTATTAGAAATAAACACTGAGAAACTAGGAAGCTTCTCCCCCTTTCCATTTTTCACCTTTGAGACAGGAGGTTGCTCAGATCTGTTGTTTTAAAACTAGCCCGCTATAGGAGCTGCAGCTACTGATTTACTGTTAATGTGAAAAGTATTTCATCAGCATCCTTGTAAATGAGTGTGTTTGTTTCATTTTTTCAAACAGAGAGCAGAAATATTTATTCAATAGAAAAGGGAAATATGTATTATTAATGATATATTATTTCAGTGTGGTAAGGGAAAAGTAATGTTTTTAGGATTTCTTTTGTTCTCACTGTAGTTAAAAACCTCTGTTATACAGTAGGTTCTAAGGTTTTCCTTTTGTTTTTTGGCTTCTTTATCAATTTTTCACTATTCTTAGTTTCCAATTTCATTGAATTGCACTGGAGATCCAATCCTGTGGTGGTAGAATTAGCATCTCTGGAAAAATTCAATTTAATCGAGCTGGAGCAAAAAGGTTTTACAGGACACTCCCAATGTTTTAGAGAGGACTTCACGGTCTCTTATGTAGGGTTTTCCAGACTTCTGCACAAGCAGAAGCTCCTACTCCATGAGTTAATTCATCCAACACACATCTGTCACTATCAGAAATTCCAGGTAAGCAATCAAAAGGGTTTTGAGATGGTTTTACATCTTCTCTACCAGCAGTTACTTGTTTCATCCTACTCAAGCTCCACTGAATTTTTCCAAAATGAGGCATTTCCCCCCTTTCCTTCCTCAGTGATAAGGCAGACATTGGAAAACACTGGAAATAAGGACTCCAGACACAAAACACACACAACATGGTGCAGGGCGGAGAAGAAAAATAACCCATATACGTTTTCCCGCCCTTGATCAAAAGGCCGAGATGACTAGTTCTCCTGATTGCAGAGTGTTAGTATATTTTATACACTTGCTATACATTTAACACATGTACCTCATTACTGTTTAGTTATTTATAATATTTTTAACCGCAGGAAAATATTGCTATTTGCAATATATAACAGGCAAGTAATATATCCAAATTAAAATAAATACAATTTTTGGTGGGTTTTTTTCCCACCAAAAATTGGGGTTTTTTTCTTGTTTTTATTTAATATTTACAGGAAGCATCCAGGTTCCAATGTGTGAGTTATAATATACAGAAGATCTCTTTCATTCAGGAATTCACTTTTTTCCATTCATTTACTCTTTGCCTCTTTCTTCTAGTCAAGCTTTGACAATCTGCCTTATTGCCCACCCACCTATCTCTCCCCTACACTGCCAAACACTCCAAGCTTCCCTATCCCAGAATATCTGTGCCAGCACTAACCTCTCTTCTGCATGGAGGGACCCATTCTACACTCACACCAGTGCAATGTGGAGTTTCTCCAGAGAGGTAACAGCTGGAAGTTTTTTCCAGCAGTTTCCAAAAGTACAGAAGCTTCAGAGCACAATACATTTCAGTATTATGCAGGATATTTGAGAACAGATTGACTATAGAAATTGTTTCTCTTTGTACAGGAGAAAGCTGCTGTTCCATTTAGTTGATGATGCATTTGTTTTCCCAGCTTTGTCTCAGAAATGCTATAGAACAGGTGTGATGCCAATGGTTGTATGTTATATACTGTATTACTCTGATAGAAGGTGATTCTTATCAAAAAGCAAACCAGATTTACGGTTGATTTTAGAGAATATCATAAAGATCCTGCATAGATGATAACCCCCAGTTCCAGCCGTTTACCATGTCCCAACATACCTACCATCTGGAATGATGGCCTTTTCCCTGTCAGTGTGCTCTGTACACATTTTGTAAACCACTGGGGCTGTTACCCCCTACAAGAAATGTCTCAGCTGCAAGCAGGAGGCTTCAGCAATTTTTCATCTTTTTATATGCTGCCTTTTGTTTCTGAACTTACTCTTTCAGTGCTTATAATCCCCAAGTAACCAGGGCAAAGTTTGCTCCACTCCCTTGTCTGACCTGGAGGCTCAGCCACAGAACTACAGCTCTCATCTGCCCTTCTTTGACACAATTCTTTATGGTTTTCACCTCAGCTCCCATGTAAGACTAATATTGACTATAACTGAGACATGTCAGGGCTCTGCTGCAGACTGCACACCACAGAGAGCCAGACTGGTGGATGAAAGTTTGGCTTTTTCTTTGTGCCTTCTTTCTCAATACATCAGATTTGGGAAAGTCTAGTTAAATCTATCAGTCACATTTCCACTGATAAATAATTTAGATCAGAACTCTTCTCAGATCTGTGACATTGTACTAATTAAAGCTTTCAGCTTACATATGGATTTGTGTAAAGGGCTTAATTGTTCATGCATAATAAAGCATAAGAAGCTGTGGTTGCTGATATGCATAAAAGCATTTATTGATTAGTTTCCTTATCAGAAATTTCTTTGTCCAGATGCGATTTCCGATTATACAGAACACTTTTTAATTATTTAAATGGCTTCTTTAGCAATGCTGACAGTGTTCAGAAAGCTTTGCGGTGTAAGAATTTAACCATCTGCTGCTTCAGCAACACAGTTTGATGATAATGTGTAATGCTAAAAAAACAGACAGGTACTTCAGGAACTAATGATCCTGTTCTCATGTAGGACACTGTGCTTTGTAGCCATCACTGACTACCATCCTACCTTGATTAATTTTTACAAACATTCAGCTGTTCAAGAAACACTCAATGGAGACTAAAACCTGATTCCAAAATAGCTGCACTATAGAACATAACAATTCTCTTCACCTTTTACCCACCCAATTTTCCTAAATCTACAGGCATTCTGTTGGATATTCTAACCACATCTATCATTCTAGTAGCTTCCATGAAAGGCAAAAAAACCCTTCAAATTCGTGGTTTTCTTCCTCAGACTATACTTCATATCAGTCAAATTGGGTTGGCATTTCTTACTATCTTCTTCTAGAACACTTTTGAAATAATTTTAAAGGAATACTGAAAAAAAAAATAAACATTTTTGTAAGTCACCACTGAGAAGATACTGTTTACAAAAGTCTTTCTAGTGGATAATACAGGATGAGTCAATTATAGAAAAATATGCGCAAATTTTCACCTCTTCAGATAAAGAAGGAATTTTGACATTACAGCAAAATATTACTGTAAAATTCATGGGATGCAAAAGACCATAAAATACAAAAGTTATTCATGGACCAAAGATGTCATGTATTTCACCGACTCTCTCTGGTCCTTTTTTTCACAAAAAGAAAATTTTATCCTTGATATAATTATCAATACTTGGAAATGGGGGAATTTTTGAATCCAGAAAGATTTAGTTGTCAGGAAACAACACAGCTAAGATTATAATTCGGGTGATAATGTTTTCACAGATTATTTTGACCAATTATTTATTTTTACCATTTTTATATACTGCTACTATTTATTTTGTATGCATTTTTTTAAGAGTTAGCTCTAAAGATAAAATGAAAATTTGAACATTTTTATATTTAGAAGCCTAATTTACCTTTTCATTACAGTCTGTGATAATAACTTTGCTTCCTTTTCACATCAAACCTGCAAAATATCTAAAAATGTTTTCATGGACTAGGATGGCTTTCCTGGAAAGAGTGGAGAATTTAACAATGTACACCATAGAACTCAAATTTACTACAGGATTCTAAACAGGACAAAAAATCTGCTTGTATTAGTATTCCTACAGTATTCAGGGGGGTTAGTCATGTTTAAAGTCACTGCTTCAGTGCTTTGCTGAATTAAGCTCCAGATACAGTAAAATGATACTTTAAGTTCAGCCTTGAACATAGAGAGGAACATAATATCACTTATCCAAGTGCTTTGGGAAGAAAAAAAAGTAAAAGAAAAAAAAAAACTGAGAAGGGAGCCATCTGCTAAGTACTTCAAAAAGTTAGTCTAACTGAGAAGTTAGGCTGTCCCTGCCCCAAAAATCATGTAATATAAATAAGCAAGACAGAGAACTATTGAAAAAGAATTACTCACACAATCTGAAAGAACAGACATAGCTGGCAAGCACTGTGTCAGTAGCACATTTTGTTTAAAGAAGTTTCATTTTCTTTTTGTCTTATGATGGATGTTGTTAATCAGAGTCGCAAAGGGAGGAGGACAAAGGTAAGAGAAAATAAGAGGTACAGACCAACAAGAAAATAGAAGGAAGGTAGCAGGTAGTAAGAAAGAAGGGACAGGACCTGGCTGATGTTTAGCAAAGCCTGTAATTAGAACAGAAAAGTGAGCATACAGCAGTAGAACTGTGGAAATATGTGAGCTGTTCTTAATTCTTCCATTTCCAGTTCATCTGCTTGACAGGTTGTTTTGGGTTTTTTTCTCTTCTCTCCCTCAAGGTTGCAAGACTAAGGAAAGAAAAGAGAAATGCATAAAAGCACATGTCTAGAAAATAGTGCTGTGCAGTTCTGCAACTAGGAGTGCCTGACTTTTCCATTTCCTGGCCTTTGTTCAGGATACAAATGTCCAGCATGCACACCTGAGAAAGAAAAAGAGGAAGGGGAAGGGGAGGAAAGGAAGGGCAAGGCAAAGGCAAAGGCAAAGGCAAAGGCAAAGGCAAAGGCAAAGGCAAGGCNGGAAAGGAAAGGAAAGGAAAGGAAAGGAAAGGAAAGGAAAGGAAAGGAAAGGAAAGGAAAGGAAAGGAAAGGAAAGGAAAGGAAAGGAAAGGAAAGGAAAGGAAAGGAAAGGAAAGGAAAGGAAAGGAAAGGAAAGGAAAGGAAAGGAAAGGAAAGGAAAGGAAAGGAAAGGAAAGGAAAGGAAAGGAAAGGAAAGGAAAGGAAAGGAAAGGAAAGGAAAGGAAAGGAAAGGAAAGGAAAGGAAAGGAAAGGAAAGGAAAGGAAAGGAAAGGAAAGGAAAGGAAAGGAAAGGAAAGGAAAGGAAAGGAAAGGAAAGGAAAGGAAAGGAAAGGAAAGGAAAGGAAAGGAAAGGAAAGGAAAGGAAAGGAAAGGAAAGGAAAGGAAAGGAAAGGAAAGGAAAGGAAAGGAAAGGAAAGGAAAGGAAAGGAAAGGAAAGGAAAGGAAAGGAAAGGAAAGGAAAGGAAAGGAAAGGAAAGGAAAGGAAAGGAAAGGAAAGGAAAGGAAAGGAAAGGAAAGGAAAGGAAAGGAAAGGAAAGGAAAGGAAAGGAAAGGAAAGGAAAGGAAAGGAAAGGAAAGGAAAGGAAAGGAAAGGAAAGGAAAGGAAAGGAAAGGAAAGGAAAGGAAAGGAAAGGAAAGGAAAGGAAAGGAAAGGAAAGGAAAGGAAAGGAAAGGAAAGGAAAGGAAAGGAAAGGAAAGGAAAGGAAAGGAAAGGAAAGGAAAGGAAAGGAAAGGAAAGGAAAGGAAAGGAAAGGAAAGGAAAGGAAAGGAAAGGAAAGGAAAGGAAAGGAAAGGAAAGGAAAGGAAAGGAAAGGAAAGGAAAGGAAAGGAAAGGAAAGGAAAGGAAAGGAAAGGAAAGGAAAGGAAAGGAAAGGAAAGGAAAGGAAAGGAAAGGAAAGGAAAGGAAAGGAAAGGAAAGGAAAGGAAAGGAAAGGAAAGGAAAGGAAAGGAAAGGAAAGGAAAGGAAAGGAAAGGAAAGGAAAGGAAAGGAAAGGAAAGGAAAGGAAAGGAAAGGAAAGGAAAGGAAAGGAAAGGAAAGGAAAGGAAAGGAAAGGAAAGGAAAGGAAAGGAAAGGAAAGGAAAGGAAAGGAAAGGAAAGGAAAGGAAAGGAAAGGAAAGGAAAGGAAAGGAAAGGAAAGGAAAGGAAAGGAAAGGAAAGGAAAGGAAAGGAAAGGAAAGGAAAGGAAAGGAAAGGAAAGGAAAAAGGACTTCTTGATTACAGCAGAAAGCAAGCAATTTCCTATATATCTCTACAATAAATTCAGTACTTGAGAAATTGTCTCTCTCTGCCTTAAAAATCACTTTCATAACTCTTTCTACTGTCATTACCACACTAATTCACATGCTCCAATAAAATATGCTTTTAAAGATTTGATTTTATCTGAATTATGCCTGCACAGGCCCAGCCATTTGTTTTAATGCCTCCAGTGGCAATCCGTTACCACCTACAGATATTTCGTTAGATAAGGGCACTTAAGCAGTTCTGCCTTCAGTCCCAAAAGGGTGAATGAGTGGGATACATTTTCACATTAACAAGGTCAGTGATCCTTTCAGGACCAATGATTCCTTTCTGTAGCAGTGCGGAATTCTGTTATGATAGACACTATAGTATAAAAGAATGCCCAAAACCTGATAGATTGTCACCATTTCAAATCTAGCACAGGAACACAACCCTTCTTCCCTGTAGTAATCTGTAATCACACTTCTTCCATATACTTTGCTTTAAATCAGATCCTATATTCATCAGACTTTTATCATGTTCTGTTAGATGAGCTATGTTCAAGTTCTCTGTATCTTTTTTTGATCTTTTCTTTCATCTTGTTCTAAAAAAGGAAAAAAACAACAAAATATGCTGTTGCTCTGAAAACAAGCACAGGTGGATCTGAAGAGGACTGTTTGCTTCTCACCTGGCAACATAGAATTCCTAATTGGATGCCTTGCTGCGACAAAAGACCATTTGGGACAAAACAGTAACACTGCACTTCAGTTTTCCCATGAAGGTAAATTTTATACTGCCCTAGAAATAAGGTACTCTCAGAGTTTCTATTTATATATCCATTTGAAGAGAAAAGTATTTCAAATTGTGTGGTGCCTAGGGACATCGCTGAGTGGTGGATTTGGTAGTGTTTGGTTAATGGTTGGATTTGATGATCTTAAGCGTCTTTTCCAAGCTAAATGATTCTATGATTCTATGAGTTAAGAAGAAAAGTTAAAACCACAAAAACAGCACTGCACTGAAATGTTTTCCTATATATCCTTGGACCATTTCCCAGTTCAATGACAACATTAATGTAGCTGAGAAATGTGGTTACTGCTAAATACTGTTTATTTTCCTTAATATTAGGATAAAGCAGAGATTAAAAGGGCTGCAGAGAATACAGTATATCAGTAAAACATATCACATGAGTTGCAATATAGTGGAAAGAGATAAGGTAATTTGAATTTTTAAACAAAAACACTTTGCAAAGCACTAAAGGCAGCTAATAGATCCTGTGGGCAAGTACTAACAGAAAGTAAATGGGGCAATGGCACACATTGCCCCTTCCTACCTCTTTTCCAAGTGTTTCAATATAAACTCATTCTAGTTAAAATAGAAGTCTGCATCTGCGATCTGCTTTACAAGCACAATGCTAAATTAAGAATGATTTTAGAAACAGAAAGAACAAGTAATGTCCAAATGTGTTTTCCCAGAAATTGTCAAAGTCATATTCATTTCATTCTCATGTTATGATGCCTTATTTTCAGGCATTCTTTTTTTTCCTTCCCAGTCATTTGGTCTAAATTTGCTTCATTTTCTCAAAGATCTCCTAAGTGGCAATGTTTTCCTAAACTAGGAATTATCTCTTCAAAACACAGTGTAAGGCTTTCTTCTGGAGGCATTCTTGGAAACAGAGGAGTTGTGAGGTGTTTGGTATTTGGTTCATCCAAATGCTCCTAAAAGCTCTGCTATGTGACTCAAAAATATGAAGCAGGGCAAAGCGCATTCCATCGTTCCTGTTCTCATTTCTGTCTTAATGGTATTACCAGGGACAACCTGAGCCAGCTTTGGATGCTCTCATATTTAAGTGTTTGTATCTGGAGCTCTTCTCACAGTCCATGACTTCTGCTTTAGGAAACAGATCCCAAGCCTTGGGTTCTCAACAATACTAGTTTCTCAAAAGATAACAGGTCCTGGATGTTTCACATAAAACCAGCTAAACTGGAAAAGGCTAATGGCTCTGTGTTTGAGCAGCAGGTCTTCATCTTCCTGATGACATCCTGCTGTCTGTGTTTGGACACCAGGGGGTTAGCCTGGAGAGTTTCAGAGCTGCCAGCACAGTTGGACTGCATGTGGGTGTTGCAATAGTCAAGGCTTGAGAGGCTCTTCTCACTCACACACCAACCAAGTGCTGTTCATCTGGAGTGACAGCCAGGCATTGGTCCCTGCTGTCTGTGTTTCTGCCAGATAAAATGTCACTTTTAAACAAGTCTGTTTAGTGGGGAGCAAAGCTTTCTCCTCCAGGTCCTGAAACACATGCCCTGGGCTGGGCAGGGCTGGGCAGGGCTGGGTAGTACAGATGGGAATGGGTCCTGCCCCATCTCAGTTTAGAAATATTTTCTTCAGTCATAGCCTAAGAGAGACAGCACTGGGCAAACTATAACTGGGCAACTTCTGGAGAAAAAAATTAACAGGATAGATGGGAAAGATCATGGTGGGGCTACTGGAGATGACAGAAAAGTAATTGGAAATACTGAGATCAGTATTTTACTGGTCTATGCTGATTACACTTTTAGTGGAAGAATTGCAGGTTTGATGAATGTCTCTAGCAAATGTTCTTAGCATTTTGTGAAATATTCTGATCCTTTCACTGTTCTTTCCAACAAAAGTTTTGAAACTTCAAAGGGAACACAAGTTATTCCACAGTTTGGGGGGGAGGAATAGAACAGAAATTCACAGTTTCACTGTTGGCAGGTGGCATATCAGGAGTTGCACTGTGCAAGCAGAGGAGGGTTAGAATCTTATTTTAAAGTAATTCTGTCCATGCACTCTCAACTACAGCAACTGGGGCTCTTTGTGTGAATACTTGTGTCTGTGGACACGGCTCTGGGTACTTTTGGTTTCCAGGTACAGGAAAAGCTCAGAGGGGAAAATCTTATGCTTCAGAGAACTCTAATGTGCTGCTATACCTTATCAGGAGGAAGTTTCTTCCCTGTGTTCATTCACACTACAACACGGGGAAAATCGAGTGCTGTTCTGTTTCCCACCTGCCCCAGTGACCCTGCACCGTTCAGAGCCTGCTAGGACCTTCTGCCTGGAAAAGCAAGCCTTGTGTGTGGTGTGAGAGGGCCCCAAAGAATCTTGTTCTCGTAAGTCCTGTAATCAGTTTCCCAGAGCCAGGATGCTGCCTAGATTAAAGTGAGAAGAAAGAGAATGTTCTCCAAAATGTGTTCCGTGCCTTATCCTAGATATATGCAAATTATTATAATTATGTGGCTCTCTAGCTGAACATGAAGCTAAAGCAATAGCAATGAATAAAGATTTCTAGATTATAGTCTTTAGCCTTTGTCCATAATAAAGCTCTGGCTAACAGGTCCATTTAAAGCAGGTCTCTGGGGACACTGTAATAAATGCTTTCATTACACCATAGAAGTCTCAGCAAAAAAGCAGGGAAATAAAGTAAATCTACTGTGGATGCTAGTGCCATTAGAACATTATCTAAGGAAATTAGACACATTACTGAGGAAAAGCATGAGACCTGGAAAAACCCCCCACAAAATTAACAGTACACATTTTAACTACTGTGACAAAAGTTTATTGCCTCTTATTTCCCGAGTTCAAAAAAACTGTCATCAGCCACAAAACACCTGGAGTTTAGATTACTACATGCTAAATTATGTTTATGTACTTGTAAAACAGTGCTACATTGCTACGGGTCTTAAAACGCATCTTTTCTAAGAGTTACTTACTATGTGTGAAACAAGACTTTCACAATAAAATCTGAGTGTTTTCTGTACACCTGAGAAGTACCTCTTTTTTAAAAAAGAGATCTTTCTAAGGGACATAATTAGAGAAGGGCAGAGAGCAGAGACACTTTCTTTAATTCCATATTATCTTGCAAAATTTGTTTTTAAAATGTTAGTATCTGTCCATAACTTTGTATAGGATACCTAAGCTACAGTTCCTCCCACTCCAGAGAAACAGATGAGGGGAAGCTGGCAGCAACTTGAAATGGCAGTCTTACCCACTCCCCTCTGCTGAGGCAGGGTGTGCCCACAGTATAGATAGATTATCTCTGGCACTGACTTGCTCAGCCTCCTTTTCCTTGTGACAGGTTAAATTGCAAGGCTTTTTGCTAACACGTAATTAAAAAAATAAAAGCCTCTACTGCAAAAAATAGAAATCAAATCTCATTCACTGTACCTTGAAAGGATAATTTTGAACCCAAATGCTGTCTCAATTAAAAGAAATATATTTAAGTTTTTTTAAGAAATTAAACATATAACTAAGTATACTAATATATTATGTTAGCATTTAAAATGATTACAGCTTCTCCCTCCTCAATGTCATACTGCCTGTGTTCATAGTATTTGAGAAGAAAAGCAACAACTTTCCAGAGTACATTGAAGCCACATTTTTACAAAGGCCCATGTTATGGTGCTATCAGATTTCATGACTTCACTGTAGCACCAAAACATTGCTCCTCTAAAATAAAGTTAATTTATTTTATAATAGTAGGCATTTATAGACATTGTATTGTTCTTAAAATTACCTCAGAGACAGCATAAAAATAATTCCTCTTTTATCAACCTCTATGTAGTAGTATTATAGCATTGTTTTCATGTTATAGTGAAGTTTGTATTAGTCTTACGCCATAAACTCCTATTTCCCTGGATTTTATAACCATGATTTGCGCTCCAAACTGAAATTTGCTACTAAAAGTCAAAGTTATACTGTTCACAAAAGTCTGACAATATCCACAGTACTTATTATTTCTGTTCTGGATGCAAAAATTAAAGGCTGTCTAGACACAAGTTTGTGTGTGTATATAATGCATGCAAATAGATAATACTTGCCTTTATATACTAAAGTTCAGACTCCATTTTAATATACACATAAACACAGCCTCCGCATGTATGAATACGCATATGCATATGAGTGTATATATATAGTTGAAAAAATTCTGAAATATTTTACTCAATTTCTTCTCTTTGTTTTTATTACTTTGTACTCTCACTAATGCCAAAGCAGTACTCTTAGCAGAGGAGTAATCTCTAGCCATGGTCAGCTCTGAGACTTTCAGCTGATCTGCTTTTGTGACAGAGCAGGGAGGAGTCAAACAGGGAGAAGAGGCAGAGTGTGATAATGCTATTAATGGAAATTGTCTCCTCGAAATTGTCTCCAGAAAAACTTTCACTATGCTAAAGATTCGAAGACACGAGCCTGGCTGCTCTCACTGCCCTCATTTTGCAGCTCACAGTCATGAAGAAGATGAGTAAACCACCACTATGCCCCTAAGTTTTCAGCTGCTTTCAGATGTCCTCTCTAACAGAATGATGAGGGCAGCTTTAGTACTAGTTTTTCTAGGAGGTGAGCCATTTTTCCTCAGTCTCTTACTTAGTACTTTTTTCTAGTGAACAAGATGTAGAAATGTGTTTGCCTGACAGAATTCAGTTCTCTGAAGATGCAGCATGTAAAGTTCATTCATTCCTCTGCCCTCCTTAATGTGATACAAAAACAAGTAGTTAATTTGCTTAGGGTTCACAGATTGCACATGGTATTTTTTTTTTAATTAATCAACATTTCTTCCATATTTTTCAACAAAAATATTTATTGGAGTTGTTTGTATGTCATATATAGTCTGGCTTATGAGACCAGTTAGGTGTTTTTTTCTGATCATGAATTTGCCGCAATAGTCCGTACTTGGATCTATTCAGACCAAGTTATCTTCATTACAAACTGAATATGGTTTTGTTTATCAAAAATTAGGATATGTATCATCCTTCAGACTTTTACCCCAAAGGGTGTCCTTTAATTGGAACTGTTGGAGAATATGGTCTTGTTTTTTTAAGCTTCTAGAACAGGGAGACCATATGGACAATTTTCACACTTACATTAGTTGTAACACTCTTTTATCTTGTTCACTTCCATATCCTTGACACCCTTCCAATGCACAGCTTCTTAGTATTCCCTTTACGAGATGGAGAATAATTATTGGAGAAGTTTAAAAGTGCACTGCTTTTGAATTGTTCAGAACGTTTTGGTCTTGCTTACACTTGCAGCTAAAGTAGTCATCACCGGTTTCACTCATCTGTTTCTGGCCCACAACCTCAGTAATTGGTTGTTTTGCCAGTAAAAGCACAAATTCAGGAAACCACAAATTCCCCACAGGAAAGGTCTTCACACCTATTAATACAGAAATCAGTCTCTTAGTGCAGGGCGTGACATGAACAGATAGACTAGAAATGATACAATTCCCCAGGATTTCTTGATATGTACCACAGAGTGGAATATAAAGTTATTAACCCTATTTTTCCCAAAGTGGGAGGTGCAAATGATTTGATTGTATTTGTACAGTGACTATCATGAACACCTGTAATGTAGTTTGCTCCTTTCAAAACCGAGAAGTAGTGGAGGAAAACTCAGCTGACAAAAAAAAAGTGACAGAACTGGTGACTTTATGCAGTTACACCGGCTGCTCCAAACTTTGTTATAATCAAAGACAACGGAAACTGTTCTGAAGTGTTCTTTTTCTTACACCAAAGCTAAACTTGAAACAGTGCTCTGAATTTTTTGAATTTGAATCCAAACTGAATCCACAAGTTTTCGCTTGCAATTAAACTGAAACCAGAATTGTATTGAAAAATGCGTTGCTTATGGCATAGATGTTATTTTCTTTGGGGCTTACATATCTTATTGCACGTGAATCCTTCCACTACAGGGTTTCTTACACAGTTTATGTCAGATTTATCTTTCTCTTGATGCATACCCCCTCTATTAACTGTTTCTCTGGGGCTGTAGGTCTCCATGTAGGACAAATATAACTATTAATAATTGTAGTCATCTTTGCTCACTGGTTAACAGACTTGGCCAAAACAAACTTCATCTGACACTTTTATATTTGTAGACTGCAAAGAATATTACTGCTACTTATTCATGTTCCTAATTAAGAAATTTGAAATTAAGGGCAACGTTCCTTTTTAGATATAATTAAAATGGTATTTCACAGAGTGGTGCCTGAATTTACTTATCTCACTCTGTGCCAATTAACTTGGCCCAACTTGCTTGCTAGAGTGGCTGGGCCAATTTAATTAGCCTGACTTCACTCTCTGATTCTGTATCTGAGTATTACAGAGTTAGTGTTTAGCTCCATGGAGTGACCATAATGAATCTGTATGTATTTGGGGAGTAATTGCTTTAGTAATGAGAAAGGACAAAACAATTGTCCATATCAGTATGTCACTTTTTAAGAAGGCTTTCCTGTGAGAGGTCAGTTTAATAAAACAGCCCACAACCATCATGCATTGTTAGGTCCCACTAGCATTTCTAGACTTTGTGTGAGAAACAAAGGGATACAAAGACAGGTGGTGGACCTCATTAAACGACATGAAGGTTTTAAAATCAATGTATAAAGCATTGATAAAAGTGCTAAAAAGTTTGGGTAAATACATTCAGTAATTTTTAATTTTTTTTAGCTTTACAAATTATTCCAAGAGAAGGGGAAAAACATTCTTAAAACTTCTTGAATTAGAATTCTTAGCACCTGTTTAGTTTGTTTCACATTCCAAGTACTTTGTGAATACTTAATTCTGCCCAATATTCTTGTAATGTGTAATACAGTTATTACTATTTTTATTATCGATAACCTATTGATATGTTTACTTACTTTTTCCAAAATGCAAAATTAAGGAAAATATTTTCAGAGTTTGTAGGAGAGAGTTGTGCCATAACTTACATTGGCACCGGTTAGACCAGTTATCTGGAGATAAGAGAGATGTCATTTCAAAATCGTCCTTATCAGGTGGGGTATCCTAACACCTTCAGTAATTCATCACCATATCACCAGAGGGTGTAAACAAGAGAAAGGCAAAAGTGAAAGTATCACTACTCAAATAACAAATATAGGGAGAGGATGATTTTCTCAGCATAAATGCTAATGTCCTGCCCAGTCATATTATATTCAATTTAAGGCCAGTGGCACAGAAGGGTAGTATTTCATGTATCTTCCTCTACTATGCGGTCAAAAAAAAAAAAAAAAAAAAAAAAAAAAAGAGAAAAAAACTAGTTTGAAAGGACATATCAATAGCATAGAAGAATTTGATGCCAAAAGTAAATTTAGAGTTCAGACTTTCCTAGTTCATAGAATCATAGAATCATAGAATCATAGAATCATAGAATCATAGAATCATAGAATCACAGAATCATAGAATGGCCTGGGTTGGAAGGGAGGTTAAAGATCATCTAGTTCCAACTCCCCTACCCTGGATGGGGTCACCTCTCTGTGGATCAGGTTTCTCAGAATTCCATCCAACCTGGCCTTAAACACTTCCAGAAATGAGGCATCCACAACTTCCCTGGGCAACCTATCCCAGTGTCTCACCATCTTCACAGCAAAGAATTTCTTCCTAATAACTAATGTAAACCTACTCTCTCTCTCAATTTGAAGTAATTCCCCCCTTGTCCTATAACTACATGCTCTAGTAAACTCTTACCTACCCTGCTCAGTCACTGGAAATCATTGATCTCTAATCTCCAGGCAGGATGTTGAATCTATACACCTTTTTGGACTTGGAAAACCTTTACTTAAGCTAAGGATTTGCTTATGCTACAAATGGACCTCATGTTTCCTTTGCAGGGAGATCCTACTCATTGTGGAGCAGTACTGGCAGTACCAAGCAGTCGTGCATACTTGTGCAGGCCTTCTTTCCACTGTACATGAGAATTGTTTTCTGATATATATATAAATTCAAAGAAAAAAAAGGAAAATATTAAGGCAGTGGGGATCATAGAATGAAATTTATATTAATGGAAATGGGAGGGATAACCTGAGATTAGAGAGAGAGGCAATTTTCAACAGCCCCACTCTGATCAGATCACAGAGACACTTCATGGCAAAATAACCCAGAAGTGCAACATTAAATTCCATTTACATTGCTACTCATGCAACTGGGAGGAGTAGGACATCCTGAATGTTATAGATGTTTTCAAAGATTTAGTAGAGTCTGAACACAAGTAAGGATAATCAGTGGATATCGGCAGTGCAGTAAAAACATCATCTGTATTTCCTTTAGAGTGAATTTGTTTTAGGTATCAGGGAACGCCACTTGTATATACCTACCTATATTTGTGGTGTGAATTAAACCCCAGGTGTGGCACTTAACCTTCTGTTCAGCCTTTGGAGAGGCAAGCTAAGCCAATATGGGTTTTTTTATCTTTTGGTCAAATTCATTTTCAAAAAACTATTTCCCACTCTTTACATTACACAACCGTATAGATAACAGTGAGGAAGCCACAGAGAAGTGAACTAAGGTCCCTTCAAGATGCAATTCAGGAACAGCACCAAAACTCCAAAGCCAGATTCAAGATGCCTGCCATTATGAACAGGAAAACAGAAGTGACGTAAAACTGGTGTGGGCTGACATCCAAACCTAAGCTGAACATGGACTTTAAAATTGTGAGCTGCAGGCTATGACATGGAGTTAGAAAAGCATAATCATTCTCTTCAGCATTATTCTGTATTTTGTAGTTCTCTTAAAAATGAGTAAATGCAGAACCATGTCACATGCACATAAATTATAAAACTAGGGTCAAGCACCCTTTTGTCTCAACGCAAGTACAAGAACCGTTGTAGGGTACTATTCTACTTCAAAAATGGACAAATGATGAAAGAACAGCAGTGTACGTGAATTATGAACAACCGCAGCTCAGTGGCAATCTAGGCATTCACACCTGGGTGATATGGGAGTAATGGAACCAAAAACTTCTAATAGTCTATTTATTTATATTTCAGTTAATGCAGATTCAAGTCATTAGGCAACTGAGATCGGGAAAACTTGCTTTCCCTGGCAGTTTACAACATTCTATTATTGACTCTGAGGAGATAAAGATGACGGAAGTGTTTACAAAACCAAAACATTTAAGATTTATGAATTGCTACATTTATTCTGTAGGAAAAAAAAGTTTGCATTAATAAACTTTATTAAGATGGAAAAACCAGTAAATGACATATACCTTCATCTTAGCTAGTAAAACACATTGAGGATCCAGACGGAGCCCTGAGGTTTCATTTCATGAAACCGCAGCAGTCACTTGCTGCTGGTGCTTTGCATCTTATTTCTGCTAGACTAGTCTATTTGTATCGATTATGTATTTCAATACATATGATTCAATAATTAAGTGACAGAGAGGCTAAAATACTTTTTGTCAGTAGTTGCTGATTATTTTCCAAAATTTTTCAGTTTTATTACTTATTCAAACATATGGTTTAGGCTTAACAATTCTAACGTTAAATACTCTATAATAAGATAGTATATATGTTTATTTCCGCCCTATGTCATCTAGGTCTTTTATTGAGTAATTTCTCCTCATAGCTCTAAAACTTACTGACTTGTCCTGAGTTTGATTTGATCAGTGTATAAATATATTACAAAAAGGAAATACTATTATTTTCCTTAGTACTGCTCTCTTTCTCTATTTGCCAAGCATTGCATGTAAATCAGGCCCTCTCTAGCATTCTGGCAACAGCATGAAAAGGAAAATGCTCAGCTGAATTAACATGCATTAAGACTCATAAATAGCTCACTGGCTGGGGAGCAGTTGTGGTTTGGTCTGGGTCATGTGGTCATGTTACACAGGCAGCTAGAAAATTATTCTGATTATTTTCACACACAGTCACAAATTCTTGTTCACCTGCAAAGAGACGTATACTTTTACAAGCATATATTTAAAGGTAGGCTGGCACATCTATGGTTGACTTAATATTTGCATTGGGAAGGTTCAAAGCAAGAGCTCAGGCAAAGATGGAAAGGAATTTTAGAAGTGGAAAGAAGCAAAACAGCTTTTCTCTTTATGAGAAAAGCAATCATTGCAATGCTCTTCAAGCCTAAATATTAACAAAATTATTTTACGAAGAGCACACATGTAACTCAGGCTAACAGCAATCAGAAACAATCTGCTCAGTCATGCAAAACTAAAAAATAATATTTTCCAATGCTAATTTTCTTAATATGAAACTGCCTGAAGATAATTTTTTATTTCAGTCTGGAATAGAAGTAAAGAATTGACTGTACTCCACACACAACTGCCTTCAGAGAAAATTATTGTAACAAAATCTTCCATGGTTAGTTCAGCAAAATATCCAGTTTCTCACTAGGGTCAGTGCATTCTCAGTTCTCCAATGTTTCAAGGAACCTTTTACAGAAAGGCTTTTACAGGGTTGATTCAAAACACAGTTGCTTCTTGCCTTCGGCTGTTTTGCCCTGCATTTTACTTTAGGTGCTATCTAGTGCTTTGGACCATTACTGTAGAAACCAGTCGTATTTCCAACTGATGTCTCACATAACTAGACCAATTGCAAGGCTGATGGGCCAAAGTTAGAACTAGCAGCTGAATGCAACTGAAAATTTATATCCCACACTGAGAGCTAGAGTTGCTTAAGGGGAAATATTTCATTAACCTTTACCAAGTCAGGAACAGTAGCAGAGTTACTGTGAGCATATTAAACTGGATTTTGCTTAAAATTCTAATATACCTATTCCATAACCTTTTGGCAATTTCCTTAGGAGAAGCTTTGAGTAAACTTACAAAGATTGACTCTTCAACAATCTTCTACCACATTAGCTATCTGCCTTACAAAACAAGGTCCCTTTTTAATAGACAAACACTTAAGAAAATTTTTTGGGATTTCACATGGAGTCTGACGCAGTAAAGCAGATTTTGGCATTTCTTAAAAATTTGCCTTTCTCACGCTTTTCTTCATCTGGGAAGTGAGCAGGGGAAGGGGATTTCATATTTAGATTATATTAGAGCATGTGGTATTCAAAGACGTTTTTTAATCTAGTTTATCCCAAAGTATCAAATCAGTACCCTGAAAGCTTTTCAGCAGCATCAGGATGTTGATGATATTGATGGTATTTCAACAGATGGGCCAGTGTTTGAAGAAGATTAAAATGTTGTTTTGAGAAAGAGAAGCAAAATATCTGTCGTTTTATCCACAGCTGTTCTTTTTTTTATCTTTCCTAAGATTAGGTCGTTGAGAAAGAAGTGGTGATTTTCTGACTTCTCCCCATGTATTGGTCTTCAGGTCAGAATTCAGACTAAAGAATAGTAGATGATTGCAAATGACTGGTTTATTTGACTGCTGTGTATGTTTATGTGCAGGAATTTCAACTCACAGATTGTGATTTTCCTTGGAAGGCTCCTCTACCTCATCTCTCCTAATATTCCAGGCCAGGACTATAATCATGAAAAATTCCAAGTTATATGATGATTTTGAATGATTCAGCATTTGGTACTTATGACACATCTCTCATCTACAAGAGAGCAGTATCTGAGTCTATCCATGTAATTCAAATGCAGAGCTCCCATTTGCTTCAGCTGCAAAAGCAAGGCCACTGATATTCTATAAAAATTAAGTTTAAATTCAGTATTAGCTGAAATTTGGGAGCAATGAAGGCATGTCAAAGAAGAGAAACCCTGGAAAGCAACACAAGCTCATATTCTACTATCAATGTAATATCACTGAACTCAACACCAATTAGCTTTGTAGCTGCAACCTAGAAGTACAGCAGTCTCCCTTTAGACAGTAGGGCTGGTTGCCAACTACTTTTTTTTACGCTACCCAGAGAGTCAGATACAACCTGTGCACAGGGATAGGTTCCACAATATGTGATCCTCATAAACAGTTTCCCACTCTCCATATAGTTCTATGTGTCTCTGTCACTGAGTCTCAATAACAGTTATTAACTGAAAAGTACCCAAAATTTAATTATTTCTTCCCACTTATACTTCCATGGAAAATATAAATGTAAAAGATATGTTGAATCGAGAAATATCTGGAATGAAAGTCTTATACACTGAGTCTTTTTCTCAGAGACCAGTTTAATTACTGATTTTAACAACATTAACACAGGTCATGAGTTGGCACAAAGTGTTCCAGATATGAGTTCTTTTCTGGCATGAACTATTTAACAGAAGGACTAAATTTATATACTGTAGCAGTGATCAAGAGAAAGCAATAAGAAATCATTGACACATAAATGGTGGGGGCTTTGTAAATTTAGCTCAAATAGCTTCATTGCACCTACAAAACGTATACCAGTTAGCTAATGATCCGTAGCACTAATTTTCAAATTTCAATTAAGATTTGAAGTTATCACTTCTATCTTTAGTGTCCTTTGTGAAAGTTATGTAAAAGCAGAGTACGCACAGCTTAGATTCTAAAGAAAAGCTGCCTAAATGCTGAAAGCTTGTCCATCATTTTTCAGATGTACTCAGTAGATTTCTTGATGCAACATTTATTCCTAGCTATGAACAAAAATTGAACAAACAAACAAAAAGTGTGAATGATTTAATAACTGGATATTTTCTCACTTTTTGGAAATGTTATGAATTTCTTATAAACCTCAGGTTGTGCCTATTTCAAAGACAGTCCAGGTTTCTTTTAACAATGTTTAGTGAGCATTCCATGACAGACAAAAGTCCTCAGTGTCATTTCAAAACTGCTTAATTCCACATCAACTATCTGCTCCTGTGTTTTTTCTCTAAACAAAGTTCTTAGTAACATCAAGGGTAAGAAGTGCAAATGGGCAAAGGGACAGGAAATGTGTTTAATTATTTTATGTGTTGTACTGATGCCTTAAGTTTTAACTTTTATAATTTAAAATCCTGTACTGTCTAGAGTAGAACTCTGAAGTTTCTTGTAGTCTGTTAGCTGCTGCTCTCTTAGGTCAGATAGACATAACAAACCCTCTCCAGGCCTGCCCTCCAAGGACACCCAGCCTGTCCTAGGTCCAAAATGTAAACCAACATCTTGGGAAGAGGGGGTGAGCTTGGGGAAAATTACATCATTAACTGAAGCTTTAATTGGAGAATTGAATTTGATATGCAAAATAGACCCAACTCATAAAAATGTGAAGAACTCATGACCTGGGGTCCATCTTGGGGTCCATCTTGGCAGTAGCCTCTGGCTCACCAGGGTGTACCTTTGAAGGCCCTTCAAATAAACACCTACCTTTATTCCCTTACTCTCATCTAGTCTCTGTTTTTTAGGTGGCTGGATAAGGCATCACTACAATAACCTATTTTAAAGTAATTTTAGTGTTTATGGAAGCAATTAGTTTAATTACAAGGAAACGATTTACTGATATATTGGAAAGTCTACCATTTTGTACATTAAGGCCATTACTTATTCATTGCAATGTTTTGTTTATTGTTGCAACATTAAAAGATAAATCAGAGAATGTTGCACAGCTTTTCAAGATATTTTGACAAATCGACATTAGTATTGATTTTTTTTTTGTCTAGAAATTTGACATGCATCTAGCAAGCTGTAGTCCTGCAAAATGACATCTTTACATGAATGACATCCCTGGAAATAACTAAACGCGTTGAAGTTAACACAGAAAGTATTTTGTTAATCAAATTGTGTATTGCATTAGATTTTGCAATACATAAATATTATAAAATTGAAAACAAAATTGCCGTAGACTTTATTCATGTTGCTCACATCATACCTCAATGAATTCTCCTAAAATGCATTTGGAATTGAACTGAATTATCATCTGAGCAGTTTGTAGAAATTTTCTTATCCTCCCTCTCTCTCTTCAGAAATGTTATTCCTCCTTCCAATCTCTGAATCCTTTCTAAGCCATAACTGAAGTATTGCACCTACATCTACATGGGCAGCTCAATTGCTACAGCCAGTGCTATTTAGTGAAACAGGTCCCCAGAACATACCATGGAGGGTTTTATCTTTCAATAGAGCATAATTTCCTAATGATATTTGTTATTTTTAGAATTTTTTTTTAATTAAGTACATACAAAAATTGTATTTTTGAAAGTACTTTCAATCAGGAACCTGATGTTCAAAGCCTCAAGACATTCTGACAGTTATTGGAACTTAGATACGCATATTTTATTTTACTGAGGATTGAAATTGCACGTTTGAGTCAGAGAAAAAAAAATTTGAGTGTTTTGTGTGGAATGGTATTTTTTGGAGAGGTATTTGGGTTGAGAATTGAAAACACGACTTGTCAAGTTATATACAGTTAACCAATGTTGAGTCACTGAGCTGGAAACAATGTTCTGTGGTGTTTATACTTGACTGTTGCATCAATGAACAATAGCTTTAGCGATGTGGGTTTTATAGTATGAAAAGACCTCCAGCCAGGGAGAGCATAAACCAAGTGCAAGGCACTGAGTGCTATGACAAGAACAACTACATTAGGAAAGGGTGAAGTTACATTTCATCATCTGTGCTATAGGGATTACCATCCTTCTTCAGCAATTATGCCTTCAAGAGAATGACCATGTGGTGCTGAACTGTAACCTGACTTCTGTATTTAGAACAGAGTCTATTAAATGCCATGAAAAGCTCATATCCAAGGACAAATGAACTGGAAATAACCTGAAGCAACAAAGAGCTTCTTAACAGTATTCTGCTGAGAAGGTCACAAATTTTATCATTTAGAGGCTTTTTCTCCGTGATGCTGATCAGGACAGCACAGCTGCTTTGACCGCTGCGGAGAACAGAGACCAGAAAAAAAAAAAAAATTACTCCCTCAACTTTTCTCCAGCTAAAAAAGTCCAAGAAAGCAAATAGCAGTTTGGGCTGCTTTTTTTTTTTCCCCTTAATTGTTATAAAATGTCTCGAAACTACTTTTGCTGTAGAAAAAAACACTGCTTTATCTTGTTGGAATATTTTTCAGTTTATCCCATATCTTTTTTCCCATCTTAATTAGTATACAAGCAACACAACATGTTACAAAATAGTTACATTTGGAAAATACTATACACTTGAAGAATTGTAAATCATAGAACCTTGGAGCTTCATTACCCTTTTCTTAGGACTATTTTTCAGGAAATAAATTCAGCCTTCTAAAGACATAGCTCTGTTGTCTAGAAGGGCAATAGCAAGTGCAAATTTCAGCCATATTTTAATAAGCTGTAATTGTCATACTTTTTTTAAATGGCAATACTGTAAAGTGTTATGATTTTGTCTTAAGATTTATGATGGTGGTTACTGAAATTATGATGCGTTCACTGAAAAGCACATGCTAGACACTGTGATTATGTAAAGAAAGCAAATAAATTAGCTGCATATTTTTAACAAATCCTTTCTTCACATTTTAATTGTTTATCAGATTTTAAGTGTTTAATGAAGGCATGGCTACAGCTGGCTACAAAGCCTAGGAGCATAGTTTAGATTGTAGTGGATAGTCCTGAGTTAAGCTGCACTTACAGGATCTTAATAGAATTACTGGATCAAAACTGTTATTCAACCATTGTCCAGTCATGTGCTTATGTTTATGCCTATTCATATATGTGACAAAAAAGCTTCATTGGAATTGAAAATGTATGTTTTGTAAGTAGTCAGCATTCACACAAACTTTCCAGCCTCCATAAATGTTCTTCTCTCATAAATTTTCTAGAATACGTTAGGAAAGTGAATTTACATTCATAAAGAAAGCAAGAAAAATAATACATAAAAATAATACATAAAATCAGCTACAGGCTACAGCCTGTTCATCAGCCATGGATGTGTTATTGGAGCTGTCTGATAGCCACCATCGAAGTTCTGAGAGAATCACAGCACACCAACAATGAGCTATTTTAAAAATATGCATTCAGCATTCACTCATGGAAGCTACTTTATATTGTCTGTACATCTGTCTTAGATCCATAACTCTGATCTCAAGACAAAGACTAACACTGATGGGGTCTTATGGGTGAATATGTTTACCCATGTCTAAAAAAGTATAGCTTAGGAAAGTCTAAATTCTTAAGAGATGGATCATCATAGCATTTCTGGGGAAAAAAAATAAATAAAACTCCCATCAAAAACCAAACCAAACCAACAAGCAAGCAAGCAAACAAACAAACAAAACAATAAACAAACAAACAAAACAACACCAAAACTTACAAAACCAAACTTAGTCACAAAAACCCCCCAGATCTTTCATGATCAGCCTACTTAGACTGATTCACATGGTGATGAATTTATGTACTTTAAATAATCAGGCCAACACTGAATAATGACATCAACTTTTAGATGAGTCAGAAATCAGTGCAGTGCTGTCATGCCCCATTGTTCTCTTAGTATACTGTGACTTTATCTCAACACACCATAAACTAAACAGACTGACACTTCCAGGACACAGTCATGAAGGAGAGCACAGCAGCCTAAAATATTTTTCTTTTCTCTGCTGCTGCTGTTATGTTTTCTGCATGTGACAATGCAGTCATGGAAAGGAGTGAGGCTAGAAACGGGATGGGATTAGTGGCGGTCTGATCAAATACTATGAAAATTTTAATCACTCAAGAATATTCTTTCAAAGAATATCAGACTGATCACTCTATATACCTCAGGCAGCTTGGCAAGGATGTATTTCAAATGAGTCCCATGCAGTCCTTTCCCATAATTTACAGTAATCTAAGTATCAGAATAGAGTTTAGCAGACTGATATAGCTGTAGAGAAGACAAAGGATAGAGGACTGAAGGGAAAACAAAAACCAACCAAACGAAAAACCAAAAAAACCCCCAAACCCAACCAAAACAAAAGATCCCAAACAAATAAAAAAATTAGTTGCTCTGTTAGGTGAGAATGAAACTTGATTTCCTACAGTCTGGGTCCTTTTTCTGAATATCCTTTTCCTCGTAATAACCCCTACTGTGTCGTAACTCAGAAAGAGACACAATGCTATTACTATGCCCTCACTAGTCAAGACTGGCTGAGCAGCTTTTGACAGAGCGTGCCACAGATGAGTTCTGCATTCCTTTCCCTCAATAGAGACTCTCATTTTTGTCTCTTCTCTTGCAGACAGCAGACAACCATGCCTGAAGTGTGTAGCAGTGTTATTACCTTTGAGACATCTATATTTATTTCAAATGTTAAGTTCATCATTGCATTCAGAGGCTATTGGAGAGAAATACTAATGAGTGCATAACAAGACTTCACAAGAGCACATGGGGACACGTTTAAAAACCAAACCAATATGTAGACAGCAGATGAAATAACAGGTGTTCTGTAAAATACACATTTTCAAGTCCCCTTTAGCTAGTTAGTTACACCACAAACTCTTTTGCCCCAAATTATTTGTCTGAGTTTGGTTAGAGTAAGTGCAAGAACACCCCTGGAGCAAGAAACTGGAAAGACTGGAAGCTATGAAGCAAGTCCCCGCATCCCTTACCCAGCTGACCCACTGGAGTGTCAAAAGCTAGCCAGATCCCAGCTGTCAATAGAAAAGGGGAAGCCAAAGGGATTTGGTGGAACAGTACAGAAAGTATGTCAGGCAATGTCCGTGGCTTTAGCTGATCTGCAGAATAATCTTATAAGGTTATAAACGTGACTCATGGCTGTCCTTCAACACAGTAGGTGTGGGCACACTTCAGTTCACACATGTAATGACTTACTGTGAAACCAGGGCTGCTCTGTATATCATCTTGTACCTCCAGGAGCTAATTTAGATTTTGTTTCCTATACATTGAAAGAACAGTATTGTAATGGGCCCAAACTGCGCAATTAATGACATAATTGTTCTATATGTCTTTTTTTTATAATTGAGTTGACAGTTTGTCATGAATTTTCGTGAACAAGATGCCATTTTAATTGATAGCTTCCTAAAACAAGCTCTCTTTCCCCAATATTGACAACTTGACTTGTAGAAAACATAAATGAATAATGTGATGTAAACGAACAGCAAACACTCACTGACCCATGAATACAGCAAGGAATTCAAGTAAGCATAGCAAGTAGATCCAGGTTATCTGATGGGATGAAGCCCATGCATTTTAGACATCTGGATCCTGTTGGGCTCTGAGAAGGTCAGATATGAAAGAGGGAGAGAATGCCAATAATGCATTTTGAAACAGGTTTTTTTTGTTGTTCATTCACCGTAACAAATAGGCAAAAAAACAACAAAAAAAAAAAAACCACACAAAAGAAAGCCAAACAACCCAAAAACAAAGAAACAAACAAAACCAAAGAAAACAAAATAAACCTAGCTCAAAAGCAAACCAAAACAAAAAGAGTGCACAGTTCTTCCTTTATAGTCTTTATAACAGAATTTAACAAAAAGAGATATCCTGTACCTAAACTGCTAAGAATCAACATGTCATCTTGGTTTGTGGTCTCGGCAAACTGAATACAAGTTGACCGTATGCTCCAATTGACTGACGTTTTTACATATGTGTGCATATATATATATATATATACATATGAGTAGGTATATATATGCAAAAGTTGAAAAAAATCAAAAGCCATATGCTTATAGGAGCATAGGGCTCTGGAGCTATTTTCTTCTTTTACCTCAAAACAAGTGTCTCTGTGCATGTGAGTAGTTTAGACTGTTTCTATGTTTGGTTATACATATGCTTTAAACAGTAGTTATAGTCTATTGGTTTGAGACGAAGCAATAAGCATCCATTTTTCCATTTTCTTTGTCTTTCCTGACTAGAAAGTGAAATATTAATGTCTTTATTTAACATCCTATTTATTCTGAAATTTCAAAAAAATATCATTAATAACAATCATTACTAATAGGCCATGTGGCACCTAGACAACCAGAATTCAGACTTCTTATGCTCAGCATTCCATAGCCATAATGATAAATTACTGTTTCCCCATCCCATTACTAAATAACAGTTGAGGAAAAGGAACATCTAAAAGATGGAGGACAAGGATATATGTATATACGTATGCATACATACATCAAATATACAAGTCATTTCCACTCATTAAATGCAGTTATGTATAATAATATTAAACTACCTAACTTTTAAGTCATTGTTAAATCTAAGGATGTTAAGCCTGAAGAATTGAAAAGATGCCTTTTCTTCACTAAGGTGGTTTTGTATTGGGAGGCTGGAGAACTGATGAGTCCAGAGTGGGGACCAGATCAGTTTTACAGGCAGGTATGTGCTGGAATTTTGCCGTGTTAAGCCAGTGGCCTTTGTTAAACAAACATAGCAGAATATGTTGGAAGCAGTTGAAAATATCCAGGTTAGTCTGTGGTATTTAAAGGAATAAGGTCATAAATTCTTCCATATCCCATGTTAACATGCTTGCACATATAGTAAGGCTAAGAATAGAGCTATTTATAGGAAGTACTAAAAATCCAATTTAATAAATTAGACATTGTTTATTTCTTATGAGGCGTTCTTTTTGTAGACACTTTAATAAATAAGCAGTGTGTTCTTAGAGCTTCCTTTATTCACAAGGAAGAAAGAGATATTAGCTTTATTCCTGGTAACTTCTGATGTTAAAAAGACCCATAAATATAAGGATTAAGTTAGGACAAGAAACTTGAAGGATCTCTACATCAAATCTATTCCTTGGAATTTGAATTCATTAAATTAATCCGAATATTTTGAACACCTGTATTTTCTTTGCATAATAATTTATTTTTTATATTCAAAGCATAAAATACAATGAAATAATGAGAAAAATGTTCAGAAATTCTTCTTATATCTGCATTTTCAGAAGACATATATACAGAGAAGCTAAGAAAAATCAGAGAGAGAAAAAGAAAAAAGGTTTATTATAAAATATCATTTTATCTTGTGGTTTTGTATGGAGTATAAGATAACTACATAGAGCTGCACAGTGTGGAAAGATCAAGCAGAGCTGTAGAGAGGGTGTGTTCTGGAAACACCAGCTGTATTTTGAACTTGCTCCTAAAGTCCATAGGGGATCCAGCCCCTCAAGTGAAGTCTAAAGACTTCCAACTTTTGGATTTCATTAGTCCTTAGCTAAGCACCATTTCCTCAGCCAACCATAGGATATATCCAGGGAGACAGAGATACAAAACTCTAGATACCTGAGAGCCTTTAAAATGGGAAACAAAAATGTTTATGGAATGTAAAATTCAGCATTATGCAAAAGTTCATCTGAGGTTTTCCAAACAGCAATTTTTGCTGCCTAATCTTCATGTGATCCATGCCTTGGTGCTTGTGTCCTCTGGTCTTGGCAAATGAGTACAAAGATGAGGATCCCAACCTAAAACCAGAATAGGGCAAATTAATGGGAGGTTGTCTGTTTTTACTTTAACAACATGTCGTCTAGAAAATCATGTAACTCCCCCGGATTAATGCTCAAGTCAGCCGTAGTAATACAGTGCCATCTCAACGTAGAAATTATTTGTTTCAGCTCTGAAAGCACACTGGGAGACCATCACATAGGAACAAAAATAAATGGAATATTAATATACCCTATTTCAGATTAATATCCCGGTCACACAGACAAAATAAAACTTGTAGTTGTTATATGGAAATATAACAAGTTCCTATCATTAATATTTATAATGAATACTGTCTTAACCAACCTCAATAATCCTGTTAACAACTGACAATGCATTTAAGATAGGATACCTCTTTGCTTGTAATTGTGGGGGTTATAAATTTTTGAGTACGTCTAAATAACCACTCTCAATATAAGATTTCTTACTATGCTGTACAATATATTTATTGAATACAGACTTTAAAGTACTAGATGTACAGGCTGACATCACTTATGCTTACTTACCAAGCCTTTACATAAACAGTTCAGCCTCAGTAATATGTATAAGTCAAGGCAATTCTTCCAGATACACTCTTCCAGCCTCCTTGATGTAGTGGGTTATTTTTATTTAGAAGCTGATTTAGGAATATCTCTTATTTCTCCCATTACTAGGAGATAATCATTTAGCAAAGGATTAAGGAAAGTTTGGAAGGGAAGAGTTGTTGCCTTCTTTCTTTTTTTGTCTTTCCTTTTTTTTTTTTTTTAAATATAAGGGTTGATTTTTAGTTGGCAATTTTTTCCTTACCAATTACTTGTAGTGACTTTTGTGTAATTGTCACCTGCCTTCTCCTTTCACTCAGCAATTCACTTTGGCTTGTTGTAGTCCAGCTGTGAACCTGCAGCAATTTCAAAGTGACACAGTGATGGAAACTCACACTTCAGCAAAATCCTTTTATGGTTCCTAATGAGTGGGGGCTCTTTCCTCAGCGAGCGTTATTTTAACTTGTGGCTCTAAAAGCAACATATAAGGTTGTGTTCACTGACAAAAGAAAGTTCTGGTTTCCTTCTATACAGGAAAAGATTCTTAGAACTCAGGGAAAAAAAACTGAAAGAGGAAAATAAGTGTATTTTAAATGGTAAAAATCTGAAGTAAGATTACATGGCTGTTGCTGAAAAGCCAAAGAACAAAAATTATTATCAGCTGAGTTTTCAAAGATGCATTTATTCACTCTGTTGATGGTAATAGAAATATTTCTGAGTATCACTTCCTGAAGTTTCCTATGTCATCTCTGGTTTAACCAATAGATCTTAGACATTATATGTACTGAAATAAAGATTCAGACAATGTTTTAAAGCAAGCAGGAAGGCAGTACTTACTTTTGCCTTTCAATTAATTTATTTTTTCATGGAACATAAACCTTTTGTTCTACTGCACAAAAAATCATTTCAGAAGAGGATCTGTCATTAACAATTTTCCACCTGACAACTACACATAATAATTAAATACTCACCTTTCTGTAAGATAGAGAAATGTGACAAAGACAAGTCACAAGGAATGGGGAATAGAGGTGACCTTAAATGGGCTCAGAAGAATTTCTGAGGAACAAAAGCAAAGGGAATCTGAGCCAAGGCAGAGTCAGTTTGTTCTGCTCTGACAAATGTATCCATTATAATAAATCCTGGACTTAAAGAAATCTACAATGACTTAGGTAATCTAACAATGCTTATATTAGCAGAAATATTTTTGAGGTTCTGAGAATAAGATGCATCAACAGAAATAAATTACATGCAAGCCAAGCCTTGAGAAAGGGATAAACAAACTAAAAAATCAAAAGCTTCGGTTGGGACTTTGGGCCACTCAATCCACTTGCATTTTTTTGTGTGTACCTCCATGACAGGCCCTCATGTATCCATCTGCTGAGCCATTGTGTGAGTCCCAGGTGTGATGGCCCACCAAAGAACAACACAGAGCTCATGGTTGCCGATCCACCAACTCACATTGTGGTAGCAGCGGTTTTTACTGGACAAGCAAAAGCATGAACACCATGGATGTGGACCTGCCTTCAGAAGACTCACGTGTGGCACAGGCATGTCCCATTTGACACAGGGATGACCAGACAGCATCCCAGTGCATACAGACTCCATTGCATGACACCGCACCAACAGCACTGCTGGAACACTTGGCTGGCTCCCTACCAGTGCTCAGCCTCCACATCTTCATGCCTGGACAATAAAGAACAACAACAACCAGCCAGTTGCAGCACACAGTCAACTTGTACTCAATTTGCCTAGACTGGAAACCAAGATGACACTTCGTCTGCTAGACTGGAAATCTTTTTTCTGTAAATTCTGATACAAAGACTACAAAGATGGAACTGTGCACTCTCTGAGGAATCAGAATTTGTTTCGTAGTCCTATAAGAGGTGTTAAGGGAAGTATGGAAGCAATGCTGAAAATACAGCAAGAAGCAAAATACTCAAAGAAGAGTAAATGAAGCTATAGGAAAAGTTATTTTTGAATACATCTACTGTGTTGTGCAGTGACAACTTTGCAGTATGTGTGCTCTCTGAGATTGAGAGTAACAGTGTTGTGGTTTGACACTGGCCCAGCGCCAGGCACCCAGGAGAGCCACTTGCTCACCCACCCCTGCCACAGCTGGGCAGAGGAGGGAAAAGGGAAAAAAAAGTTAATGAAGGCTTCATGAGTGAGATAAGGACTGGGAGAAACACTTCAAGGGCAAAACAAAACTTAAGTTGTGAACTGAATTTATTACTAACACAATCAGAGCAGGATAATGAGAAGTAAAATAAGCCCTTAAAACACCTTTTCCCCCAGCCCCTCCCTCCTTCCCACGGACAGCACAGGAAGACAGGGCATGGGGGTTCGGTCAGTTCATCACCAAGATTTCCTTCCGCTGCTCCGGGAGAGGATCCTTCCCCTGTGAGGCCGTGGGGTCCCTCCCATGGGAGACAGTTCTCCGTGAACTTCCCGGCGTGGCTCCACTCTCACGAGCAGCAGCCACACCGCCCCTGCTGCAGCGTGAGCCCCTCCCACGGGCACACAGCCTTCCCAAAATTGCTGCGCCCTGGGTCTCTCTTTCCATGGGTGCAGTCCTCCAAGGTCAGGCTGCTCCAGCCTGGAAGCAGGGCCCTCTCTCTCCACCGGGTCTTCCCCTGGATCACAGCCTCCTCCAGGCATCCACCCGCTCTGGCTCAGGCACCTCCCCCATGGGCTGCGGGTGGATCTCTGCATTCCCCGTGGGCCCATGGGCTGCAGGGGCACAGCTGCTTCACCATGGTCTGCACCTCGGCCTGCAGAGGAACCTCAGCCTGGAGCACCTCCTCCCCCTCCTTCTCCACTGACCTTGGTG
>VZRR01014186.1:5584-27739 GCA_013398015.1 Oreocharis arfaki | reverse complement strand
CACCCCCGCTCCCTAAAAGCAGGCCAATACAAACAGACAAGAACAAAAGAGGCAGGATATAAATTAAATAATGGGTAATGCAGCACATCCAGACTATGTGATTCCTCTGTAGTTTTCACAGCAAAACTACTGCATACCTCTGGAGGAATGTGTTACAGGCACTTCAGTGAACTGCCTGGTAATTCTGTGACTTCTCGCCAGCAATTCACATTATTTCCCTTGACAGCAAAAGGGATGGCTACAGAATCATTTTCCCTCAAGCTCTATTATAGAGTCTAAGTTGCATGGAAGACCCCAGCAGACCTTCCCATTGATAGATTTTGCCAAAGTATCGGGTTGTTAATTTGCTTTGATGTCCATGAAGTCCGCTCCCTTTCCCTCTTGTCTCCTTTGGTCACGGTCAGAATGTGATTCTATGATAATCTGCTTTGAATATACCATGCCCTGTTTAACTTGAAATGTGTGCACCTTTATATAGTACAAAATAACAAAGAGGAACACTGTGAACTGCAATTGTTAGGTATAAGACACTGAAAGGAAGTGTTACGAGACCCTATTAAATGTTTACCTTTCACTACCCAGGTTCAAATACCAAATGATTCCCTGGCTTTGACCAGTGTGAAAGAGATCAGAATTCATTCCACAGTCCATATAGGCGCGAGAAATGTTCTTGATAAATAGCCTGGGAAATTTTTTTCATTTATTTTAATTATCAGAAATGAGTATTATGTTTAATGTTCCATAAATACATTTTAATAAATGTAATATGGCATAGTCCATTTGCGTAAGAAAATAATTTAGAAAATAATTTTGACATACAGCTACTCTCTTTTGCCTGGTATCTCTCTCTCTTTCTCTCTCACGCACACGTGCATACACACACACACTCTCACACTCTACTATATTCTAATTTAACTAGTTTTATGGCTTTCTCATTCTGGTGACAGTACCAACCATTTATGGTTTTAATGCAGTACAGAGGCATAAATAAAATTTGCTACCAGTGTTTGAAGTAATTTTAGAAATTACAATGCATTTTTACACTGTAAAGCATAAAGAACACTACCATAAACAGCAACATTTTTATAATTCATCCTAATTAAAAAACCCCAGTCTGCCTTTAAATTTAATTAGAATGAACCTTCTATAGGAGACACATTGGAAGCCAAGTAATTTCCATGTTTGCAGATGATACATTGTGTTGAAGACAGGCTTAGTGCCAAAAAAATTATCTAAGAAGTCTTTGTACGTTAAAGACATTTTAGGTAGCAATGAAAGCAACTGATTGATGGATCCTGAATTCTTGGAGCCCCATTCTGTAGATTTAAAGTCACGTAGATGTATTTTCCCTCTGATTTACTTCGAAGCAGATGGTTTCAACGTCATAACATTTTACACAAGTAAGCTCAAATGGATACCGCATTGTCATTTTTCAAAAATATATCTGAACATCATGTCTATTAGAATTCCCTAATTCTCTTAAAAGGATTTATATTTAAGTGCTAAAGCACTTGAGGGTAGGTATAAATAAAACTGGTTTATATCATGTATATAAATACACAGGAACATGAATGGTACATCTTAGTTTCTATGAAATTCCATTTCTTTTCTTCCCACAAAACACAAAGCACTATAACATGACAGAACTTTAAACTTTTGTACCTGAACACTAAATGCGTTTTTGGCACAGCACCTCAGCTGTGTAAGAAGGTGACAAAGATCTGTTAACCTGCCCCATAGAGCAGTGCCCACTAACAGGGGAGTTTAACAAATGAGCATGCAACAAAGCACAGGCAGGTTATTGCTAGCTCATGCAATAACTGTGCCTTCTTTCTTACTCTGTCCTGGATCTGAGAGTGGAACTGAGACTCTCTGGAAATATTGATATTTTGGGAGGTCTTCTTTTTTACAGAATCTTGGAACTGGTTCATCTGGAGTGCAGTAAAGGATTTTAGCCATTTATTTAATGGTAGATGAATCACCAACATAGTGGTGAACAGTAAGAACATTAGCATACTACTCATAGTTTTGCTCAGAGGAGATCAAGAATTTCGCCTACCCATAACCTTCTGTGTCTGGCCTGGGATACTCCTGCAACCTATTAACATTTCTAGGGATTTTTTGCGAGGTTTTACATGAATCATTTTACCTACACCAAAGAAAAAGCTGCTTCTCAAATGTCTGGTGTAGGGCTACAGTGCCCCAATGATTTTCAAAATTAATTTTATTTTGAGCCTTTGAAGATGGAAAAGTTGATTGCCTATGCTTATCTGCAGATTGACTGTATCCTCTGAGAGTCTACATGCACTACTCGATTTTTCAAAGAAAGCACTGCAACATTGATTCTTGTGCTTGTCTCCGTGACCCTAATTTTGAAAGGACAGTTAATGCTGCAGAAGTTCAGAAGAACTTCCATCTTCTACAGAGGACAGCTATCTGTACCAAGTTTTTCTGAGTATTAAGTAACTTTTATTCGATGACTTCTAGCAAAGATAACTTAGGGCCTTATCATATGCAGGCAAAGTTAGTGGTAATATTCTATTGTATTAAATGGTCTTCAGAAGTGGCTCATCCTCTTGCCACTAAGAGAAAAAAAAGTGCATTTTTATCTGCATGTTCCTCCCTGTGACAGAACTTTTCTTTGTTATTTTGGGAGTGTTGGGATGTGTGTTAATGAGCCCTGATTAGTTTCAGTAGACCATTTACCTTTTATTTCAGCATGTTTCCAGACACTTCTCATAATCACTTCTTCTTTATTAATCTGGAGGGAGACTTGACTATTAAGCAAACTTTGGGAAGAGAGCAATGTCTTAGAGGCTTTAACCTTTATGTGTTATTGCTAATGTTGTCAATCCACCATTATTTCCCGCTGCAGTCTGTCTCTTATAATTTCTGTCACCTGGACATAGAGTAGGAGTGATTTTGTATGGCTGTGATATCAGCCACAGATTTTGTGACAATGCCAAATCTTTATTCTTTTAGACATATCTAACCTTTTAATAAACACTTTAATAGCATATTGTGAATGCACCAGTCAGTTTTCAATAGACCTTAGAATATTTCAGAAGTCTTCAACAAATGCTGCTTAAGATCATATTACTTTCTGGCATCAGCTGATGTTAGCAGTGATAACAGTATGGTGCTCCAATTTATTTTGTCAAAATGCTTCTTGAAATATTAAACGTTTCTTCAGGCTCAGAACAAATGAGCTTATGACAATTACAATAAAAGACTCCAAATTCCTTCTCCCAAAACTTTTTCTAGTTTCATTCAACGGCATAAATTTCAAAGGTACTGGCACCCAACCCTTCACAGATGGATGTCCCATAACAAAGTTACAGCATAGCCAGTTTGCTTGTGGTCTGCTATCCTTCTAACTCCAAGAATATTGTGTTACTTTCTAACAGATCAGGATGGATGGAGGGTGGCTCATTATAATACCTTTCTCCACGATCTATTTTGCTATCCATAACATTCTATAAATCATATACTGTAATTCAAATCTCAGTGCAATTTTGCAGCTGAATTCATAAACTGGTCTTGTGTTTCAAGATGCCTATATCTCCTTTGGAAAACTTGGCTGTAAATGCAAAGCGGTTGACCTTAAGAGTATCACACACTGCCATGTCACATTAAACCTCCAAAAGGCAGGACTTGCACTGTAGGATGCAGTCATGTGAAAGATGCTGGATGCCTTTGAGTGTCCCAGCAGGTAGCTGCTGAAGATATGAGTATCCATAATGGCTGGTAGGTAAATTGCAGAGTGCCCATTGAGGCCCATAAACTTCATTGTGTCTGGGGACAGTGAATTAAGATGATGGATCACATTCGTAGCTCCAGCCATTTAAATGGATATCTTGCACGACGGCCTATGGCAGGCCAGTCATTTTCCTCCCTGTGGGCTTATTGTGCAAATTCTGTCTAAAAGATAATGTGCAAAAGTTTGACCTGTCCTGGTAACCACAGAAACTTGTGAAAATTTCAAAACAACTAATTAGTATATAAAACAAATAGGTATCCAATAGTTTCAGCAAAGACTATGATCATGTCATCTGACAGCTTACCTAAACAATCCTTTTCCTGCATCACTTCTTTCATGCATAATACAAGCAATATTTCTAGTTCATGGAAGCTGTAATTTCCTGGCACACATAATAACAGTACACAGTGAAAATGAGTCGAGCCTGATGCCTTTTCCTGTAAATTAGTCAGTTATAATACACTCTCACAGCTCTATTAGAGCAGCAGACCTGGAGGCAGGATTCTTGACCCTGGTTTTATCATTTACGAACAGTTTAACTTCAGTTGATTTCAGCTGATGCCAATAAGGCAGTAATAGAGTCTTAAAATGTTTTATTTATATATATAATATTTATTTTTTAAATGTCACAAAGTTTGTGCTTAGTTGGGGATCTTAAAAAATTATTGTGTTAGAACATTCTATTCAAAATATTTCAGGGTACAGTGCTTAGAACTGCTTCTTATGCTGATATGAATTCTGAACAAATCCAGTTTTGACGATCTCTACATTTGTATAAAATGTCTAGTGTCTAAGATGATTTATAGGGTAGAGAAGGCTTATTTCAGTACTACTTTAGTTATGACCTAAATCTAATAATATTCCCTATTCTAACCTTATTGTTGTTCTCACAATAGTTGACACTGGAGTATGGCTGCAGCTCCCTGCTGTGGGGCATTCAAAACTTTACACAGCCTTATTTTGGTACAACTTATCTCTATTATATTCTCTGAGATAAACTGTGCATTGTGGTTTGGCTGCACACATTTACTTCTTGTACATAATATTATGTTCCAGGATGAGCCACCAAATACAAACCTGAAATCTTTGGGCCTTGCAAGCCTCGTAACCCATAAGCCACTGCTGCATGAACTAAGATTCACCTGGTATCTCAGTCATCAAACCCTCACAGGTCTAACTGACAGGGATATAACAACCACGACTATGGCCATCATTTTAATTCTTCTGCCACTTAAATACAGAGAAAAGGGTGGGATTTCATTTAACCTCATTCCTGTATTCCTTCGTGTATTTCAGTACAGATGTAACGTCATTGTTAAAAATTTAGTCATTCCCTTAATGCTAATGGAAAAGTTGAGTTCAACTGTCAGAAAAACCCAGATTTATTTTATATCCATTCTTCAGCTGGTGCAAAATTGCATTACATTAAGGCAATTTATAGCTTGTGAAGAACAGCTCCCTCTTCTAGCGTGAGGACTGGGACGCTTTTCTGGAATTTCTTTCAGATATAAATACTTGACTGGGATTATGAAACAAAAGGCCTGGGGTTATTTACATAAAGTAAAATAAATTAAAATAAGCTTAAAGCTCATTAAATACTTATACTATACCTGTTATAATAACATAGAAAAAAAATTTCAGATGTTCCTGAAAGTAGATGGGTTTTTTTGTGATATTTAAATGAATGGGTGGTGCATTTTGGCCATGAGCAATATCAAAGTGTGCTATTCATGTTCTGAGATTAATGCTCTTTTATTGCTGAAGTTAATCATCATGCAATCATATGAAGAAAGTTAAGTTGGCTTTTTCAGAGGAAGAAGGAAAATCCCTGGTGTTGCTATTCACGTCTGAAGTAAAATAAAATCTCCCTGAGAAAGAGAAGAAATCTTTTTAGTTTTATGTCTCATGGGAAGGTCTGTGCACATAACCCAAGGCAATTTCATTGCACCTTTGGCAGACTATGGAGAATTAAAAATGCTCTAAGTCACACTCATTAGATTTTTTCAGTATGAACTTCCAGTACAGTAATACTAATAGAAGAGAAAATCTACAATTAATAATGAGAAACGGAGTCTGGAGCAGCTTTGGTTTCCCACGACATTTGAATTATTCATTAGAAATTATTACAGAGTAGCCCAAATGAAAAAAAAATACGGCCCCCAAATCCTAAAATCTCCAGTATCAGCAACAAAAAGCCATTTGTTATTTCTTCATAAGAGTGTAGTGACAGTGAGAATCCACTAACCAGTAAGATAATTTTCCATTCAGAACTAAATCACTGATCTGATAAAAGGAATCTCCTTTCTTATTTTGTACTTAAATTAAATGTCCTGGTGTTACAGAATTAAAAAGAAGTATGACTGTATGAATTATTCACAGGCAACAGTGGTGACAAAGAAAGGCAGCAGTCACAATGAACAGAAATACTATTAATTCCTTTCCAGACTAACATGCAGAAAATATATATAACAGTAAACGGAATTACAGAGGCTGTGGTAAATCATACCAAAAGCCTGATTGCAATCTGTTATTCACAATATAGGCTTCTCCCCTCCTGCTTTTGTCTCATTGACTAAAATTGGACAATATGATTGCACCATTAAAACAATGTTCGACCCCTGTGAAACGATTTTTTTCAAGAATTCACAGTTTCCACTTGGGATAGCACTTGGGTTATTGTCCATTGCCAGCCCCGAAACTCTTCATTAAGCACGTCTCAGGGTTGATGTCAGTGGGGGAGGCATCTTCTAGCTAAGGATGGCCTTGGCAAGACTTTTCCCAGACATACAGAAATGTTCCCTCACCCCACCTGCTCTGAGCTCAGCTGTCACGGGGCTCATTCAGCTCTGTTCCCAGCCTCCTGCCTTCAGATGTCACCTGGGCATCCATCTCTTCTGCATCAACTTGCTCATGCTTCAGTGGGGGGGATCAGTGACCAAAAGATGATGACTGAGAACTTTTTACACCATAATTCCAACTATAAATCTCATATTACAGACCGTTTGTTATTCCTTTATTTACTGTTCTGTATTTCATATGCCTCAAATCATCACTGCTGAGTTCTGTGTTCCATAGAAACAGAATAAATATCGAAATGGTTTATAATGTAAAGATTTCTGTGTCACTTGTCTTGAAGAAGGAACAGCTGACTATGAATTACATTGGACTTTAAATAGCAAACTGGTGGTAAAAATGCACCTGAGATTGGAACAAAGATTGTGGCTGTTCTTGAGATGTTAATAAGATATTAAGTAGATAACATGAAAGAAACACTCAAAGAAACAATGAGCTAATAAGATTCACACTGATTAACAGTGATACAGAGATACCAGCCCCCAGGCATGTGCCAGATGTATTGATGTTGTGTGCAAAAGCACAGGCTTTGTGCAAAAGCACATGTCCATTTTTACAGTGCTGCTTATTACCTATTTTCAGAAGAAATAGAACCAAAAATATAAGTTAAAAGGGTGGGCAGGGCAAGAGGGAAGTGAGATTTGGGCTATCGATTCTTGTACATCAAGATAAAGAATGGTGAGTTAAAAAGATGGAAGAGTTTCAGAAAGATTTACAGATGTAAGATCACTGAGGCAAAAATGTCTCATGCAATCCACAGAACAAGACGAAGCCAAAAACAGCAGAAGTGTAAGAGATAATAAAAGCATAATATTAGGTAGAGTGAGCAAATAGCATGTGAGTAAAAACCAGGAATCTGAAGGGATTCAGCTAAGTGTAGAGCTTGGCCTTGCACAGCTAGAGGCAACTAGACCTAAATCAGGTTTTTGGTTTGCTTACATTGCTGACATATTTTCTCATTTCAATGAAAATATGTTTCAGGCTTACAATTATTTAGTGTATGTCAGATTTGCATACTCAAGCAAAATGGGTTTTATTACCCATTTGCATATTGAAGGTATTCTGGAAAGTCTCCTAAAGAATTGGCATAGTTGACTGAAAGGCAGAATATTCATGCTGTGAAGAATGTCAGCATTAAAGCAGAAAAACGTTGGATTTTCCAATTCAAAAAGAAAAATAGAATGTTCAATACTGCAAATTTGCTGGAGGTATTCTGCCACCACAGCTCAAAAGGTATGTTAGCTAGAGGAAAATTCTCTTCTCTTCTGTGTCCCTTTTGAATAAGCTTAGCTTTGTTCACTGTCTTTCCTATTTCTCTGCAGCTGAGGTTTCGGTCATTTACTGCTCCAGGGCCATTTATTTAGCCATTGCATTTTGAAATCAAAAGGGTCTCTCTATGTCTTCAAACTTCTCTACTTGAAGAACATGAGTTCCAAAGTTATTTCAAAAAGTAGGGCTAGCAGTCACTTCGGCCAATTAGAAAATATTTCCTTAATCAAATTTGCACACTGATTAACCAGCTTCCTTTCCACAGAGAAGACTGTGACATTCTGTTCCAACAAAAGCAGCAGAGCTATTTCTGTGAGATGAAATTTGTCTTTCAGAACTTCACCAGAATTTGAGCCAAGAGCAGCATTTTGTGCATGCAGCAAAACAGCCTTTGTCTCTTAAAGCATTCTGCATTGCAAGAAGAGGTTGTGGGCTTGGGGGTTTTTAACCTGCAGAAAGATTTTACAGTATTACCATTTTGTTTCTCAAGGTGTATAGAAATTTTCCATTTCTATAACATTCAGAAACCTGAGATTTAAGCTACAGAAACTTCGAATTCGGATATAAAGACCACCTCTTTTTTTGCTGTTCCTCAATAAACACTCTAGATGAGGTGCATATCACTTCACAGTATTTTAAACAACTCAGACTTCCGATAGATGAAATGCGAAACTAGTTTACATGGAGCTGTCTTAAACTTCCAGCTTACTGCTCTTTTGCCTCACACAGAATGCTACTTAAGGTCTAGGTTTTAAATCTCTATCTAATTTTTCTGAATTACTGTTGTGAGAAGTCTGGATGCAAATAAGATCGTAAAGAACAGTAAGTGACCAGAAAATATCTCAGAAGCTGGCTGGATGATGACAAAACTTAACAAGGAAAACTTGTTTTCAGTTGAATTTCTCTAAACTCATCTTGAGATAAGGAAATGTAAATACAACCAGTTAGAGAGAGAGCATGATAACATTACCATAATTTGGAAGTCAAGTTTGTCAGTAAAAAGGGGAAGCAAATTGGATGTAATCAGAAGAGTCTAGACAAGAGAGAATGTTACAACCTCATCAGCCCCTGCCAGTTGATGTGCCAATTATGCCATGCACACTTATTGTTGGCTATCATATCCTGAATCCGTAATAGGCATCTGCACGAGCATTTTAAATAATTTTTTCAGCCATTAGAATATTGGGATTTCCACAAGCAAATGAGTGTTTGAACAGTTTCCACAACTATTTCTATTACACTTCCTTCTTGCCACGTGCATTAAAAATCTATTTAGACTCTTTTAGCCTGATGCTCTTTTTTTCTCCTTTCTGCAGGAAAAAAACAACTTAGATTTACAACATAGTGTTTCATTACAAGACTTTAAAGAAAAATAAATTACAGAAGTGTCATATCATGTAACAGCATAATAAAACACTGGTAAATTATTAAGTGCTGGGTAGTAGATTTTGTCATTCTTTGTTAAGTATTAACTGTCTATTCAAATCCCTGCCAGGGATTTTGTATTTTGTTCTTTGTTTTATAATGGTGCTTCATTTACTAAGAACCTCTCTGTGGCTGAGATTTTAGGGTCTGCCAGCCACACAGATGCTGCTCTTCTGCATCTGCATGTTGTCACAGCGTCACTACATAATACTGTGCCTCTGAAAGCTATAAATAAGTGATTAGGAAGGCAAGGGTCAGGAACTGTGCCCTTTTGAACCCACATTGCAGTACTTAATGGGGGCTCCTGATATATTGCTCCTTCCTCTGTACTTCCAATGATCTTAAAGCTCTCTTTAGATTATGTCACACATTCACTCTCCTCCCCACCCACCCTCCTCCCTTTCCTCCTCCCCCACTGCTTGGCTCATGATCTAACATAACGTAATTCAGTGTGAAATAGCACAGTGTCAGAAAACCAAAAGGGAGAATTTTCTCCACATCAGATATTTGTTATCAATTTGAGCAAAGAAACCAATTCCAAATGTATGTAGACACAGGATTGCTGTCAAATAATCCTCATTTATTGTGCCAAAGCTATTTTATTTTCACATGTGTTGAATAATAAGAATGTAAATTGGCCCTTGGTGGTGAGGGTTTTATTATTTCCCATGGAAGCATCAATGCTGCTTTAATTCTGCTTAATTAGGACTATTTTGCATGCAGAGGATAGAAAATATTGTGAACATCTATTTACCAGTTAGTATACTTCTTGACCAGGCACTGAACAGATAAGCTGTCATTATGAAATGAAAAAAGCTGTATGCATACAAATGACGTTGTATTAGGAATCATCTAGTTATATTGTACCAAATAAAGATGTACAGAAATTTGGATTTTAAAGATGCAATTTCAGGTTATGTGTAACTCATGAGTGTTTTGTTTTTCTTTTTCTAAAATTAGTTGTCTCAGGACCATATAGTATTTTTGAACAGATAAAATTCTAATTCTAAGTCTTTTAAAAATTTGTGGTGTTAAAGAGGATATTATTTGATGTCTTAATAACTAAATTTATTTATCATATTTATTTATGAATTATTTTGCATATACTTATTTTTTCATTCACAAAATACTAGGTTAATTTGCTGACTGGCACCATATAGTTCATTATGATTGAAAATAATGAAAAAGCTTGGAAACTTACAACAAATGCTTATAATGTAGAAAAGCGATAAATAGAAAACAATTTAGATGAAGCAGTAAGACAATAATTTATTTTTATTATGATTACAATCAAGTTAATTACTCTTTAGTTTTAATCCATTTTTCATCAGGCTTAATCACACAAAGTATTTCCAGATGACTAAAAACCTTATTCCCTACAGAACTTGAAGGAAATTTTCACAAAAGGTTTCTAACAAGGCATTACCAAACTGATGATAGGAAATTTTGAGTTTCTTCAACATTCTTTTTTGACTTCTGAACAACTTTGGCTCTCTCCCATCGTGTTACCAACACAAGCCAGCTCTACATTTCTTTCTAAGGCTGTAGGTGTGCCATGTTTAGAGACATGCATCAGACATAGTGATTAGGGGCCATTTCAGAAATTTATAATGGTTATCACATATATAAGTGAAAGAAAATCCCAAAAGCCAGATATGTTCCAGGTGGTTTCAGTAAATGTTAAGATTATGATTTTCTTGGCACAGTTCTAAAGTTGCCACGCAGCTTAAACAATGGTACCAGTCACAAAATCACAGAATAAGCAGAGTTGGAAGGGACCCTTAAGGATCGAGTCCGTCCCCTGGCCTTGCACAGCAGCATCCTCAAGAGTCACACCATGTGCCCCAGAGTATCGTCCAAACGCTTCTTGAACTCTGTCAATGTGCTGGTTTAGCAAAACCCTGGTGTGTGGAGGCAGAGAAAGAAAAAAAAGAAGAGCTATTTGGAACTTCTGTGTCCGGGACAGAGCCAATAGCTGAAATCTCTGATGCTAGGCAGGTTACTAGGCCAATTAAACAAACTGGAAGTGCCTCTGTGATGACATATTTAAGAAAGGAGAAACTGCGAAAAGTTCCTTTCCCGGCTTCCCTCCGAGGGGCGGGGAGGGGGTCCCAAGGCCCCTTCCCAGAGAGGGCCATCAGACCCTCCCGGCATGGTGGCCAGGCCACCGGGAAGAGCCATCCTGGCGCGGTGAGCAGCCACGAGCAGCCGCACGGCCGGGACTGCGTGGCATGGGCTCCTTGGGGCTGGCACGGCCTGCGTGGTGCTGGTGGGCCCTTCCTGAAGCTGGCGTGGCCTGCGTGGAACCTGGCAAAAACACCACACAGCCGGCAACAAGAGACTTGCTGAGTATTTCCCTGATTTGGAGCCCAGATGAGACCAACTGCAATTCGCCGACACCAACTTTCTTCCAAGTCAGAGAGAAGGAAAAGTAAGGTCACGCGAGGAAGGCCAACATGGCGGCACCAAGGTCGGTGGGGGAAGGGAGAGGGCGGAGGCGCTTCAGATACTGGAGCTGCAGTTCTCCTGCAAGCTGTGGTGCAGACTATAACACAACAAACTGTTTCCCTATAATTCATGAAGTGCATGGGGGGATGCAGAAATCCACGCACAGCCAGCGAAGAGGAATGCTCACGCTGGATTTCAATGTATTTTCAATGAGAGGCCTTTAAAGATTGAAGAGAGAGCCTTTACTTCCAGGCTGGAACAGGTCATCCTTAAAATACTAAATCCCATGAACTAAAATGACCCACATTAGGCAGTTGTGGGAAGACAACTCATGCTCCTCATGTGTAGCAAACTCACTCCCAAAATCGTTACCCCTGCAGATGAATCCAGATGGTGTGGAAAGTTCTTCTGCACATCCATAAATTCTTTTATTTTTGTGGTCCTTGGACTATGTAAATACCAGAAGGGGGCCGGGGATAGAGTTAATGTGAGCCTGAGCTATAGCTGGTGCTAGGACTTTGTTGTCACTTAATGATGAAGGGGCTGGAGCCCCTGTGCCCAGAAGCATCCTCCAGCTCTTCTGAGGAAACCAGGGTATATGTAGGCTATGACACATTTAGTCTGCAGTGCCCGTCCAAAAAGACCATACTGAGTATGCATTTTGGGAATTGGCAGTAAAATATTTTAAGCAAACTGTTCGGCTTATGTGACTGCATGAAGCACATGCACACTTTGAATAGTTGCATCCCTTTAAATACCACTTAATTTACACTGAATGATTTCAGTGGATGTTCTTCCTGGCAAAAGACTGGAAATAAAGCAAAGAATTAGCAAGACAAATAAACTTCCTTATAATAAGATTTCTGTGCTACATTCTTCATCCCAGAAAGCAAGTGTTAAAATATGTGATGAGAATCAAACACGATCTTCATTTTTTTTCTACTGGAAGAAACAGTAGGGGTTTTTGGTTTATTTTTAAACTAGCTCTTGGATTTTACTTAATTGCATGTGATTTTATTTAACATTCTATTTAAAATATACATTTATGAATCAATTTTATGCACCTTTTTTAATGGCAGAAACTCAAACTTGTGCCTTGAATTATTCTGAAATTCACCGTGAGAACTGGGAATCTACCTGGCTCCAGTGACATCTGTGCTGGACTGACAAGTTACCTTTCCACCCACCACCCATTTGTATGATTTGTTTTATCTACAAAAAAATAAGTTGGCCTTTTCAGGCAAGTGCCTTTTTTTTTTTTTTTTTTTTAACCTTAGAGCGTTTTTGAGATGTAAGAGATACCTAAAAGTGTTCTCATTTGGTTGCTGAAGGCAGCTGAGAAATCAGTTCATCTAAGTGCTGGAAAAAGCATCGTTTGATTTACTGATGCAGGCACTACCTAATTGCGTGAGCAAAGCAAGCAGGAACTGGCCAGGCACTTTTCTTTTATGGCATCTCTCTATCATGGCATTCAATGTGTTTCGCGGAGTTATTAAGTATACAGGAGATGAAAGGGAAATGCCTGCAGTTTGGCTTAGAGTATATCTAAAAAGTTATATATATATATACATATCTGCTAGCACACAAAGAATATTTTACAT
Source organism: Oreocharis arfaki (assembly GCA_013398015.1). NCBI lineage: Eukaryota > Metazoa > Chordata > Aves > Passeriformes > Paramythiidae > Oreocharis > Oreocharis arfaki. The sequence continues at coordinate 14,383 of VZRR01014186.1, read as the reverse complement.
TTCCTAGGCTTGAATCAACCAGCTTCAATGGCTCAGAATGTCTCCTTCAGTAACTCACAACTAATGTGGTTTTTATTTGTTTTAGTGCTCCGTGACGCTTGCTAAAATAAATACCCAATCATTTTAACAGTCTCCTAACTGTGAGTGCCTACTGCAAGAGCTGTTATTTTATAATCTTTAATTCCCAGCTTTCAAATGCCTCAAAGATACAGAATTGAGAGAGAAGTGAACTGTATTGAATAGTAAAAGACAGATGGGCACGGTAGGCAAACCTAAGAAAGGGTAGCTCTAGGCACCTTTCATCAAAGAGAGACTGTCATTGGAACGATTTAGTCATCCATTCAACGCAACCTATTTTAACACTTGGCTTGAAGTCTGTGGGATCTTAGGCACACTTGTAGCTCAGTGTTGCTAATGAGGTACTTACTGCTTTTTACCTGGGGCTTTATTCTCAAAAAGAGATGCCTCTACCGTTTTCCTTGCAGACTAACAAAAGAATTGCTATTGGCAGCAATTAAGAGGTTTGAATACCATTTACATTTCGTTATCTCTCAGGTCAGTAAGACACTTGCACAAGACAGTTTAAATTGAAATACTACTTTGATTCATTTTTTTAAAAGCATATTAACTTCAATCAGAAAATAGATGACACCTGAAGTCACATCTAGCCTCTGGTCTCATAATGAAATTCTGTGTTTAATCTTCTTCTGTTAGTTTAGACTAAAAAATCTTCTATGTGGAGACTTTATCCTTTTCATGAGTCTTTAGTGCAGCTCTGACCACATGTGAGCTGTATGATGGGGAGTAGGACAGTAGCCACTCTGTGTAGCCACTCTGCCTCGCAGCCTGGATAACTCCTTCACTCTTCCCTCTGTGCCTTCAGAGAGGAAGCATGTCGCTAGAACAGTGCTATGAGATACTCTAACCCACGGACACCTAGGAGCTTCAAGGACAGAACTTTAAATACAGCCTCAGGACAAGCAAGGAAGAGGACCCAATGGCACAGACAAACTGCTGTTGAAGGATCTGTCAGTTAACTGTTCTCAGCCTTCACTGTGTAAGCAGACATGCTGAGCTAGGATTAGACACTGCAATCCCCGTCTGATAAACACTTTGGATGGGCAGAGCACCATTCAGTGGTCAAGATCCAAAGCTCTCTATCTTTTTAAAAAGGATGCCTTGAGTTGATCAGCCCCTGAATGAGGATGAGCATTTGGAATAAGCATGTTCAACACTGGCTGTTGAATCGGATCCCAGTTGCAAGGCACAGGCTGATCATACAGCTTAGATCTAGTGTGCCCTCCAAAAACATCCACAGAACCAGCCTTCAGGCTTGTGAGGGCTCCCCAGAGAGTGCCAAGGAACAGGCTTCTTCTCTATGCCACCAGTGCACCAGAATCTAGAGATAAGTGCTAATGGGAAAAAAGCAAGAGGTGAGGAGGACAAAAGCAAATTTCAGGGCTGCTGCCAACTGCAATTGCTCTAGACCAGTTATGATACAACTGCATGCATTTTTTTGACACCTTGGAATATTGCACTATTTACATCTTCCTGAGATCATCATGCACAACAGTGATGAACATAACAGGAAAGTGATAAAGAAGACACAATAAGTTCAGAAGTCTTATTAAAACAGTGAGGGGAAAAAAATCTGTGAATGTCTTTATCCTGCAAGTGCAATCTGTCATGCTATTCAGGCCACTTCATATCAGTCCAGAAATGAAGAGCCATTGTGACACAGCAAACAAAACCAGGGTGGATGGTGAAATCAACAACCAAAAAACTGTTCTGAGACATCTAGAAATTGCTGTTGCGTGGGTTTTTTTGGTTGGTTTCTTATTGTTTCTTTTTTCCTGATCAAAATGGGGAGTTCATTCAGCAGAAGTGTAAGGCAGCAGAAGAATTCACTGATTCTCTGATGTTCTGCAATATTGTAACCTCAAATGATACATAAGGCTTAATATAAACTCATTTATTTTCAGACAATTATTTCAGTCCATGTTGTTTTATTAATATTTAAGGGGAAAAAACCACAGATTTATATAAAATATCATTCTAATTTTATTGCTGTATTTATAGACAGCAATAAAATTATAAAATGGTTGAACAGTTTGCAGGATGGGGATGAAAAGCACATAGCAGTACATATATAATAAATATAACCAGCATATAGTTTTATATAGGTTTTACATTTATAATACATATATATATATACTACAATTTTATGTAGTAATAGACAGCTTTGTGCATATAGCTTTCCATTCATATTTCAGTACAAAATACTCTTTCTTACATACTAAAGGAAAGGTGGTCAAATTCACAAAAGCTCATTTATACAGAGACCTTGAGAGCAGCCTAAATGACAGAATGGTTAAACGCAGATGTCTGCCAGTTCTTTATCTTCTTTATCACTAACATTGTTGTCTTCACAGTGAAGATACAAAAAGAGAAAATGTACTATAAATAAGATGTGAAGTTAAAGATAAGACATACTATCACTTCCCTACTATGTGCATCAGCTTGACCTTGAATAACTCAAGAGAGATCTCTCCAAATATTACACAGACATAGTTTTTGACTACGTGCTAAAGGGATTAAGAAGCAGATGTTATTAAGGATATGGTTATAAATCTCTTCCAGCTGACTATTCACATGCGAAAAAAATTTCCAACATTCTCTGTGTCCATCAGGATGCATGATCATACAGCTGGATCATAACACATCTTCTGAGAGTTAAAATGGAGTGGAGCATTGATGTTCAAAGCCCTGACCCTGCTCACTGCTCACACAGGATACTGGTTTTATTAATAGGAGACAGGATCTGTGCCTGGAAACCATAATTTAGGAGAAATGCAGACTTCCTTTTCTGAAAATAATTTACTGGACTGTTGGTAAAAGAAGCTTCTTGCTGAAGTATGTCTTCCATCTAGCAGAAGACCGGGAAGTCTTTTGGGAGAACAGAGCAAAGTAGGAAGTCCTAATAAGCACTGAGCATGGGCCTGGAAAGCTGAGGCGGTATAAAGGAAGGGAAATCAAGAAAAGGGCTGGTAAAAAGCACAAGTAGAAAAGAGAAAGCAGGAAGGAGCACTAACAAAGCTGCAGGCATGGAGCATTTGAGCAAAGCTGAGAGGCGAGAGGAAGTCTCCTACTTGCTGGGGAGGATGTGAGGAAAACTGTAGGAGTTAGTCCAGGGGTTTACTGAAGAGGGAAAGTTTCAGCAAGGTGCCTAAATATGTATGTGCCTGGATATATGTCAGGGTGGGTATCTAGACACAAAGACAAAAATATCAGGGAGCTGAGCTTGGATATAAAGTGTTTGAGCTGAAGAACAAAGAAGGAGGATTAGACTATTTCTGGGCTCTGCATAAGACAAATTAAGTCAAGCTGGTTGAAAAACTGTGCTGACAGGGTGTTTCAATCATGAAGATACATAATTATCACAACAGCCAGATATTATATGGTCCAACCCTCTGGTCCAACCATATAACCCTCAAGTCCAGCCCTCTGGACTTGATCGTTTGGAGAAATGTGCCTGAGGGTCACAACTGTAATTTTCTGCACTTTTCTGAGCTAAATCTCTGAACCGTTTCTGAACTTCGGAATGGAACTTTTAGAATAAAATTTTATCTTTTCGGAGCACAATTTACACTTTAAGACTGCTTTGAATAAGAAAAATATTTCCTATTGAACATTTACTTTCTCCTTTGAAGTCTAACTTCAACTCAAAACACATCTGTTTCAAAGATAAATCAAAGATGCAGCAGCAGCTTGTGTTCAAATGAAAACACACATACAGTTTTTTTCAGCCCAGACTTAAGGATCTTTAGGGTTTTAAGGCCTCAGTAGTTAAAATAACTTCAAGACTGTGATATCTACAGGCAAACCTTATGGTGTTTTGGTTCTCTATACTTTTGTTGGGTTGGGCTTTTTTTTTGCCTAGGCTTTTAGCTCAGCAGTAGCATATTTCTTTCCTGTTCTAAATTGGATTTTTAAAGGAGACAAAGACTTTGGGAAAGCCAAGTCAGGGATGTTTGAACTCGAGTGGTCACTAGTAGTCAGGCAAGTCATGTCGTGCATGGAGCTTTGACTAAAGCCTGGTGGTAAGATCAAAGCTGTGGAATACCTGTGTGGAGGTTTCAAGAGACTAAAATTGGAAAGGTTTATGACCTTAACACTGGGAGTGTCCATGTCAAGAAATGTAGTTAGCCACTTCTAGCCCCAAAGGTAATTATTCATAACTCTAGTGAGAGAAAGAAAGGGCCAGCATGTGGAAATGAGAAACAATAAATTATAGTTAATACCTTATAGTTAATAGGAAATACAGGATTAGGGAATAGTGTTGAAGGATAATGTAAGAGTCAAATCGGGAAAAAGCCTGAGTGCCATTATCCCCATAGGCACTGCCTCTCACGCATTGCTATGTGCTGTTGGCAAGCTGGAAATTTGAAAGTCTGGTTTCTCCAGACAAGTTTCTTAGCTATGATTTCTTTCCAGAAGAAACTTGAGGTCGCCATAATTCAGGATTTCAACTTGCAAACTTGAGTACAGTTTACTTATTTTATTCTAAATTAGAAAAAAAAACAAAAAACCCAAACCAAAACAAACAACCAAAAACCATTTCTACTAAGCCCACAACTCCTTGGCCCAGCCATGACACAAAGACCGCTAATACAATACATACAGTGGATACACTGAAAGCTTTTGCCATTATGCAATGGATTATCAGTCTAGTGCTAGTTGAGGATGTAACAATCAACTGGGTGTGATGCAGACCTCTGCAAAGCAGTCATGTTAGAACACAGTGAAATCCTGAGGGTGGGAACAGTATTTGAAGGCATTTTGACTCTGTTTATGATCCCACTGGTTTAACTGGTTTTCTGACAAACACAAGCACGAAAAGCCACTCACAACTCAGTGAGTGTAAATTAACATTCCAAAATGCAGAGGAGACAGTTCTGTATTGAGACAGTTTAGGGCCCAGAGGTTCATCTGTATGCTTTTCTTTTCAGAATGGAATTTAAAAGGTACGTAAGATTTGTGCTGGTTTTTTTCACACAGGAGATTTCAACTTCACAATGATTCATGCATACTAGTTCTAGCACCGGGCTGGTCTAAATGACACTATTTATCTCACTTAATCAGGAAACCCACCTGACCCAAGTGCTTGGTTAAAACAGCTGGAGACTTTGAATAATTAGTGCCTCATAAAAAATAGCTGTCAAACAAGTTAGAGAGCATTTTTGCAGCAGTCAGGCAGTATTCTGCACTCAGTATCAAATCCGAGAAAATGTTGGTCCATTCATGGAGGCTTCTCAGAGAGAAAAAGCAGCACAGTTTGCTGATAAGCGCATGAGAATGTTTATTTAACAGCCCTAAGTTGCAAAAGATGCACATTTCTCTAGCTCATTTCATCCACAAATGTTTCACCATTGACCTACCTAGACTTTAAACAACAAATTCACAGTATCTGGAATGTCATTAAATCAGTGGTAACCCACTTTGACTCTGCTTATGTCTGATTTCTTCCTGAGACAATTCAGAGTCTGAGAGCAACTTTCACTTTAATGTTTGTTTTTCATGCACATAGAATTTCAGTCCTTCAATCTCCCTTCTGGGTCCTGAAATTTCCCTGGTAACAAATATTTCTATCTGGTGTAAAAAATACACTTCTTGGAAGTAGAAAGAGAACATGGATCCATCTTTAGTGAAGTGTTTGCTCTGAGGGTTTCAATTTAATAACTCAGTCAATTGGAACTCTTGCTTTTGGAAATGTAAATAAGATCACTGGCACCTGAAATAAACTCCTTGAGCCCTTCAGTATTTTAAAGGAGTCACTTTCTTTCAAGGATTTTGATTGAAATTCATGCTGCAGTATGTGAATTCAAAGCCCAAGCTAGTTCAGTGAAAAGTAAAAGCATAAGCCCGTCTTCAATTTTTTACCTTCGCCTGTTTCCACCCTTTTTCTTTCTGCCCCACTCCATGCACACCTTATTATTGATATAATAAAACATAAATGTCTCTCACAATACTGTGCAGAACAAGATGACAACTTATTTCCCAACTAAATATTCAAATAAAACAGCCAGAATATTTACCTACTGAGTATTTGTTAAGGAAAATTTAAAAAAAGACTGTAGGGTAGAAGGCTTGTAAACAAACTAAACTAGAAATCATTAATTCCTTTTAGAAATTATTTTAAAAATCACGATTTCGTCCTATATTTCAAGTTTTATTGAATCAATGCACTTTAAAACTACAAGATGGCTCCAAAATTATGGCAGCTAATTTTCACTCTGAAAATTGTGTATTTTCAATTTTTTTCTTTTCATAAAAATGCTTCTCCCCTCTCCTTATCAAACCACAAACTTTCGAGCAAAAATGGGGTTTTTTGATTAACAGCATATTAGCTAAAATGCACAAGATACAATTTGAACTTAATTCATCAAGTAACTAAATTTGGAAAAAATGCAACAAAATATTCAGAGCAAACTTCAAAGGGAAATTTTTTGACCAGAATAGTTTATGGTTTTCTTAAGCTATAGGAGATTGACTTTGAATTCTTGACTTCTGAATGAGAGAATTTGAACTGTAATCTCTAATCTCCACCAAGAAAGTCCTCAATATATCCAGTGCCACCCAGAGGTATAATACAATTTTCCCCACCTCTTCCTACTTACCCCCCTATACAGAGCTTCATTTTCTGCAAGGGGGAGTTCACCTAAAGTTGATCAACTGTACCCTAATGGAGGAGTCATTATGACTGAAGTCTGTATTACATATTCACTGATCATCAAAGCTAGTGAGCTGAAATATGTACTTCATTGAGAAATATTTTTCTGCTTAAGAAAGAACTTCTTTTTTTAGTTCACTAAGTTTATTCTTTTCACATGCTCTCTTTGAGTGTACCTCAGCTTGGCAACCTGATGGTGATCTTCAGTAATGATATTCACTTACTTAAAATTTCCTCAAGCAATAAATTTATTCACTGGCTTTTAAGCTCTGGAAAAAAAAAATTAAAAAAAAAAAAAAGGCAGCACAGCAGTATCTCTGTATCCACTTACTGGGCAGTAAAGGTGAGAAATATATACCCTGCTCACAAGGAATAAAAATTCATAATGTTTCTGGAGAGAAACACTGAAGTGATAGTGCTCTGGAGTTTTTTATACCTCTGTGTTAACTAATTCAAATGTAAAGTTCCACAGCTCAAGCAGAGCTCAGAGTAGTGGGTTGACCCTGGCTGGATGCCAGGCACCTACCAAAGCTGCTCTATCACTCCCCTCCACAAGTGGACAAGGGAGAAAAAAATATAACAAAAGGTTCATGAGTTGAGATAAGGGCAGAGAGAGATTACTCATCAAATACCATCAGAGGCAAAAAACCCCCGAATCATAGATATTCATTGAATTTATTGCTAACAAAATCAGAGCAGGATAATGAGAAGTAAAATAAAACTTTAAAAACACCTTGCCCCCATTCCTCCCTCCTTCCCATCCCATACCTCCTATCCCAGAGCTGCGGGGAGATGGGGAATAGGGGTTATGGTCAGTTCCTCACACGTTGTTTCTGCCATTGCTCAGGGAGAAGAGTCCTTACCCTGTTCCACCATGGGGTCTCTCACATGGGCGACAGTTCTCCACAAACTTCTCCAATGTGACTCCATCCTACAGGAGACAGTTCTCTACAAACTTCTCCAATATGAAAACATCCCACGAGCAAGTTTTCCACAAACTGCTGCAACGTGGGTCACTCTTCCATGGGGTGCAGTCCTTCAGGAACAGCCTGCTCTGGAATGGGCCTCCTCCATGAGCTTCAGGTGGATCTCTGCATCCCTGTGATCCTCCATGGGCTGCAGGGGCACAGCTGCTTCACCATGGGCTGTACCACAGGCTGCAGGGGAATCTCAGCACCTCCTGCCCCTCCTTCTTCACTGACTCTGGTGTCTGCAGGGCAGTTCCTCTCACATGTTCTCCCCCTGCTCTTCTCTGGCTGGAATTATATCTGGTCAATAACATTTTCTTCCTTCTTTTTAAATATGTTATTGCTGAGGTGTTACCACCGTTTCTGATTGGCCAGCCTTGACCATGACATGTCTGTCTTGGAGCCAGCAGGGATTGGCTCTGCTGGACATGGACGAAGCTTCTGGAACCTTCTCACAGAAGCCACCCCTGTAACCACGCCGCTACCAAAACCTGGCCATGCAAACCCAATATGTTCCACCCCTCACCTCTGTGAATCACATATTTAAGAATTATCACTAAAATCACACAACCTGTACTCACATCAACAAAAACAACCAAGACAAAAATGCCATCCAACAAAAATCAAAATAACATCATCCCAACACATACAGACATCTGTAAAATTTACACAAAATCCCCCCCTTGTCCCTTCACCATAATCACAAATGATCATTCTAGTCTCTAAATTGTTCACTATTTGATTTGCCTGTTACCTCTCCCAGTTACTATCTGTCATGGTTTGAACTGGCTACGTGCCAAGCCCCCATGAAATCTGTTATTTTGCATAAGGGGTATCAATGATATTGAGGGAAACAAAAGTAATCTGCGAGGCAAAACAGGCACGCACTTGGGTACATACAGTGTAAAGAAAGTTTTATTACTAACAGAACTAGAGCTAAAAGAAATTATAGAAATTAAGGCAATAATAGCACACTCTCTTCTCTTCCATCCCCCTTCCATTTACCAAACTTGCACAAAGGATGACACAACATGAGATTTTGGCCAGCAATGTAGGTTTTAAAAGTCTCGCTAACATTTTGAGGAAAAAGGAGGTTTTTTT
>VZRR01014180.1:113217-252767 GCA_013398015.1 Oreocharis arfaki | reverse complement strand
GGGCGGGAGGCTGGAAGGGGCCGGTCCCGCCGGGTTTCCGGGAGTGCGGCGGCATGGAGCCATCGCCGGCGGGGGCGGAGGAGCGGGGCGGCCGCTTCCGCGCCAGCGGTACGGATGGGGCTGCCTTCCTCCATCCCTCCCTCCAGATCCCCGGCGGAGCCCAGCACGACCCCGGGAAGCGGGAGCTGCGGGGATCCTGCCTGCCCAGAGCAGCAGGGCTCCCGGGCTGGGGCAGGGAGGAAGGGCTGAAGCTGAGGGAGGGCATAAGGCGGAGTGCAGACCGCCTTGCTTGCCCCTTGAGGGGGCGCGGTGGGTGGGGTGCGTGTGCCCCCTTTGCCGGGGGGTCTGCACCTGACGCCCCGCTGCACTCGCTCCCCGCAGAGCACCAGCACGCTCGGTACAACCCGCTGCGCGACGACTGGGTGCTGGTGTCGGCCCACCGGGTGAAGCGCCCTTGGCAGGGTCAGCTGGAGAAGCCACCCCCCGAGGATGTGCCCCGCTGGGACCCCAACAACCCCCTCTGCCCCGGGGCCACCCGGGCCAACGGCGAGGTACCACCAGGGACACAGGGACCCGGGCTCCCCCTGCCACCCCCTCCTGCCCTCATCCCATCTCTCACCCTGGCAGGTGAACCCCCAATATGAGGGTACTTTCGTCTTCCCAAATGACTTCCCTGCACTGCAGCCTGATGCTCCAGAGCCTGGTAACTTTGGGGAGCAGAGCAGGCTGCTGGGGACCCTGAGACTTGGGTCCTGGGGCTGCTGCAGGGTGTTCTGGAGAGGCTTGGGTGCTGGCCCAGCACCTTCTCCCTGCCCACTCTCTGTCCTTCCCCAGATGACAGTGATCACCCCTTGTTTCGAGCTGCCCCAGCCCGGGGTGTGTGGTAAGTACTTCCATGGCTCCAGCGGGTTTGGGACACAATTTGTCGAGAACCTGTGGAATGATGCTGGACGGGGCCTGCTCCCCTCATGCAGTACCTATTCTGTACACACCTGCTCAGGTGGGATCATTGTGGGGGTCTTGTCCCTGTCCCTTGTCCTAGTGCACCCAGCTAGGCCGTGAGGGTCTCTGGAGACACCTGTAGTCACAGCTATACACGTTTCCTTTGCAGCAAGGTGATGTGCTTCCACCCCTGGTCGGACCTGACGCTGCCCCTCATGTCCCTGCCAGAGATCCGGGCTGTCATCGATGCGTGGGCAGAGCTGGCAACTGAGCTGGGTGCTTCCTACCCCTGGGTGCAGGTGTGGGGCTGGTGGAGGCTGCTCTTTTGTGGGTGAAAATGGGAGGCCAGCACTGGGTACTCTGGCAGCACCTGGCATTGGGACCATCTTGGTTGTGTGTGGGTCTCCTGTCCCTACTTTGTGCCCTGCCAAGTGTTTCCATGTGGCTGTGAGGCTCTGCTCTCCTGCGGGTTGCTTCCCTGCTGTGCTGGGGACACCACGACGGCCTGCAGTGGGGGCCCTGTGGCTGGGACCTGCTGGCTGCACCTCTTCCTCCTCTCACAGATCTTCGAGAACAAGGGAGCGATGATGGGCTGCTCCAACCCGCACCCCCACTGCCAGGTGAGGCTGTCCTACCTGTGACCTGGCTAAACTACAAGTCCCCGTGGTGACCCTACAATAAACTCCGAGGGCAGATGTGGACGGCAACCACCCTGCCCTGGTCCAGAAGCTTTTTACAGTGAGGATACCCCCGTGTGTGTCCTGTCCCCTCCCTTTCCTGGGGACTGGCCCCTATGGCTGCCACATGCCAGACTCTCCACCTGGTGGCAGCAGGGACCTGCAGATGGGCAGCGTGATTGGGGGTGCCCCTGCAAGTGAGGGGTACAAGCACCTTAGTCCTGTGCTCCGATGTCCCTCCCAGGTGTGGGCCAGCAGCTTCCTCCCGAACGAGGCGTGCCTGGAGGACCGCACCCAGCGCCAGCACCTGAGCCAGCACGGCGTGCCCATGCTGCTGGAGTACGCTGAGCAGGAGGCTCGCCGAAAGGTGAAGGCGTGGCTGTTGTCCGTATCCTCCCCCTGGGAGCTGGTTGCGTGCCGGGGTGGGCTCCCCAGCCCCCAGGAGCTGGGCGTGGGGAGTGCCCAGGAGTGCCCTGGGGCGCTGGGACTGTGTATGTCCCCATCAAGTGCCAGGTGTAACAACCCCCTGCAGTGCTACAGGCTGGGGAGAGAGTGGCTGGGCAGCAGCCAGGCAGAAAGGGGCTTGGGGGTGCTGGTAGACAGCCGGCTGAACGTGAGCCAGCAGTGTGCCCAGGCCAATGCCAATGGCATCCTGGCCTGTATCAGGAATAGTGGAATAGTGTGGCCAGCAGGACCAGGGAAGTAATTCTTCCCCTGTACTTGGCACTGGTTAAGCTGCACCTTAAATACTGCATCCAGTTCTGGGGCCCCAATTTAGGAAGGATGTTGAGATGCTCAAATGCATCTGCAGAAGGGCACCAAGGCTGGTGAAGGATCTGGGACACCAGCCCTATGAAGAGCAACTAAGAGAGCTGGGGGTGTTTAACCTGGAAAAAAGGAGGCTCAGGGGAGACCTTATCACTCTCCACAACTCCCTGGAAGGAGAGGGTTGGTCTGTTCTCCCAGGCAACCAGGGACAGGACAAGAGGACATGGTCATAAGCTGCACCAGGGGAAGTGTAGGCTGGACATTAGGAAAAAGTTCTTCACTGAAAGAGTGATTGGGCATTGGAGTGGGCTGCCCAGGCAGGTGGTGGAGTCAGAAAGACTGGATGTGGCACTCAGTGCCATGGTTTAGTTGATAAGATGGTGTTAGGTCATAGGTCGGAGTTGATGATCTCAAAGGCCTTTTCCAGCCTAGTTGATTCTGTGATGCTGTGCCCTGCAGGAACGGCTGGTGGTGGAGAATGCAGACTGGCTGGTCGTGGTGCCATACTGGGCTACCTGGCCTTACCAGACCCTGCTGCTGCCCCGCCGCCACGTCTGCCGCCTCCAGGACCTCAGTGACAGCGAGAGGGACAGTGAGTGGCTCTGAGCCTTGTTGTACCCCATCCCACATCCTTTGGGCTTGACCTTTGTTTAGGAGGCAGCTGTGCTGGTGGTGGAGGGCTTGTGTCCTTGGGGTGGGGGCTGCCGGGCTTAGCTGAGGAGGGGAATGGCACCCCTGTTTTGTTAGCATGAGAGCTAGTTGTTTGGGCACAGCCAGCACTGCTGGTGGGACTCGTGTCCTTTTGGGGTGATGAAGCACAGGCTGCTCTCTGCTTTTGTGGGAGGCTTCTCCTGCTGCATTGCTCAGGCTCCCTGTGTGACTGGGGAGGGGGCAGGAATTACCAAGTGCGTCCCTCTTGCCTGTCGCTGATGTCCACTCAGGGAGGGGTGCTGCGAGTGACCTCACCACACGCCTGGCAAGCTGCTGGCCAGCTCAGGGTGTGAATCACTGTCACTTTCCTGCAGACCTGGCCTCCATCATGCAGAGACTGCTCATCAAGTACGACAACCTCTTCGAAGTCTCCTTCCCCTACTCCATGGGCTGGCATGGTGAGTGGCGTGGCTCCACAATCCTCTCATGCGCATCCCTGTCCCCTTCCCGCGGCTCACGCGGCGCCTCTACCCCCGGCAGGAGCCCCCACAGGGCCCTACCTGGAGGAGGACTGCAGGCACTGGCAGCTCCATGCCCACTACTACCCACCGCTGCTGCGCTCTGCCACCGTCCGCAAGTTCATGGTGGGATACGAGATGCTGGCGCAGGCGCAGAGGGACCTCACCCCGGAGCAGGTGAGTGCAGCCCAGGGGGATTGCAGGAGCCAGGGGGCTGTGTGCCGGGGCGTGACAGCCCCTGGCTGTCCCTTGTGCTGTGCCCTGCAGGCAGCTGAGCGCCTGAGGAGCCTCCCCGAGGTGCACTACAAGAAGAGGGCCGAGGAGGTGTGATGGGGAGCAGCAGAGCATCCAGCCCTTGGCTGTGAGTGTGAGGGGGGATCTTATTGCTCTCCACCAGTACCTGAAAGGAGGTCATAGCCGGGGGGAGGTGGGTCTTTTCTCCCAGATAACTGATGATAGGACAAGAGGGAACAGCCTCAAGTTGTGGTAGGGGAGGTTTAGATTGGATATTGGGGAATATTTCTTCACTGAAAGGACGCCCAGGAAAGTGGTGGAATTACGACGCCTGGAAGTATTCAAAAATGTGTAGATGTGATGCTTAGGCACATGGTTTCGTGGTGGGTTTGATAGTGCTGTGCTAACAGTAGATGTTTAAGATTGTGTCATTTGGTGTGCTCAGTAAGGCCAGGAGTCAGCTGGGAGTGGTGAGAACTGAGGTCTGGGAATTCATGTCAGTTGTGAGCCCTCTGAGCTCCCAGATTCTCCTGAACCTTGTCACAGTTTAGCTGGTTTTTGGGACTGGTTTTTCCTGTTCTGGGACTCAGGGACTAACCCTGTGGCATCCTTGTGTAGGTGGTGGTGTTCCTTGCCTCTTTCACCATCCCAGGCTCTGTCTTCTGCCCCCATGGCGTGCTCCTATCACCACTAAAGGGCTTACCCTCCTTACCAGTCCAGTTTCACTGGTGGAACTGGGAGTTCTTCTGCCCCGTGGAGGGGCACAACCCCCCTGGACAATAAAACCTGGAAGCAAAGTGCCTCTACCTGTGCTCTTGTGGCTCTCAGCCCTAGGTGGGAGGTTTGGGGTCTCCGGTGAAGACCCCCAGCTGGTGGGGGGTAACACTGGGGGCTCAGGGGATGTGCTGGCAGCACAGTGCCTCTTGCTCCTGTCCCTGCCTCTGCGCTGCCTCCTCTTCCTCCCTGGGGGGAGCTCTGAGTCTGTCTCTGAGTGCTGCAGGCTTGTGGAGCAGTGGGAAACAGGGAGGAGGAATGGATGCAGCCCAAGGCTCAGCCAGCTCCTGGGAGAGGGCTGCATCCTGGCAAACTTGCTGTGTGGAGGCTGCTGGCTGAGATGCTCAGCCCTTGGAGCTGTTTTTCTTCATCCTCTCTGGCTGGGGCTGCTGGGCTGCGGCCCTCGTGCCGCCTGCTGCTGGGATGCAGCCAGGGGCTGCTTCATCACTGACCTGGGGGCTGCCAGGGACTCCAGCTCTCTTCCTGATGCTGCTGCCCCCTTCCTTGTGCCCACCCATGGTGTGGGATAGTGGCAGCCTGGTCCCTGGGCTGAGATGGGGGATGTTCTGTTCACCTCTGTCTGTGCTTTCCTCCCTTTCAGCCCCTCCCTCCAGGAAAGTCCCTGTACAGGGGCTGAAAGGGACTGTACAGGGGTAGGTGGTGGGCAGTGATGCCACCACAGCTGGTGTGGGAGGACGCCAAGCTCTGTCTACCCTCAACGTCTTCAGAAGTGGTTTTTATTTGTTACTAATGAGGCGTTCTCACAACTCTCTAATGAGACCCTTCTCCCCGTCAAATCTGAGAGTGAGCTCCTGGGGGCTACAAATACCTTGCAAGGAGAGAAATCCTCTCCTCCTATGTCCAAGACAACAGTTTGTGTGGAGGCCTGTGTTCCCTGTGCCCCATCTCTGCGTCGCTCCCCCATCTGTATCCATGGGGCTGGGACAGACAGAACAGCCTCCTGGCCTGTGTGATGCTCAGAGCCACAGCTCAGATGCTCTGGCTGTGATGATGGATGCCCTCCTACGTGCTGGTCCTATCCTTCTGCCTGACTGCCTTATCCCAGAGCCCACAAAGTGCCCCTCACATGACCTCAGCGCTCCCCAGGTGCTCCGGGGCTATGTGGAGGGAGCTGGTGGCTTGAGCATGGAGCCATCATTCTGCACAGCATCCCTCACCAGGCCATCGGGGCTGCCCAGCTGGGCATCTGGCCTCTTGCAAACTGATTCCTCTCCTGGGACAAGCAGAGCCCGTTTGGTCCCCGCCACCATCCTGATCTCAGCCCCGTCCGTCGCAACAAGTGCCTTCCAAGTGGCTTCCCAACTTCCCCGCTTATTCTCCAGGGTCCTGGGAAAAGCGGCAACAAATTGACCTAAGTGTGGCAATGCAGCTCGGGGTAATTAGCCGCTGAACCGGTCGTAACGAAGCTAGTCATCTCCCTGCACGCGCAGTTAGCTCTGATTTAATGGCCCGGCGGCTCCCAGCCCGGGCTGCCGCGCCTCGGCCCGCGGCCGTAAATGGAACTCGCAGTTAAGTCAAGCGGTATTAAACTTTACAGTCGCCGTCTTTAAAAACGGGACTCTCTCCAATAAATCAGGGCAAGTGGGATTGTAAATATCGAGGCAGGATCCATATTGCTTAATTAAACAGCGCCTAATGAACAGCCTGTTTGTTGTGTTGTGATTTAGGATGGAGGCTGGGGAGGCAGTGTGTGCTGAGGAGGGCTGGTGCCCGTGCCAGGGTGCCCTCTGCTGCAGGTACCAGCTGTTCAAGTTTACTTGCTGCTAAAAAAGTCTTAGAGATGGCTTGAGAATTAGAGGTTTTTTTTAATTGAAACAAAATCCCCCCCCGAAATCTGAAACAGGGTGACAGCAGCAGTTAGAGGAGGGGGTCCAGCCAGGTGTAAGAGCTCGACCCTGATTATGCTGAGCTCCCCACTTCCTCACAACAGATCCAGCCTCCCCTTGCCCTCACATTTTTACCTTGTGCAAGGGAGTGTGACAGGCTGGAAGGGAGCAATGAGCCTTCCCCATGGCACAGGGAGGCATCAGGCTGGTGCAAATGGAGCTGCTGGGGATGGAAAGGCATTGCAATTCATAGGAACCATCGCTGGTGTGCTGTAAAGCCCCAAAGCCTTTTATATTTTGGTAGTTGCAGACCCGTTGTAATTAAAAAGTGATTTATTGCAGGGAGATTAAAAAAGTCTTGCTGGTGAGGGATGAGGGAGTGGAGGGCCTGCAGGGTACCCAGCTGTTGTTCTTGACCTGGGAGCATGAGAGGGAAACTGAGGCCTGTGGGGATTCCCCATAAGGATGTTCCTCGATGCTGTTTCATTTCTGCATGAGAGCTGTCAGAAATCCTGGAAAAGTATCTCTGTGACTGGGTTATCCTTGTGCTGAGTCTCCATCTCCCAGCATGAGGGCAGATACGTCCTCTGCAATCCCTGCTCTGGAAGAGTGAACAGGGCAGGTGGTGGGGAGAGTGAAAAGAACTCAAACATGGAATTAATGAATTAAAATTCATTGGGGTCCCGTAGAGGTGTTTGCGCCCTCTGTGGTGCATTAATGGGTCTGTGAGGGATTAGGAAAGGGACAGAGTGCTGCTGGCGCCAGGCTGGCACATCCTCTGCTCTGCAAGGAGCAAGGGATACACCCAGTGGGGGATGCAGAGGTGTAGAGATGCTTGAGGGCGTGTGGCCAGTTGTTTATTTTCGCTTCCATCCCATTTTCTGATGCCACCGAAAGAAATGGGTTGATCTACCAAGGGATGTGGCTTCCCCAGAGCTCCTGGGGCTCTACAGAAACAAGCCAATGTTCTTGCCTGGGTTGTAGCAGCAGTTGTGTCCATCATCGTGCCTCTGCTGCATGTTTGGGAGGCCCAGAGCACCCCCAGCTCTGACGCCGACTCCTTCTGTGGCCACGGGTGAGCCCTGGGATGCCAGGCTGGAACGCTGCCCCAGTGGGCAGAGACCTTTGGCATGAGCACTTCATGGTAGAGGGCAACTGCTGGAGGCACGTTCATCACCTTAGGCTGGGCTTCCGTGTCCTTGGCACCTGCCAAATGCTGCAGAGCTGCGCATCCTGAGTCCCCAGTCCTGCCCACCCTTCTTCCTCTTCCCCCTGCCTTCCAGTGCAGGTGACACAATAAAATACTGAGCAAAGGAAGTTAATCTGTGACCAGTGCGCTTTAATCAGAAGGAAAAGTTACGAGTCGAGGCCTGCTGGCTGCTGCCATGCTGCAGTTTTACTGTCCTTCCTGAGACCAGGTTAATGGCTGTCGTTTCATTCCAGTTTTACTGTTGGATTTGCCCTTATTGTGGAGTTTCTCCTTGTCTGCTGCTGCCTGTGGCTGAGTAGGGGTTTGGGCAATGGAATAAGTTAGACATTAGTAAATTTTTAGGGAGGAAGAGGGGAAGGATGAAAGGAAGAAATGGAGGAAAGGAGAGAGAAAGGAAGGAGAGCAGGGTGGGAAACAGGGAGGGAGAGAAGGCTAAAGCCCTCCCATTTCTATTTAAAAGACATCATCAAGCACTTACCATGAAAACAATTAATAATTTAAAGCAGATGCTGAACACTCTGGTGCCCTGAAGCAGGCAGGCTCCATGTAGTGGGGAGATCTTGTGTGCCAGGAGAATGGAAGTCACAACCCAGATCCTTTTCAGATCTTGTCTTAGCTGGCCGTGCAAGAGCAGCTGGGGCAGCAAACAGCAGCCAGTTTGTCCTGGGCCACGTGATGCATCTTCCCTGGGCACTTTTCAAAGGGTTCAGACCAGCAGGAAACAATTTTGGAGGTGGCTTGCCCGTGTTTCAAACAGCTTGTGTTTTTTCCTCTGCTGATGGTCACTGAGTCCTTCCTGCAAGGCATTTTCAGAGCCCTTGGGGACCATGAGCTGTGGGACAGCTGCTGGTCCCAGGTGGACACAACGGGATGTCTGGATGCTGCCTAGCAAGCTTTGCATGGAGTTTAGGATGGCAGCCCCAAGGGTGGGATGTAGTTGGTTAATCATCTGATAATGGATGAAGTTAAATACTGTCACATTGCAACATCCGTGTGGTCACTAAGCACTGGCCCCCCCAAATTTCCTGCGTGCCTGGTGTTGGGGAGGTACCCTGGGGTTTTAGCTCTTGGCAGTGGGGACCTGTCATTGCATGTGGTTTGAGCCTTTCCCATCCTGGGACCCCATCCCAGAGTCAGTGGCCTCTGTTTAGAGAAAGAGAAACAACAGGAGGGTCCAGATTCCAGCTGGATTCAACCCAAACAGAACTGTCTGGAGGGGGAGGGGAGCAGGTGTGGATGGGAGAGCAGGGGACTGGTGTGGGATAAGGGCAGCCAAAAGGAAGGTAATCTTTGACTGCAAAAAGGAGTTATCCACCAGCAGTGGAGATGCTGGGAGAAGGCTGGAGCCCTTGCAGCACCCAGGATCTGGCATGGCTGAGACTGGGCACCTCGGCTGTGCCTGGCACACCCCTGCTGCTGGAGCCAGCTGTGAGAACTCACAAACATCTGTGCCTGCCTTGTGGGGAGGGATTCCCCTTCATCCTGATGTTTCAGAGGAGAAATCTCTACATATTTGCTAATTATCGTGAGTGATCCTGAGAAGTCTGCGACAAAGCCCCAGGAGCAGCAAGACATTGCAATGCCAGCATAGATCTGGGGTGGAAAATCATCCCCTCTGGTGCATGGGGGCATGAAGTGACTCCTGGCAGCAGCAGAGCCCTTGGGAGAGAGGAGGAAGGAGAGAGATACTAATTAGATGCTAATAAGCAAGTAATTAGTAGGTCTCCAGCCCTCCTGGTGCCCCTGGGGCTCCCTTGCCCAGCTCCAAGCCAAACCACCTGCTTCAATGTACCTAAGGTGGTTAGAGCCCCACAGGGTATGGCTGGAGCAGGGATGAACCAGCTGCTCCCTGCCACGCACTCTGACAGGCTTGACCACAACAAAATGTCCTCATAAATCGCCCTCATGGAACAAAACTCGACAAATAAAAGCCTAAAGTCCATTTGTAGCCTGTTTGCTTTTAATGTTTAATCCCTTGCTTACTTTGCCCGCATTTGTCTCTTATCTCAGCTCCTCCACTCCCTCATGGCTTCTTGCTTGGGTGGGGAGACTGGACTCCTGGGCTGCCTGTGCTGTCCCTGTGGAAAAGGTGCTGCCCCCCACCTCGTGCCTCAGTTTCCCCGTGGCTCGAACAGGATCAGTTGCACAGTGGCCAGACCCCGTCGGCTGACCAGGCAGTGGGAGCCCCCATGGCAGCCCTGCAGATGCCTCTGGGCTTTTATAGGGTCCTTGGGACACACTCAGTGTGACACCCTTGCAGTTCCTGTGGCTTGGATGGGTCCGTCCCGTCCGGCACAGGGCTTGCAGATATGAGGGAAAAGGTTTTCCAGCCCTGGGACTGGCTGCTACCCCAAAACAGTGCTGAGCAATGAACCCCTGGGTTAGTGCACCCAAACTGCCGGCTTAATATTTAATTCACACAATTAAAAAATAATTTAGCTTGGATTTAATTTTTAAAATTAAATATTTAATTCTCACACAGGCAAGAAACAGAGTGAGAGCAAAGCCAGGATGGGTCCCCAGGATTCCAGCTTGCTTTTTAACCCTTCCCATCCCGCTTTCAAATTCCTCTTGGGATCAGAGATGCTCAAAAAGCATCTGTCTGGTTCCAGCTGCTTCCAATGCGCTTCAGTAACAGCAGGACCCTGCTCCATCACAGCCCGTCAGGTCACCTCAGAAGTAGCAGATCCATTGGCACAGGAGAAAAGGAATGACCCCCAGCCTCTGCTGGCATCTAAAATTCCCTCCGCCCTGGAAAGGACTAGCCGACACATCAGGAACTTGCAATGATTATGATAAAACCTGTGGGACACCAAGGGCATCACTATGATTTGTGCTGTCTAAATGTTAATCAGAATAATAATGCCTATTGAGACAGCTGTTTTAAAAGGCTGTGATGTCGGAGTAAAAATTCCAATAAAACTCTATTAGCCCTTCCTCGTTACACTAATGGTGCCTGCTGCTAAAAGCCCCCTGCTATAGACACCCGTATTAATGGGCTTATTACAGGAAATAAAATCTGAGGCTGAACATTACAGTGAAGCCTGATTAATTCAGCAAGGTAATCTTTTTTTTCTTCCCCCTCTCTGCCTGTTCTTTTTCTCCCCCTCTTTATTTAATGAATGTACTTCTTGAACTGCCAACTTTTGAGCTTTTCATGGAGTTTGGGGATGATTTTAAACTGATCTCGTTCACAAAGAGATGAATCTTTGTGCCAGCTCCTGGTGCAAATGGGGGGGAAGGCTTCTCAGATATCTCCATCAAACAGGGAAGAGGAAAAGCAGCCAGGCTAGGAGTGAAGAGGTTAGAGAGAGGAGAACAATGGGTATCCCAGGGATATCCACCTGGAGTGGTGGCTTGTGGGCTGGAACAGCCCATTGCTTGTCACCAGGCAAGTGCACATGACACTGGCCAAGGTGAAGCTGCCGGGGGCAAGCAGCATCTGCCCTTAGCCACTCCTTTCCTTCCCTTCTTGTCCTGATTTATCCTCTTTTGCTGTCACTTCAGTCCCTGCGGGGAGGTCTGCCTGGGTCTCAGGTTTGCAGGTGCCATCCCAAACCCAGTGTGGTATCACCCGGTGAGGCTGGCACCCTGGGCTCATGCTGAGAGGCAGAAACACTCTGACAGACACACCACTATTCATTCAGGCTATAAATAACTCCCATAAAAATCCTCTTCTTAGCCTTTTGTGTTCAGCCAAACCCTGCCAATGGGAAAGGAGACGGCATCTATTTTATGGGCGGCTGGAAGCCGGCTTTGCGTTTTTCTGGCTCACGTAATCCCACAGGTACCCTCGTTTCTTTTCTTTTTTAACAGACTTTTGATTCACATTCCTCCCAGCCAAGTTTAATTATGGCTTTGGCTCCCACTGCCCGGGGAGGGGAAGGGAAGAGAGCAGCTCTGCTGGCCTGTGCAAGGACAGAGAACACGGGGCAAGAAGGAGAGAGGGAAAGGGGCCCACAGGAGGAAAGAGAGAAGGGAAAGCAGGAAGGAGCAGGCAGGCTGTAAAGAAGGAAGGAAGAGGAAAAGGCAAAGGAAAAGAAAAGGAAGGAAAGTGGAGCTCAGGTCTGTGCCCATCCTGGGAAGCCCAGAAGGGTATCCAGGTGCCAGACTGAGTAATGACTGCATTTACTGATTTTTTAAATTAACCACAGCAAGAAGGTGTGGACACTGTGAGCTTTTGGGGTAGTCTGGACATACTGGGTGTTGTGCTATCAAAATCTGGAATTCCTTGATCTTAATTCCACGTGGGTATGTTGCAACCATACAGGCTGGTAACAATTGAATTACATCGTAGGGAAGTTGAATTGCACTGGAAAGAAGAAGATGGTGGGATTGCACAGGCTCTGCCAACCAATCCTCAGGAGCTGAGGTTTCCCTCTGGGGATCTGTGGCCTTCTTACCTTGGGAAATATGGTCTTCTTGGACTGGGGATGGCTGGAGGTTTTTTCCCTACCCCGCCTGTGCCCTCCATCCCTGTCAGGGCAAACACCCCATTGACAGCAGGAATCTCTTCTGCCCCATACAGTAACACAGCCAATGCTCGTTTACTCACATGTCCACCCTAAAAAAAGAATGCCTTTAACATAATTCGTCCCTCAGATCTTGGTGGATAGGTTCTTGCTGTGATCCCCTCACCACCACACCCTTATCAGTGCCAGGTGGCAGTGAAGGTGAAGATCAGCACGGGAAACCAGTGATGATGGAGAACACTCTGGGGAGTGGGAAGAGTGTACAAAAGCATACAGAAGGAAGGAAAAAAAAAAGATGAAGAAATCAATTTAGTTACAATAAAGCCTCTTACTGTATTAACTGCTAATCCACAAATACACAAACACACAGAGGGAGTCCTTGGAATAAAGGCATTTAATTAAGCTGTTTGCTTGAAGCTGGCCCTGAAAGGTCTGGCACGATGGAGGAGCAGGCACAGCAGGACCCTTGTGGGAGATGCTTGCCAGGACCACTGGTGACCTTCTCGGTTGGTTCAAGGCCATGGAGCAGTGCTGTCCCCTCCATGGGGACACGGCCCACCCTCTAACCACATCTGGATCTCCCTGGGCTTCCCTTTGCTGCTTGGGGAGAATGCCTCCTGGCCCCCCATGGATGCTAAGAGGCTGACTTTTCATGATGTTTCCCATCCAGCTGGGGTGTGAACTGTTGGCATCACAGGGCCATTTGCTCTTTCCTCCTCTCCTTTTCCTTGAAGGGAGGGGGCCACAGTCAGGGGGGGTTATAACTCTTCTCTCCTTTCATTTGATCTGCCAGCGAGCTCAGCAGGGGGAAGACCCTGTCTCGGCAGGCTGCCCATGAGATAAAAGGCAGAGAGGGCCAAGCCAAGACATTTTTTCCACTGTTCCCCCCACCCCTTCGCCCCTTCCTCCATCCCCCTGGTTTTCTTGGCAAAGGACGAAACAGGGAAATGAGCGTACTCCTTTCAAAGCCCTTCTTCTTTCAATATTGAACCGGGCCTGGATTCCCTTCTGGATGCCTGATTGCTGGCATTCCCGCTCCCCATGCAGCCTAAACTGTAACAGCTGAGGGCTGGGGATCCTGCCGGGGCACTGCGAGCACGTGTGGGGAGGCTGTGGGGGAAACACCAGCCCCGCCTCCCCTCCCAGTGTCCGGGCTGTGCTGCATCCCACAGACACCTGGTGCCTTGGGGGTGCCTCGGCCCCATCGCCATCCTGGGCCTCTGAAGCTCTGCTGCTCTGACGTGGCATGAGTTGTGGGGTCTCTGCTCCTGGCAAGCTCATGGGCTGCAAGATGTTTGGCCGTGTCACCGTGTCCTGCAAAGCCTGCGCTAGGATGGGTCGTGGGAACCAGCTCCACTGTCCTGGCATTCTTGTAAAGACTCGGGAATCCTGTTCTGCCCTGAGCTGGGATGAAAGCAGCTCCAGGGAACCTGGCAGAATGCAGCCCAACTCCCACTTGCCTGGTTGGACTCAGCGGAGTGTTTTATTTTAACTTTTTCCACAGATTTTCTTTTGATTTCACCCTTTTCTATTTGATTTTTTTTTTTTTTTTTAAGGAAGATAACGATCTTGCCTCTCCAAATGAAATCATTTGGCACCTGGGTGGGGTGGAGGAGAAAAGATTTATTTTTCACATAAAGCTGTTGAAACAGGATTGCTAAAATGTTGCATGTCTTTTTTTCTTTTTCTTTTTTTTTTTCCGTTCCCCAGAAGGTTTTTGGAAAGAGAAATTTGTTTGAGGTGACCTTTTCTTAGGAAGTGTTTTGATGAACTGGTATTTTCTGGATGAAAAAGCATTTCTGCCCAAAGTGCCTGTCCCTTCCCAAAGGAAAGGGCAGGAGCAGAGACGCCGTGTGAGCTGCAAAGGGAAAGGGCTTGGTTTTGGGATTTCTCCAGTGGTTTGGGGAGGATGCCGGGGTGGTGTGGCAAATTTGTTGCCAGAACGTGGGCCGTAATGACCAAGCTGGTGGGGGCGGCTCTGGTGTGGCGGCTCTCTGCGGCTGCTGGTGAGGGGAGTCCAGTGCTGCAAAGCAGCAAGGAAGGGGAGGTAAGATGGGACAGCCCAGATCTCCAGCACTCCCCACTTCCTCCTTATCAAACCTTTACCATGCCCTATGTAACTTCCAAGCCCACTGGTGAGGCCTTAGTGTAAACCTTTTATTAGCAATCGCTTCTAGTTACGCTTGAGGGTCTTCAAGGCAGGAGGATTTGGATTTGTGAAGGCACAGCAGGCATGGAGAGCTGCTGGGTGTGATCCACAGTGCTCTTCCTGGGAGAGTCTCACACTGGCACGTTCCCCAGACCCAAATCCTGGCAGTGCACATTCACTAGGGCTGGAGAAACACAGCGTGCCTCTGCTCTGGCATGATCCTGCCTTACATCCAGGGTCGCAACAAGCTTTTCAGCTCCAACAGGCCAAGGAGTGAGCTGGACATCCCGTGGGGCAGCACCCAGATACTCTGCAGAGCTGCTGCCCCTAGCCAGGGGCCCACATGGTCAGTGCAGCCCACACCCTGCGCACTCCCAGGAGGGTTACATCTTCTATCCTGCATCCCGTGTGCAAATGTGATGGGTGGGAGCTGGGGATGCCCCAGGAGAGACTCTCTTGGTGGTTGTTCTCCTTCTTTAATCCCATTTGGATGTCCTCGTTTGCTGCTTTCATGCACATCTTGTGTGGCATGTCGATTTGCTATCGCTCTGGTTTATTAATCAGAGTGTCAGGCAGGGGCAGATCAAATGGCTTACAAGAGCCTAAGTACGTTACAGCAACGCTATTATCTCTCTCCACTAAAATTCGTAATCTCCATGAAAAATTAGAGCAAGCTGCTCTGACAAGCCCCATTCTCCATATGCCCCACGAGCAGGACCCTAATTATTTTACCTTTCTTTAACTCTGTATTAATCCCATCCTCCACCAGCTGCCTGTTATTTTGCCTGGGATTCGTGCATTAACAAAAGGGATTGTCTTCACACGTGCTTTTAAACCCCTGGTGCTCGCAGACTGCCAGTGTGAGACTGCTCTACTTGCATTGAGATACGTGCTAGAGAGGTAGGCAGCTGCTTTTGTGGGGTCCCTCGTGCTTTTTGGGGTGACCTGACCTGGCAGGGTGGCAGCATCTGAGGCGCCTTCCCGAAGTACCCAGCAGGTGGTGGTGATGTATAAGTAGTTCCTCGCTGCCTTTTCTTATCGGAGGATTTTAATGTTTTATTCAGCTGCAGGTTGATGTTATCCATCTCTCGGGCTTCCACTGGGGGCTCACCGCATCATACGACTTTCTTTTCATGTTTTCTAGGCTGGACACAGGCAGGGTTTGGTTCTTGTTCCCGTTTTTGTTCTCTCCAGACTGTGCCACGTGCAGACTTTCATATGGATGGAAAACAAGCAAAACCTCTTATCACTCCTGCAAGTCTAGTTGACACAGTCTTTCCACTCTTTGACTGCATTTAATACCTTTTATTTCACGTCTTTCAGCACTTTATAATAGGACCAAACCAATACAGTATCTGTAATGATTTCTGTTTTGGAGAAACAGAAATTTGGTGTCTGGAGGGAGAGAAGTGATCAGCCTGGAACAGGGATGATGCTGTGGGCATACCTGGGCAGAGAGAAACATGGGTGGACTGGGAAGCTGAGGTGCTCTTGTCCACTGTCAGAGGGTGAGAAGCAGTGCCATGGTTGTCACCCAGTGCCTTCCAGGTGGCTATTGGGCCATCTGTTGGCCTCTGGGGAAGGCACTGGGACAGATCCTGGGAAAACTCACTAGGTCTCCCAAGAGCTGCAGCCAAGCTGAACCAGAGAAACATGCTGGGGCTGGAAGTGGAGAAATCAGGAATGTGCCTGCCAGGGTGTCCAGAGGAGGGTCAGAGGGGAGCTGAGGGCATGCAGATTGGTTGTGCTGGGCTGGAGCCTGTCTGGGTGTTGGTAAAGGGCTGGGACTGCAAGGGCTGGGTCCAGCTTGGCACTGCTGGGTTTGCAGCCCCATTTCATCCCAGGGATGCTCAGTCTCCCAGCTGCACCCCGTGGGCATCAGTACAGAACAGCTGAGGGGCACAGTGCTCCATCTCACTGCCCTTCAGCATGGAAATACCCACAGGTACCCAGGGAATTTTTAATTCTAGGAGCCACCTACTTCCCTAGAGAGGCCAGAGGTGTTCTCAAAATCTCCATCCTGAATGGCTGATCCCAGTGCCACTGCTTTGTGTGGGAAGTAACTGGTTCCTCTTTGCTTTTTACTCTCTGCTACATTTATGTCCAGGTGTTTAACTCTGATCTTGGATCGATTTAAACTTATCCATTTTTTCTATGACAAGGGCCTCTGAGATGATGAAAAATTGACGTGGTGTAATAGCAGAGAAATGTCTCTGGATCTGCAGCCAATCTGTCCCGCAGCGCAGAAATGAAGCCCTCCAAACACTACAGAACATCTGAGCAAATTCAATAGTTTCTCATTTTTATATAGGTGTATATATGTATGTGTATGTACATGTACATAGCTCCATAATACTCATATTAATATTCTCCACCCATTTCATTGCAGCATCTGGCCATCAGAGATGCAGCTCCTAATGCCGTGGCCTAATGGGATATGTTTTTATTTGTCCTTGTTATAAAATAGGTACCTCCGCACTAACTTTGCAGGGCATTATATTGATGTAGGGCAGTAAACTTTATGGCAGATTTCACAACCCTGTTAAGTGCATCATCTTAGGCTGTAATATCTATCTGGGAAGACAAGTGAAACCCTTGCCAGCAATACATGCCTGGGAAGATGGTGTGAAGCTGAGGGAGGAGAGGAGAAGTGGTGCTGATACCTGCAGGATCCCAGGGTGTGCATGAGGCTCTCCAGATCCCAGGGAAAGGGGTTTGCTTGCTGTTCTTTGGCTACTCACAAAGTCTCTGTGAGCAGTGCCTGTGCTAGCAGTGATTGCATCCCTTGGGGTTCTGGCTGGCTGCTCCAGGGGCTGTTTGCTCTCCTGTGCCTCTGCCTTCCACATCCCCAGTAAATCTGACGCTATGCACGCTGTGGCCGCTGGTCACAGATAACTGCTTAGCTTAAATCCTGCTTGAATTCCCTTGGCTTATCTGCTAAATGGGATCTCGGTTATAAATAGAGTCCTGCAGACATGAAGGTCTATTTGGGCAGGGGCTTGTTTGGCAAGGAGTTTTACACAAGTTTGAGCAAATTGCTGGGGAGAAGCTGAGAGATAATAACAAGGAAAATGATATTAAACTGGCTTCTCTGCTTCCTCCTTATCCCTTAGCTGTTAGCAACTCACCAGGAGAGTACAACTCTCAAGCAGACAAGGCACCACGGGTCTCCACAACTCCAGTCCAGCAACTGCAGCTGTGAAATGCTGTCTCAAAGCCAGGAAAAGGAGAGAAAGCTGTCCTCATGTGTGTCCCCATGGCTGCCCTCAGAGAGGGATGGGTCTGGGCAGGGCAAAGATGAGCTCCATGCCCATCGAGGCACAGAAGCTGCAGGGATGCTGGCCCTCCTCCCCCAACTCTTGGTGGCTGGCTGCCATCACTGTCAGCTAATTGAGATGCTGATAATTATTAGTGTTTCATGATTTAATTTTCTCCTCATTACAGTCTCTGCCTCAGCCTTACTGGCGCTGAGCAGATCTCTCCAGAAGACCGTCAGAGATGGAGGGGGTGATCCACACCCTTGATGGACACTGGTGAAACCAGATCAGGTGCAAACTGTGCCTGGGGGGACCAGGTGAAAACCCCACATGCTTGGGACACAGTGAAGACCAGACTGGGCAGTGGGTTAGCAAGGCTGGGCCTGCAACAAGTCAGAAGAATGCTAATTCTTCTGGAAGGCTCTGGGGGATGAGTTCAGCACCTGCAAATGTCAACCATCTGTGGGGAGTGTGCGCAGGAGAAAAGCTTCGTTGGTGTGTGTATCAAGCATTGCACATCAACTTGGGGTGTTACAGGTGAAAACCAGCCAACAAATTAATTTACTTGGGTTAGCATAGGATAAATGTTGTGTGGGGAGATCACTCTGCTGGACAGGATGGTTGGTCAGTGTTTGGTGGTGATGGGAGACACAAGGGTTCGCCCTCTCCATCACAAGGGTTCCTGCTGTTGTGTTTTCAGCTGGGCCAGGAAACTCTGCCAAACTTTATCTTGCTCAGTTCTTACAGCCTAGCTGGCCATGATCCTACCTGAGCCCCCAGAACATGCATAATTCAGTACCACTGACACCTCTAGTACATGAAGAACATCTCTTAAATCCCTTAACTGCATACAGAGGACAATCCCACATGACCATTCCTACTGACGACCTACAGACCTCTTGTCTTGACACAGGGAGGTCACCGCTGCGGCAGGGATGCTTTAAGACTTTCCTCCCAGGGTGGAGATCATCCCTTTCAGGTACACACATTGGGCATCTGAAATTCCCACCCGGAAGGCTTCTGTAAGAATTAGTCAGATACTTAATTGTGAAGTGGGTGTTTGCAGCCAGCGTGAATTTTCGGGACTTCCATCCTTTTGCTTGCAAAGCTTTTTAATTTCTTTCTCTTGTCTGGTGGCCAAACCCCATCAAGGAAAATTCAGGTTTTCCTGACTCTTGGGGCCTTGGGGTGCTGCAGGGAAAGGACATTTGAACAAACATTGCTGGCTGGAATTAGGCACCAAGACCCTTCCCTGTGCACAATTCAGGACTGGGTTGCTAAATAAACTTTGGTTTGGGCCAGATTTTCCCCAAGGGCAGAGAGAGGGGTAGGAGAGGGACCTGGTGGCAGGAAACCTTGGAGTAACCTCTGTGTGGGTCAGTGCAAGCCCAGATTGATGCCAACACCACCTGGCATTGGGCTTGAAGCAGGAGCATGGTGTGGTACAAACGGGAAACAAGAGACGCAGATTGACAGAGGGCAATTTGGGTAAAACAGCATCAGGAGTGTCAAAATAGATTTGTTTCCAATAGAGAAAACACCTCCCCAGGGAGCATGAGGGAGACTTAGGAGTTGTTAGTTTTGGACGAGAGAGGCAGTGAATTTGATCTGCGAACAAAGGGGAGCTGGCAAAGCTGACAGCTTTTGCTCTGATTGCTTTGCTTCCTCTGTGCCGGGCTATGCCTTTTTTTTTTTTTTTTTTTTTTTTTTTTTTTTTTTTATCCTTTAATTTCTTTTTTCCTTTTAATTTATTGAAATGCTCTGGATCTCAATTCACTTTCTTTGCTCTTTACTTCTTATTGCTTTGGCTGAAACTTTAAATCCCCAGTATGACTGAGATCAGGGCAAGAATAAAAATATCCCATGGAAAAACAAACCAGCCCAAGGACGTGAAAACAAGCTGCAGCATTTCTGATGTTCAGTTTTGGTAGCAGAGGGTGGGTGTCTCTTGGGTGCAGGACAGGGACATGAGGATGGAGGTTTGTGGCCAATCCCTGCACAACGGAGTGGTCAAAGTGAATTGGTGGGCTGCACTCTGACTCCTAAGGATCAGAGTCTCTGCTAAAATCATCTGCCTGACTTGAAGGGCAGGATAAAGGAGAAATCTCCCTGCCAAGGGGTGAGGCTGGAGGCTTTTCCTGAAGCTAAGAAAGTGCCAAGAAGGAAGTCTTGCCTTGTGAAATGTCCTCTGAGAGCTGAAGGCACATTGAGAAATAGCTGCCAAGCCACCTCCTTGCCTGATCCTGTTTTTTCAGGAACGAAACTCACTTTTCACAGGGGGAAACTGAGGCCCAGGG
Organism: Oreocharis arfaki; assembly: GCA_013398015.1. NCBI lineage: Eukaryota > Metazoa > Chordata > Aves > Passeriformes > Paramythiidae > Oreocharis > Oreocharis arfaki. The sequence continues at coordinate 232,971 of VZRR01014180.1, read as the reverse complement.
CAATGATGTGGTATCAGTAGGTGGGGAAGGCTTGGAGCAGCACCCCACACTCCTGGGCATCAGCTGTTTTCCCTCTGTGCAGACAGTTTGTGTAGTCAATGTGTCACGTTACTCTCCTTTCATCAGCCTGAAATTACCATTTGTAAAAAGGGGAAAGAAATCCAAATCTTCAAGAAGCCACTCAGGCTGTTATCTGAGGCTTGTTTCTTTTTTCGTTGGTTTGGGGTTTTTTTTTGGTTGGCTTTTTTTTTTTAATAAATCAAAGGAACAGATGTTTCTTTTTGATATTAAATGGGCTGCAGGGCTGGATCCCGCTCTTGCTTACAGCACTGTGTTTCTGGAATGAAGCAGCAGTCCCTCCAGTGGGGAGAGGTGCTTCTCTGCAGTGCCTGACCCCTGGAAATTTTGGGAAAAGGGCTTTCCCCTCCTTGTGGCACCTTGCTATCGATGACATTAGTGACAGATGCATTTACTGCCTGCCTACTGTGGGAATATTTCTCCTTCCTGATTGCTGCTGTGTCTACCTCAAAGCAGGGCAGGTTTAGTTTTTCTGCAGCCTCCTCGTTGGCTGAGCTTCTCTTTCAGTGGTGCTTTTCTAGCACCTTCCATGGCTGCCACTCAGAGGGACCCAGGGTGGACCACTGCAGCTCATCTCATGGATTTCCTGGGGAAAACCATTTCCCAAAGGGATCCCGCAGCCCTGCTCAACCTCAACCTTTCTGTCAGTGTTGGCAGGTGCAGACCAACCTCCTGCAGCACCTTGTGTGCAGGGACTGGTTTGTAGGATGTTTTTCTGCAGCAGCTGGGCTGTTGTCACCTGTCTTGACCCTTCCTGCATTTCTACTCCAAAAGAAATGGTGAGTAACTATTTGCCCTGCCAGTGACCTTGAAGCATGGGGCCAAGTGCTTGTGTTCAGATGAAAACTCCTGCACTCCCTGCATGGATATGGTCTGCTGTCAGGGTCTGATTCTGCCAGCTGCGGTCTCTGGTCTGTGTCACAGTTGGATTTAGCGCCTGGTAAACAAGCTGAGGAAGCTGGAGCTCAAGTGATCTGGCAGGTCGGATCCTCAGGGCTGAAGTTTTGTCAGTGCTTTCCCCAAAACACGTGATTCTCGTCAGATCCTAGTGGCATCTTCTCAGCTGAGACTCGGGAAAGAGCTCAGCAATGCACAGTGCTGAACCTCATCATCATCATCATCCTCATAATCAGATTGGCAATGGGGCTCAGCAAGGCCAGGAGCTGCAGCACATGGACAGATGCCTGGTGGAGGGAAGAGTCTCCTCAGGGCTCCCTGCCCTGAAAAGAGGGTAGATCCACCCCAGAAATGCCTCATCCTGGGCCAAGAGAGTGAACTTCATGATCACCCTGCTTCTTTGAGAAGCAGCATCTCATGGGTGTCTGTTGCGTTTCTACCGATTTAAACACCTGATCTGAAAGAGAAGAACCCTAATTTGAGAGAGGTGCGCTGGCCTGGAAAGTGCACGAGCACTATTCCTGGCCACACTGCAAACAATGGTCTGCACGGCTCCAGCACCACAGATGGCCTGACAAAGCCCAAACTGCTCTGTGAGGACGATGGCCGCTTTTCAGAAAAGGTTATGGACTCCCTGATCAATAGCTGAAGACCCTCACTGCTCCACATTAGGGCTGAGGAATGGGGAGTGTGGCTGGTTAGGTAGAGAAAAGAGCTCTGGACTGCATCAGAAGCATCTAAGATGTCAGATAGTCTTTAATCATGAAAATACAAAAGCAAGAATCTAGTCAGACTGCTTGGCTGTGCTGAAATAATAGCTCATTTAGAAGGTGGAATTTAAGCCTGAAAGCTAACATTTTTGGTGTGTATTTATAACAGGCAGGCACAGGGAACCTATTTACACTGCATTTAATTTCTTTCACAAGCTCCTTTGATCCAGGCATTACTGTCCAGGCAAAACTGGCACAAGTTCCTTCGCAGGCATGACCAACCATGCTGCTGTGAGCTGCCCAGCACTGCAACTGAGAGTGGACTCATTTTAATTGAGCATTTGGGCTAGCTGCACCAGCCAGAAATCTTGCTTCAGCTTGTCACCATGAGCTCATTACCTCCAAAATCCAAAGCCTTGCCTACCTCACAGGGATGGAAAAATGGGGCACTTGCCAGGTGCCTGCAGCAGGTCTAAGCTACAGTGTGTTGGGTGATGTACAGGACGATGCTGGGACAGGGTGGGGGGACACCCAGTTTGACTGGGATGGAGCCAGGGAGGTATTTGTGCTGCCTCTTGAATGCCCATGAGATATGTGGAGTAAAATCCTTGAAGAGAAGGGGATGGGTTCTGGGTTTCCAGCATGTTATCACTCTGTCTGCCCCAGGGCAAGCAGGAGGACCACGAGCCCTGGGAAAATCAGGCATCGCTTTCCTTCGAAGGCACGGACATGACTGCTGGAGTCACTGGTCCTGCTCCAAACTCCTCCTGCACTGGCCTTCAGGGTAAAGTTATTTTTGCAGAGAAGGAGAGGCACTGTTAAAGGGTGGCCCATTTTGGACAGATCAGAGCCAAGCTGGACCACAGATCCATCTAGGAGGGAGGACAAGTGCTGCCTGGGCTCCTTCACTAGCCCAGTAAAGCCTGCTCCCTCTCCCAAGCAGTATTTCAACCTACCATAGGCTCTGGGATTGCTGGAGCATGGCAAGTTCAGCTGCTGATTGCTCCTTGTACTAAGAGACAGTGGAGAATGTATTTATTCCCTCTGCACCTTCTCCATGCCTTTAAGGACTGTTATTCTCCCTGGCTGTACCTAAGCTCTTTTCCAGGTGACAGTGTCCCACCTGACCAATTCCTCCTAGTGCAGAAGCTCTCCCAGGCCTTGGATTGTCTCCGTTTGGGGATCTGGGAGAGCAGGAGCATACACACTGTCCCTGTACAGAGATTTTACATTGTTACATGGCGATGTTAGTGTTTTGCTAGTATTTCCTGCACCTGGTACCACTCTCTGGAGCAGCAGCACCCAGCTCATGAGCTTGGCAGTGCACCAAAGAGTTTATTTCCATTGTGTGAATCAACCTTGTATCTCATTTGTCATCTTGTTGATAAGCAGTTTTGGCAGGTCTTTTGGCAGCTTTTAGAAATCAGGTTACCCTAAACACGTGGTGCTGGCAGAAGATGTCACCTCAGTGTCTACACCCTTCCCTAATTCATTCATGCACAGGCTGAGCAGAGCAGGTGCCTGTGCTCCCTGCCTGAAGGGCTCTGCCCCTCTGCTGAGGAACTGGCCATGGATCCTGGCCTCTTTGTCCATTTCTAACTGGGAGAAGATCTCCCTGCTCTTCTGCCACCACCCCAGCTCCTTCAGGGGTTGTTTTGCTGCTTGTTTTCAGGTTTTTGAGATGAGCCACAGAAAAGCTTGCAGGATGGGAACCCTCCCAAACCTGCTTGCAGTGGGTTTGAGTAGCAATGGTCCTCTGCTTTGTCCTGCTGTGGGCTCGTCCTCACAAGAACATCACCGGATCATCTCCTGCATCTGTGGAGGAATAGCCCCATGCAGCAGCACAGAATGGGGGCCAACCAGCTGGAAAGCAGAAGGAGAAGGACCTGGGGCTCCTGCTGGACAACAAGCTGTCCCTGAGCCAGCAGTGCCCTTGTGGCCAGGAGGGCCAATGGTGCCCCGGGGTGCGTTAGGAAGAGCACCGCCAGCAGGTCAGGGAGGTGAATCTGCCCGTCTACTGAGTCCTGGTGAGGTGCATCTGGAGTGCTGTGTCCAGATCTGGACACGAGAAACATGGAGCTCCTGGCGAGGATCCAGCAGAGGGCTGTGAAGGTGATGAAGGGACTGCAGCATCTCTCTCATGAGGGAAGGCTGAGAGAGCTGGGCCTGTTCAGCCTGGACAATAGATGACTGAGAGGGGACCTCATCAATATGGACAAGTATCTGAAGGGTGTGAGAGGATGGACCAGGCTCTGCTCGGTGGTTTTGTGCCATAGGGCACAAGGCAACGGGCAGAAACTGAGGCACAGGAAGTTCCATCTGAATATGAGGAACACCGTGCAGGTGACCATGCACTGGAACAGATTTCCTGGAGAGGCTGTGGAGTCTCCCTCACTGGGATACTCATGAGGTGTCTGGATGCAATCCTGTGCCGTGTGCTCTAGGCTGCAGAGGGTGGTGGAGCCAGGTGGCCCTCTGCGGTCCCTTCCAACCTGACACATTCTGGAATTCTGGGATTCTGTGAGCTCATGGCCCTGCAGCCTCTGCTGCTCCTGAAACAGGGACCTTGAGGGACCCTGGAGGAGGGACCGTTCATTTTTATGGTAATGGCAAATTGATCTTCATACTCTTTCCTGGCTGTCTTATTGTGTATTTACATGTAACCTGCCAGAGGCTGTGCTCTTTTTAAATGCCTTAGTTGAACAAGCCTTCAATGTGTGAAATCCGCCCCCTTTCCGTCCTTACTCTGCAGTTTTGCCCAGTTGGCCTTTCAAAGCTCTTTTTCTGCGACAAGGAACGTGCCCATGCTGAGCCTCCAAAAGGCCATTTTTATCTGGTCCCCGTGTTTCCTGCACAGGATTCATCTCTTTGTCTCTTTATCTCATTTTGATTCTTTTTAATGAGTGTCCTCATGGCAATGTCATTCCCTTTTCTCAGGGAAACACTGATGGGGGGGATTTTGCCATCCAGGCATGCATGTGATGGGCACCTTACATGTGGGTTGTGGGCACTGTTGGCTCAGAGGACAGAGCAAGGTTTCATGGCTTGTTTTGTGAGCTCAGGGAACAAGTGCTTTGTGCAAAATCCTCTCTAGCAATGAAAACATGTCAGCTTCACACAGGGAGATGGTCTAGAAACTCTAATTTGGTTTCAGAGGCCTCCTGAAGCCACAGTAAGAAGGGACCCTGGAGCTGTCCTGCTAGAAATTGTCAGCAGTGTTGTTTTCATGAATCTCTTCACGGAAAGAGTTGTCAAGCATTGGAACGGACTGCCCAGGGAAGTGGTGGAGTCACCATCCCTGGCAGTGTTCAAGAAACCACTGGACATGGCCCTTAGTGCTGTGGTTGATGCCTTAAGTTTTAACTTTTGTAATTTAAAAATCCTGTACTGTCTAGAGTGTAACTCTGAAGTTTCTTGTAGTCTGTTAGCTGCTGCTCTCTTAAGCTAGATAGACATAATAAAGCCTCTCCAGGCCTGCCCTCCAAGGACATACAGCCTGTCCTAGGCCCAAAATGTAAACCAACATCTTGGGAAGGGGGGGTGAGCTTGGAGAAAATTACATCATTAACTGAAGCTTTAATTAGAGAATTGAACTTGATATGCAAATGGACCAAACTTATAAAAGTGTGAAGAATTCATGACCTGGGGTCCATCTTGGGGTCCATCTTGGCAGTAGCCTCTGGGTCCCCGGGGTGTACCTTTGAAGGCCCTTCAAATAAATACCTACCTTTATTCCCTTACTCATCTAGTCTTTGTTTTTTAGGTGGCCTGTTAAGGCATCATGGTCTAGTTGGCAAGGTGGAGATTGGTCAAAGGTTGCACTCATTGACCTCGGATGTCTTTCCTGACCTAAAAGATTCTGTGATTCCTCACTGCCTCCCACCCCTCCTCCCTCAGGAGAGGTCTGTTTTTCTCTCTGGACCCTCACAGTGGTGAGGGCTGGCTGGTCCTGCACTGCAGCAGGGCACAGCAGACACCCCCATCAGCTATGCAGTGGCTGCTCTGTCAGAAGAGGAGTATTGTATCCAGCTAGATCCATGAGGTCTCTGTGGTCCTTTGGAGGGAAGTGGCACTCCAGATGGCAGAAATTGCTGGGTACCTGTGGAGGAAATGTGCATTGGGCTTTCTTTTAATTTTCTTGTTATCGGTCTTTGCTTGTGCAGCAGCCAAGTTGTCTTCTTTAGTATCTTTGCAGCTCGCAATATTTGAGCCTGCTTTCCTGCCCTGGGCAGTCCCCCATGACCAGCCATGCTGTGCCAGGAATCTTCCTCCAGCACTGCTTGTGCTCTTGTATGCTTGCAGCAGACCCAGAGCAGAGAGGTAAGATGTTTTCATGGCAAGCTGCATCGTGGCTGACAGAATTTACCACATTTCTCTGCAAGACAGCATTGGTTTGCCCTACAGGAATGTTTCCTACGTGCTGCTGGTCTCCATGGCTCCTTTGGAAACCAGAGTGAGTGTAGTGAGCTGGTGAGGGTGGAGTCTCCCAATGACTGGGTTTGGATCTGCTGTGGCTCCCTTGGGGTTTGCATGGTGAGGTTTGTATCGCACTATTCCCCAGCTGGATACCCAGATCAGGCGAGAGGAGAAAGGCCAGCAGGAAGAGCTCCAAGCCCAGCAGCTCAGTGGCTGTCCTCATCCCATCACAAAGGCAAGCTGAGGCTGAGCTGGGGAGCCTTCTGCCACTGGGATCAGCCAGATGAGCAGCGGTCTTACAGTATTAATTAGACATCTGGAGAATCTGGCAGGAAGCCCACTTAATTATCCTTGGTGCTCAAGGATGCTCTCAGGAGTCCTTCCCTTTCTGCCTCCTCTCGGAGCTTCTTCCTTCCAGCGTGTCACCATTTGCACACCCTGGAGAGACCCTCACTCTTGGCCCAGGTGGGGAAACTACTCTTCCAAACTTTGAGGGCCCAGGAGTGTCCATCAGTCATCAGACACAGTATGGGCACCACAGGGTGGTGGGGAGGGCAAGATGGGGCAGAAAAATCAGCCTGAGGGGCATTACCCTACTTGCAGGCCCGTGCTGCCTTGCCTGGAGCTGCATTTTGGAGTGTCGTGGAGGCAAGTTGCACATCTCTGGCTAACGGCAGTGCTTGCAGTGCTTTGTCCCTGGTGTTGGCACAGCGTGTGAAATATCTCTGGGGTTTCCCTTCCAGCTCTCCCAGACTCAGAAAACAGCTGAGATGCATTTCCAGCCCTGTGCCCCAGGCTCTGTGAGGATGGTGAGGCATGGGCACAGGTTGCCTGGAGAAGCTGTGGATGCCCCATCCCTGTGAGTGTTCAAGGCCAGGGTGGGGCTTTGAGCAACCTGGTCCAGTGCAAGATGTCCCTGCCCATGGCAGGGTGGTTGGAACAAGATGATCTTTAAGGTCCTTCCAGTTCAGGCCATTCTGTGATTTTGTGATTAGCAGCTGTACGCAGGGCAGAGAGTTCAGATGCCTCATTCTTTCCTGTGAACACAGTAACCTGCAACCCACTGGGCAAAGAGGTCCTTGATGCCTGCACTGACTGCTTGGCGGCTGCTTGTAGCCTGGAGCCCTTAGCTCTGCTCTCAGCTCCCGGAGCCTGGCTCTCCCCGGAGCCTTGCATCAGACCCCTCTACCCTCTAAGGGATGCTGGCACCATCCCCTAATCCCCTGATGGAGCTCAGAGGGCTAAAGAGCAGCAAGCTCCTCTCTGAACATCCAGAGCCATTAGCAAAAATGGGGAAGGCCAGCTCCTCGATACTGCAGCTGAAACTGCAAGGGTAGGTACAGAAGCGTGAAAAGCACTGGAGAAACACATCTGCTGCCTCGATCCTTCCTAAAGCTTGAATGGTGCTGGTGGGCTGTAGGAAACGGTTAGCTGGCACTTAGTGCACTGGAGGCACAATGAGATAATTAGCCACCAGTTAACAGGATGAATGTGACGACCATTCCCTGCTTACTGATGTTTGGCTAATTTGACATCAGAGGCTTTGTTAAGTGATTATGAATTGCACAGGAGGTGCAGCGAGCTGGACCTTGATAACGAGGGTGCAGTGATGTGTGACTTGCACCAGGGATGTGAATTGCTCCCAGGGCAACTGCCCCTGTCCCACATGGTTGTGATGTCTCCTGGGTTCTCCTGCTCCTCAGCTGCTGTGAGGGTCCTGCCAGGGCTGTCTGCTGGCCTTGACCCTGTGGGGAAGGAAGGCACGGAGCCCAGCCTGGCAATGGCCCCTGAACCTTGGTGTTCTCTTGGATTATCATGCTCAACTTGACAAGACCCCTCTGCCATCCTCCGGTCTGTTTGACCAGCAGCAGGGTTGGATGTTAGGGGATGTGGATCTCAGCATGGAAGGGATGAGGCGGCCTGGAAGGGTTTTCATGGGACATACCAGGTACAAGGAGGTGGCTTTTGCAGACAAAAAAGCAGCGTAATGAGGAGTAAGAAAGGACTCCAGTGGATGGTGTTAAGGAGAGGGGGCAGATAGCACCAAGATGGTGACAAAGGAGGAAAGGGGGGAAGGAACACTTTTGTGATGGCCCATGGGAAACCTGCGGGGTGGGATGTGCCAGACAGAGAAGCTTGAGCTCCCTTGTGATCCTGAGGGACTCTGACATGCCCCTTCTGTCCTAGGCAGAGGGAATGGCATAGGGACATCAAGAACACCCTTGAAAACCTGGGTTGTTGTGGGGCTATGTCTGGGGATTACAGCCTCTACACCAGGAGACATGAAGTCTTGGTCTGGATAGGTGCCCATGGCCACAGTGGTTGTCTTGCTACCCCCACATCTGGGCACAGCAAGGAACTGAGGAGGGGAGGGAAGCGGGAATGCCCAGCTGGTGCCTGCCCAGGCCTGTGCCTTTGAGACAGGCAGGCACAGATGTGCCTGTGGAGGCAGACCTGTGGCTGGGTCAGCACTGTGTGCTGGACTGAGCCAATAGTCCTGCTGGGAGATGGGGATAATTAGCTGGAGCCCAGCGTGATGCTGATGGTACTTTTGAAAAATGCTGCCTTAGATATTTCAAGGGCGTGCAGCTAAGCAACCTGTTAAATGCTCTTACAAATCTAACAAGATAACCAGCCCCCTGAGAAGCTGAACAAACACTTGCATTTCCACTCAGAGGAGGTGAGCAACCTTTGCAAACGCCAAGCCGTTCTCTAGGAGGCTTGGGGGCAGTGCAGGAAGAATCCCCAGGGGCCGCAAAATGGGAACAGAAACCCTTGTAAAGTGGCTTGTCTTCAACAATTTGTCTCTTTGCTCCCTGACTTGAATGAGAAGCTGCAGAGACAGCATGAAAATGAAATATAACCAGGAGGAATACTCCATTTCAGCTCTCCTGCATCTCTTACTGCTCCCTCCGGTCCCTGCCGCTCATCTGCTGAAGTCCAAGGCAAAGCGTTATTGAGCTGCTGGATCTGATTGAATTTTTTTCACATCCCTGAAGGGCCACAGTGACTGGAGAGCTGCTTTGAACAGGAGAGGACATGGTTAGCCACTTGGCAGGCCCAGTCCTCATGAGACCCAAGCAATGTCTGGCCCAGACTGCTGAATGAACAGGTAGCAAGGCCAGCTCTGTTGCCCTGTGGAAATTGCGGCAGATATTCGAAGCAAGGATGGAGGCTGAGAGTAAACCTGCCTTGATAACAAGCTCAGATAATAGTCATATCCTGACATGTATCTGTGAAGAGGAGCTCTCTGCTGCCTTGTTGCTGTGATTCCTCCTAATGGGGTTTGATGGGCTCCAGGTATCACCCTTGGGATTAAACTATGCTGGGAAATGGACCTTTCTGTCCCGGGATTGAATGTCTGTCTTGGGACCCCCTGGAATCTGACTTGGCTCTGAGCTGCTCACCTGCTGGTAAGCCCTGGAGGGCTGCCAACATTTTGGAGAGGAAGAGAGAAGCAGCTCATGGCTTCAAAGAGAGCTCTGAGCCCCTCAACTCCCAAAGCAAATCAGAGAGTGAGCATGGACTCAGAGACATCTGAATCATCCTTCCTCTGCAGGCTGCAGTGTGGGGATGTGGTGGACAGCCCTTGCCAACACACTGGCGAAATGAGGAAGGAAAAATCCCAGAGCCTTGGGGGACACTTCTGTCCTGAAAGCCCCAGGCTGTAGGTGGCCACCATGGTGGCGGGGGGAGCTCATGTGGAAGTGCAAGGCTGTGCTGGGGTCAAGAAGGTGAGGATGAAGATGCTGTTGCTCTCCACTGTCCCTTGTTATAGAAGGATTGACGGGGGATCATCTTACTTTTCAGGGTGTGCTCTGCTACATCTTCAAGCTGTTCAGCCTGACTCAGGGGGCTCTGTGTGGTGCAGCTCAGGAAGTGGGAATGCAACCTGTTCCCTGGCTGAGCTGCAGGCAGGAAACACAAGGGCTCCTGAACCTTTGGGATGGGGGAAGAAGTGTTGTGAGCTCTTGCAGCTATTCGCACAGAACAAGTCCATTCATGGTTTTTGGGCTCTCTGTCATGTTCAAAAGACAGCTGGGCTGCGGTCTTCAGTCTCCTCCCTCACTGGGGGCCCCCAGCTATGTCTCTTTAGCTTTGGGGTGGAGGGTGCTGCCCGTCTGTGCACAGCTGGGACACCCAAATGGGGTGTGTGTCTGCTCCCAAGCCAGTGCTGCTCAAGCCTGGAGAGGAGATGGCTCCTGCTGGCTTCAGTGACACCAGGCTGAGCTGCGAGCGGAGCTGGCTGGGGACAACATGTGTTTGTTGTCCAGCTGGCCCCACCGAAGGCAGGAGCAGAGACCTGGCTGTGGTACCTGTTTCCACCTGCCCAGTGCAGGGGGAAAGCAAGCCCAGCCCAGCAAGGACAGTGGATGAATTGAGATGAAGTGAGATGGGCAAGGAGGCTGGCAGTGGGGCTGGGCTGAGCACACGGGAGCTGGACCAGGATGAAACTCCTCCAAGGGCAGTGGGGTCTCATAGATAGTCCTCCCTGTTCTTCGGGAGTGGAGAGAGTGGAGACCTCAGCTCCACATTTCTGTGGTTTCTTTGCTCATTACAGGAAAAACGAAGGGTGAAGACAGGTCCATGAATCATTACTGTTTGGTTTGGCTGCATCACCGCTCTGTGTTTAGGAATGGCTGATACTTTTTCTTCTTGCGAGTTGTTCTCTCTTCCCCCACTCGTTCGGGTTTTGGGGTTGTTTTCTGTTTTTTTCCCCTTCGATTATCCTGAATTATTGCAAGATGGTGAAACAGAAGATCTCTTCCTTTCCTTGCACTGGCTTCTCTTGCAGCAGATGTCAAATAAAAGAGTCCAGGTTTTGGATAACTCATCCCAAAAGGGGATCTTTCACCCGTCCCACGAGGAGACATCGCAGGAAGCCACTGGCGTGGCCTTCAGGCTCACGAGAGCACTTTCCAGGGAAAAAAAACCCAAAGTAAAAACGAACAGGATTCCTCTATCCATTTCTTAATTATGTATTTTTTTTTCAGGTTCCTGCTGGAACAGCTGTTCTGCATTTGCGCACGATGTTAGTATCTCTAGATTTGTTCATTGCTTCGCTCCTGGGGCGCTGGGGTCATACGGTGAGAGGGTGCACACACCACCACACCCTGGTACCTCAGCAGGGTGGGCATGACAGAGGACACAGCAGCAGAATGGCTGCTTCCATCTCACTCTCCACAGGAGAGTTGGGGCTGCTCTCTTCCCCTCCCACGGCTACACTTCAGGGATGGCCGTGCCGTGTGCTTTTGGCTCAATGTCCAGTTGTTATCTTGTGGCAGGTACCTGTGCCTTGGCACCCTGCTGGCAAAGGTGTTTGCAAACCCTTCTCCCTTCTGCTGTTCCAGGCTGAGGCTGGGAGGGGAGGCAGAGCTCCTGTGTTTGCAGTGACGAGGGTCCTGGAAAGACAGGGTGCAATTTTCTCATTTGAATCTGTGCTGGGTTATAATTTTTCCTAATTCGTCACCTGTCATGACACAGGAGCGAGGGATGAGAGCTCCCTCTTACATATCACTGCTTGATTACATGGTGTCAGAAGAGACTTTCACAAATTATTCCACTTAGGTGGAACAGTCTGGAAGGGGACTTGGTAGAGAGCCACACACAGGGGCTGCAGTCTTTGCAGCTCACCTGGCAGCCAGTTATGTTGAGGAGGCCAAGGGGTCGACATCCTGGTCTTTCAGGTAGATGGACACCCTCAGGAACCAAAAATCAATTTTAGGTTGAAGTGGAAGTAGAAAGCAAACCTCCCTGAAAAATCTGAGTGTGGCTGTTCATCCTGATGGCGTTGTCTCTTGGCAGGGCCTGCTCCTGCCCTGTCCTCCCAGGCTGGGTAGGGATGGTTATGGAGTACACTGGCATCGTAATGGAGATCAGGCTGGGGAGCTGTAAACACCCCACAACACTGCAATGGGATTGTCCTGGGGATTGCAGCAGGAGGGCTAACCAGGGAGCAACCTGCCAGTGATATAAGCAAATCAGGGAGAGGCTGCTGTGAGAGTTGGAGGTGACATTGCAAAGTGTATGTGGGGGGCTGTTTGCAAAACGAGGCATGTGATCCCTGAAGGAAGGCAAGCAGGTGGCCAAAGAGTAACAGTGGGTATGGCTAACAGAGCCCAGCTCAAGCTTGTGTTGTGGACAGGGATTGAGACATTTCTGCCAAATTTTTCTACCTTATTTTTCATGGGCTCTTTAGGGAAAGCAGGTTTGTGTTCCTTAGAGTGTCCTACAGGGACAGTGAGGGGGCACAGGCTTGTTGAAAGACTATGTGGGTACTGGCTGTAGGAAGCAGTGGGGCAACGCCATGAATTGAGAAAGGACTGTGAGGTACTGCCCTCCTGCCAAACACAGTCCTACCCCACTGCAAACTCCACCACTGGTGCTCCTGTGACTGCATGGCGAGCCAGGAAATGGCACTGATCTAAAAAAAGTATTTTTGGTGGTGTGGGGCATGCCAGGTTCATTTTAGGTGGACCAGCTGCATGAACAGGCTCACTGTGCTGTGCTGTGACCAGTGGAGTTCAAGCAGTGGGGAATGAAGGGTGCAGGACAGGACAGTGGGTGGGAATAGCTTCAGAACTTTGGTGGGCAGCAAAGCCAAAGATGAAACCTTCTGCTGCCCTTAATCAGACCAGAAGCTCCCTCAGAGTCTCAGCTCTCTAGGAGTGAGCTGTTATCAGCAGCAGCACAAGTATTAGAGAGCCTGAACTGCTCAGCCCTTGCTACCACACTGTCTCCAGTGGTTCAAGCATCCATGCACATGTGGGCCTGAATTCCCCCCTCCACCTCTTGTGCTTGGTCTTTCCTGACTGAGCTTGAAGCAGAGGCTGGCTGTGGGACTGTGGTGTGGGCTGCTTGTGAGGGTCTGCAGTGAGCTGAGGCATGCTCAGCAAAGGTCTCTGGCCTGTGTGCTGGTCTTGTCCACCCCAGGCTATGCCCAGGGCAGCTGCAGGACAGATCCTGACATGGACAGTCCTAGGAGAAAGAGGTGGTCCAGATCGTGATGAGTGACAGCCTCCAGTGTCTCCAGTGACTTGCACTAAAGTGGTGACTTCAGCCTGGTTTTGAGGAACAGGTGCCCAACCCCAACCCCAGAGGGTGTGTGGCCCTTTTCTTGTATGTTGCTGTAGCCATTTGCCTTCAGTGGCTCTGGCCTAGAGACCTGGGGTTGCCTGCAATGCAGCTGAGCTGGGCTCATAAAATCATAGAATCACAGAGTGGTTTTGGTTGGAGGGGGACCCTGAAGCCCATTTTGTTCCAACCCCCCTGCTGTGGGCAGGGACACCTTTCACCAGACCAGGTTGCTCAGAGCCCCATCCAACCTGGCCTTGAACGCTGCCAGGGATGGGGCATCCACAGCTTCCCTGGGCAAGTTTCCACTGCCTCACCAGTCTCATGGTAAGGATTTTTTTCCTAATATCTGTTCTAAACCTACTCCCAGCATCTCCTTGCACCATAACAGCTCTGGCCGAAGTGCTGACGAAGTGGTGCTGGCCATTTCAGGGGACTCAGCAGCACATGCTGTGCCATTCAGGGGAATTGGAGGGCTGTGCTTGCGCTGCCTGAAGATGGCAAGGAGATATAGCTAGTCTTTAAGCTGGCAGAAAGGGAAATTTAACTCATGCTGGCCACGGAGTCCACCTTCCACGTTCTCAAGGACCAGGGAGAATGAGATGATGGATGTCGTAGGAGAGCATGCATGGATAGCACAACAGACCAGGAATGAATCAGCAATGGGCAGCGCCTTACTCATCTCCCTCTAGTCCAACTCTCCTGCAGCACAAATGTTTTCCCTGTTTGCATCCCTGGATCCACTGTTTAATCTAGCTTCAAATGTCCCCGGCTTTCCTTGAGAAAAAGCTTCTCTACAGCCTCATAAATCTTCCTGTCAGAAAGTTTTTTTCTTGCTACAGACCTGAGAATTTCCCTTTCCTTATTTCATGCTGCTTATCCTCCCTTTCCTGTTCCGAGCCCTCCCCCGGATAGACGCTGAAGCAGAACAGGAGCAGCATTCTCAGCAGCATCTTTCTCTCATTCTGCTCTCTTAAGGGTTATTTCTCACTTAGGACTTGTTCCTTTCCTCCTGCCTGGTCCTGCCTGCTCCTAGGTAATGCAGTGAGAGCCTGGTGCTGTGCTGGTGGTGCTGGGAGAGGGATTGGATAAACCTCATGGGGAGGCAGATGAGTTGGAGAGGCTCTCTGGAGCCTCTTATGATCAGCTCTCCTTAGCTTGCCCTGCCTCTTCCTGAAATCCCCCTCACTTCTCCCTTCTGATAGTCAGGAATGACCAGTTGCTCCCTTTTTTCTGCTCTCCAGACTGAACTTTCTTTGCTGCAGTTTCAGTCCCTCCCTATATTGCTTTGCCCAGCACAGCAGTGGAGTAGAGCTCATTATTGTGACTTTTGTTGCAAGTTTTCCTCCACTGGAAGCCTGCTCACTTCCTACTTACACCACTGCTTGAGGGGACAAGAAACACTGGTTCTGAAAGTCCTTCGGGCTCTCCTGGGAAAGGGTTTCAGGCTGCTGCCTTTGCTGCCCACGTACTGAAAACAGATGAGCCCAGAGAAGCACCTTGCAGGTTAATCGTGAGACTCTAAATGTGGTCAGGTTGGGTTGCAGATGTTGATGCCAGAGTGTATTTATTCATTTCACAGTTTTGCTTATTTATCAGATCCTGTGATCATTAAATTGTGCATTACCATTTGGCATGTGGCAGGTTTTAATTCCTATGGCTGGTTTATGCCCTCTGCAGGTATTAGCCTAAATGCATTTCCTGACAAGTGATGGATGCTCCGAAAAGCTGTGGCAACATATTTATTGATCAGAGCTCTCCATAACCCCAGCTCACTAATGCAAGCTCTCGCAGCGCCAGGAACTATTGTCTCCTCAGACTGTTTCATTAACTCAGATGTGAGGCTTTGGTCTTTCCTTTCACGCAGGATGGAGTAAATCTTGCGTGGTGTCAACTCTGACAACAGCTCCGGCTCACTAAGTAGGGTAGACCTGGCCTGTGCTCAGCAAGGGGACCTCTGAGAGATATTTAGGGATAGAGAAACCCTTCCATGACTTTCCAGAGAGTGTAGAGGCAAACATAAACCTCCCAGGTGTATTTGGGGTTGGAGGGTGCCTCTGCAATTGCCTTTCTTGCAGATATGTCTGACCTACCTCTGTGCTGGGTTGTGCAGCAGAGCTGGGAGCCCAGCAGCTGGGTGCTGCTGCAGGCTCTCCCTAGGACAGATGGAGCTGCTTAGGGAAGTGCCACCTCGAGGCTCCCTGCAGGGTCTGCACTGCCTTGGTGCTTCAGGGAGTGGGATGTGTGTGCTGCTGGCAGGGCTCTGCTTGGAAAAATCTCGTAGGAAAAGTTCTGCTTAGAAAGGTCTGTTTTGTCTAAAAAAGCTTCTGCTAACCCTTGAAGAGGTGGAGGACCAGAGAGGCATCCTGAGTCACCCCCTGTTTCATGGAGATGTGTGTGGACTCTGACACACTCAGGAAGCTAAGGGACTACCACGGGTGAGGAGTAGTTAATGGTGTGGCCAAGCTGGTCAAAAATTGGTCAGGAAACAAATTCAGCCCAAAGGTGAGTTACAGAGGCTTGAAGGAGTGACAGGCTGCTGGGTAGTGGTTACAGGGCTGCCGTGTGATCCTTGCCTGCTCAGGCACATGGCATGAAATCCTTTCCCTGCAGCTGCAAAGCGTTGCTCCTGCCTGCTTTTCCCAAACCCACCCTGAATGAGCGTAATTTCTTCAGAAACAAAAAACAGAAGCCTCGAGAATTTCCCCACTGTTCTGGGAGAGAGCAGGGTAGACAAATCCTGCCTTATCCAGTGTCCCAGTAGAGCTGAGGCTTCATGAGGTGGAATGACCTTGCAAGATCGTGCCCAGAACTCTGCATGGTCATCCCCCCTCCTTTGAGAGCAGCAAGGTGGGATGGCATCGCCTGGGGGCTTGTTGGAGCCCCGCGAGTTGCAGGGTGAAGTGGGGAGTTCATGCTGTGACAGTGGCTTTGCAGAGCCATGCCTGGACATGGGCACTGGGGGATGGAGAAGATGGAATGAAGCTGCCAAGCCCACAGCTGGTGGGGGAAGAGGTGAGTGGTCACAAAGAGCTGGTGGGAGGGCGATGAGGGGTCCTGTTGGCTCCTCAGTTACGGGAAACTCCAGCTGACCCAAACCTGCTGGAGAAGCTGCTCTCCACCCACGCTGGAGGAGAGTGACATCCCGTATGTTGCCAACATTTGTGGAAACCTGCTCCTCACCCCTTCTCCTGCAGTTTGCATGGCCTGAACACCTGTGGCAAGATTAGATGAGGCTGTGAGGAGAGAGGACTCTGGTCTCAGTGTGGCACTGGAGTGCTCCACACGGCTGTGATCCCTACAGCCAGCACTGGCCTCAGCTCTGCCAGTCCTCACCACCTGGGCATGGGTTATTTGTGTGCCCCAGGACCAGGCATTGGCTCATCTCCTCTGACCTCTCTTGCACAGAGCTCCTTGTCTGAGGCTGGAAACTGGAACTGTAACCCTGGGGTCCTGAGGGGCCAGAAAGACCTGTGCCTTTGCCAAAAGACAAGCTGTGTGCTCACACCTCTCTCACAGCGATGCTCACAGCTGCCTGGCATGAGCACCTTTGGGTCTGAGTTGACCACCAAGGGGGCAAATCCATCATCCAACAAACTCAGTGCTGAAACTGGAAGAGTTTCCCCACAGTCCTATGCGATCCACCCAAAATGCCAGAGGCGTCAGGGGATGCTCATCCAGGCTCCCACCAGCTGGAGGGAAATACCTTCTGGTTTGCCTCCATAAGCACCCCTGTCTCTCCTCAAGCAAAGGTCCTTGGGCCTGTTAGTAGATGACCATTAGGTTTGAAAGCCCTCACTTGTCCTCACAACTTGATCACAAATGATAATGAATGGTGTCTTCAGGGGGCTGCAGCAGAGTATGAGCTGGAGCCAGGGACCCCTTGTTGAGGGTATCTGGTACAGGTGAGTGCAAGAGACCTTTGGGAAGAGCAGGGCTGACCCTCCTGTCATTGCATGGGCAGCCAAATGCCTGGGGAAAAAGAGTAGGACAAGGACATTTTCACCTGGAGCAACACAGACAAAAAGACTCTTTCCACCTTCAACTTCCCATGCTGGAGACTGGTGAAGAGGAATAGTTGCTTTATAGAGAGAAACTGGGTCTTACATTAATAGAGAGAGATTACAGCTTTATGTGAGAAGAAGAAAGAAGCTAAACGAGGTGCTGATGCAGTGAGGATCTTTATTGTTAAGCACTCTTAATAATGCATAGAGTTGTACTCATCTTTCAGTAACTTTATTCCACTATTGTAAATCTCGTTTTAGTGATCCAATCATTTCAGCCTTAATTCTAGATGGCATGGTGGAGCCATCTGCCAGCCAGGAGAAATTCTTACCTTCCCCTCCTCATACCAAACGCTGGGAAATGCCCTGCTCCCACAAATACAGCTCCCACATACCTGGGGGACAGCACAGGAGCCACCTGGAGCAGACAGACCTCCCAGACACCACAGTGAGGAGAAGTCTCTGGCATCCAGTGGGAAAGCAGAATTTGGGCAGGGAGAAGTCCTGGTAGGAGTGGAAATACAACTGAAGAGTAAAACTTGACAAGGTTAAGTCAGAGTGTGCAGTTGGAGATCCCTTTCACAGAGGCTCTCCAAACAGCTGCAAAAGCTCTCTTATCAGAGGAGAAACCCCAGCCAAATAAACTGTATGTATTTTGGTTTGGAAATCAGTAGAATGGGACAGAAGCCAGCAGGTTTCCTCCTGCATCCCTATAATGCCCCTGTCCCTTTGCTGGTCCTGTGAGGCTGGAGACAAACTTTGAGAACTGCTCTCGGGGAGACCGGGTGGCAGCGCCCGAGCTGAGCTTTAATTAACAGAAAGTGGCCTCTGTTCTGCTCAGCGCAGCAATCTCAGACTTCAATTGCTGATTGAGGCAAGAGCCATTTCTCACCAGGTAGAGGAAATAAGGCTTGCATCGGAACATAAAAGATTGTTTTAATTAAACCTGGTATTTCTAAGCCTGTTGCTGGCTGCAGCTGAACGGGGGAGGCAGCTGGAGTTGGTCAGAAAATTCCCAGAAAAAAGGCACCTTTTTTCCTCACTTTGTAGGCTAGAAATGGAGCACGATAGAAAAATAAAAGGCTTTTGTTTTATTCAGAGTTGTATTTGCCTCTTGGTCGTGCAGGCTGGAGGCATCACAGAACTGCCTGTGCAGTGTCACAAAGGAGGAAAGGATCTCTCCTGCATCCAACTCCGGGGGCTGCATTTGCTCCCAGGACTGACTGCAGCCCAGGACAGCCTGATGAGATCAAACCCCAGCCCCAGCCATCACTGTCTCTTTCTTTGCACTGTGGTCCTTCCCTCCTTTCCCCAGCTCACTTTTAGCTCCACAACGGCTTTTGCAGGATGGTCAGTGTCCAGATAAATTTCTGCCTCAGCCTTGTAAAAATGTTGGTGTGCTCTACACTCAAGTCTCAGGGGTTTTTTTTCTTTCCCAAGCAGTTGTGTGTCAAGCCTGTGTCTCTCCCCACCAGCAGCCAGGTTGAGTTTTGGGTGGCTTAGTCCTGCAACAGAAGAGAAAAACCAAGCAGACAACAAGCCCCAAGCTCACCGAACACCCTGAGGAAGCTGTAGAAAAGACCCCAGCCTCAGCTCAGCTCTCTGCTGCATTTTCTAAATCTGTCAGGATTTTGAAATCCTCAGATGGAGCAGCAAATCCCCCCAGCTGTTCCCACTGTGCTCACCCAGCCCAGGAACAGCTTACGCTGGTCACTGAGCATCTTCCTCAGAGCTGCAGCAACCTCCTCCCTGGGCAGAGGCAGCCAGCCAGGCAAAAGCACATTTTTAAGTGCATGTCATCTTTGGGGTTTTCGTGCTGAAGAAGGTAAAATTCAGAGCTCCCAAAAAGCATGACTGCCCTGGAAATCAAACTGGATTTAGGCTTGGGCTTCACAGGCAAGGGACCACCAGAGTCTGTGACAGCACAAAGAGCCAAGATGGGACCCATGAGGTGGACCACGCTTTTCTGTAGCCACAGGCCACCTCCCGTGCATACACTCATGTAGGGTGAAAAACATCTCCAGGTGGGTTTATAATCATGAATATGCTGAGTTGGAAGTGACCTAAAAGGAATCACTGAAGTACAACTCCTGGCCCTGCACAGGATACCCTGAAGAATCCTACTATGTGCCTGAGGGTGTTGTCCAGACACTTCTTGAACTGTCAGACTTGGTGCTGTGACCCCTTCCCTGGGGATCCTGTCCCAGTGCCCAACCACCCTCTGGGTCTGCTCAGATGCTCCTCTGCATCATGTACAGCTCTTTTGCTGCATTTTTTGGCCATTTTTTTGGACCAACCAAGTAGCTCGTTCTCCAGGAGTCCCAAGCTGGTTGTGACAACACATGGTCTGGGTGAAGTGACCACAACACTGGCCTGCATCTGGAAAAAGGGGCTCCTTCTGAGCCCTCAGGAGGTGCTCAGGGCCTTCAGCATCTCCTGGGCCACCACTGCAAGCCAGGGGAAAGGCTAAGCCATGGTGGTGGGAGCGTGGGATGTTAGCAGCACCATCAGACCATAGCGTCCAAAACGGAAACTTCCCAGCTTGCTCTGTGCAACTAGTTGATATTAAATCCTCAATTTCTTGCCTAAAATAAACACAATTGAGCAAACACATAAAAATATGTCTGTATTCACAGACAGAAATACACTTACACGCCACATATCTGGAGTTTCAAATGTTTCATTTGCCCAGAATGCTGCTTCAGCAAAACCAAAACTATTTGCAGAACAAAGTCAGTCACAAAAACCCAACTTTCCCAGCTCAGAAATTTCTGGGGGCAAAAGCAACAATGGCTATTAAAGTGAAACTGCCTGCCAATGTATTTCCAAACCAGAGAGCTGCAGATGAATCCAAATGGTCCCATTTCAACACTGGAATAAATTTAGACAAACAAACAAGTAAATTGAGACTAGCATGAAACTACTGGAAGTTATCAAACCAATCTACATCTCTTCCCTTCCTTCTTCCTTGGAATTACCAGCTTCTCACAACCAGTATGAAGGTAAAAGAGCTCAAATTTTTGTCTCAGTACAAGACAGGAAATAGTCCTGAAATCTCAAATATTTCCGTCGATTAGATTTTTTAAAGTTTTATTGCTTGTTTACAGAATTTCATGGTGCTTCTGAAATACTTCCTGCCAATGGCTGAACTAAAATAACTTCACCTGATCGAGCAGAGAAGCCAAGATGTTTTGGTGGTGCATCAGGGATGTTTGTCAGCTGTCTGGGTCCCATCAGGGGGAGGAGGGGGGCTGCAGCCAGCTGAATTAAACTGCATATGCAAATCTTAATTAATTAGCAATTAGGTATGGCAGCTTGTCAAATTGCAAAGCCTGGCATGGCAAGATGGAGACTGTGGCCACGTCCTTTCGGCGTGTCAGCCCTTAAGCAGGGTAGCATTAAAGCTTTTGTGATGGGGATGTGTCACTGTGCTGTGGGCTCTGGAAACATCTAGCTCAGTTTCAAGGAGTAGAAAATGGATGGAAATGTGTTGGAGATGGGTGGAAATGTATTGGAGATGGATGGAAATGTCTTGGAGATGATCTACCCCAAATTGCTCTGTACAGGCATAGGAGGGGGGTGTGAGGGTTGTGGGCTCTTTTCTCTCCTCATGACTCAGGTGTGTTTGTGACTCTCCAGCCAGATGTCCCCTGGCTGGAGACACCAGGTGGACATCCCAGCTTTCAGAGGCAGAGGTCTTGCCTCCCTGGAGGTCTCATTAGCCTGTATCAGAGCCCACCTCTCATCTGTGCCACTGCTGGGACTAGCTCAATCCATGCCAACAGAGGAATTTCCTTAAAGCCGAATTTAGTTTTGGATCGTCCTGGCTGGAGTCCGTGGGTGTTCATGTGGATGTGTGGACCAGGACAGGCTGCTGGGCAGCTGAGCCAGGGCTGTGGTGGTGCAGCACACTGGGACCACAGAGAACGTTTCCCATCGCAGCCTCTGCCCCGTGGGAGGAAACGCTCCCCTGCACGGCTGCCGGCACTGCCCACATCCAGCTGTTCTGCAGCTTCCATGGATCCACCATTTCCACCATCCCAGTATGTGCAGGGGGGACGAGGAGATGGGACAGCAGGACAGCCAGGGCCTCGGTACCCTAGGGGACACCACGCCTGCTGGAAGTGCCCTCTAAGGGCTTTTCTCTCTAAGCTTGTGGCTCACGTCCTGCTGCTGCTGTTAGCCAGCCAGGCCAGAATCAAATCATTTATTTCCCACACAGCCTGAAAAAAACACGTTTTGAACCACTTTATTCTGGGGACCTTCACACATTTTCTAACAGATTTTTCAGCAGACTTCTGGTGCATTAAAGCCCACTGACCATTGTCATGGTTCCTCCCGTGGCAGCCCCTCAAGCTGCCCCCATGCTTCCCGACAGGATAACATGATGGAGAAATACTGACCTACGTTTCCCCATGGAGAGTTTGAAGTGCCACGAAGGAGTGGCACCACAGCTTTGAGCCAAATGACGTGAATGGCTGCCCACATTCACCTGCACTTTAAATCATCACCAACACATTGAGTCTGGGAGCAATGGTGGGAGCCAGACAGGGTACATTAGAGACCCCCGTGGGGATGTTATTGTGCTGCTGTGATTTTAATGTCATTAGAGAGGAGATAACCTATCTCCACAGATAAAAACAGGAACCCAACATGAAAAATGCAGCCATTATCCAATAAGGCACAGTTTCTCTGGGATGCTCTGAGTGGAGGTAAATGCATCCAGGGCTGAAATTTCAGTTTGTTCCAGCTTCCTCCTGTGGCCAGATCTGTGCAGAGAGAAAGAAAAAGATTTGTTTCTTTCTGAAGAGGTGTAAAGCTCTTTACATATCACCAGGTGCCTCGGGCAGCATGCTGACCAGGTCTACTCATTCCATGTAATTTTGTTAGAGCTTTAATCATGTTAATGACAGTCCTAACATTTCAAAATGGCTTTGGTCAGCCGCTGAATTCTGACGATTTCACTGCAAAGAACAGGATGCCAGAAATTAGACTCCACCCTCAGGTGTCCTGGCACTCTCTCTGCTCTGCACCAGCATCTTGGGGATATTTCCTGAAGAGATGGAGAGGTTGTCCTGGCTGGAAATTGTCTTCTCAGCCCCCTCCTGCATATTTTCTGTTGCAGCTCTGTGCATCAAGCAGGACCTGGCAGAAGTCTTATTTGGGGGTCCATGACTCAAGCAATACCTGCAAATATAAAGACAGCTTAATCCAGAGCAGAAGGAGGCAGAGGGGAGAGGAGAAACGTGTCCAGCTACATAGAAAGGTGGTGCAAAGGGGGCTGGAATAAGCAGAGAGAAGCTCCACTGAGCACAGACAAAACCAGCTGCAGGGTCTCAGCAGGGAATGTGTAGGTAAGGTGTTAGGGGATATTTCCCGATGATATGGGCATCATAGCACAGGAATTGGGTGCCAGGAGAAGGCAGGAGGTCTCATCAGCCACATGCCCAGCCGGGCAGTGCTGGGCTCAGCTCAGGGCAGGAGCATGGTCCTGCTGGCTGCCCGTTGTCACTCACAGCACGATGACCTCCACAAAACACCGAGGAGGCGGCACTATCAGCCCTGCCTTGGTACCGACGCCTCAGAGCAGGCAGGGAACAGCTGATGTTGTGTCTGCAGTGGCATCCTAACAGGTCCTGTTAATCACACTGAAATAATCAAGCCCGGAGGAGGAAAGTCAAATGCATTAACTGCTAATTACAGGCGCTGCTAACCCCGCAGGCACTCCGTGCCCCCATCACCAGGCTCGGCACAAAGACAGGGAGCCTGGCACTGTGAAGGGGATGTGACAGCCCTGATCATGACCTGCCGGCCTCACCACCCCATTGCTAACACCTCTCTTCTTCCTCACTCGAGGGAACTCGAAGCCTCCTGGGCACATGCACAATGCACTAATTAAAGGATGTGTTAATGTTCCTGAAATAGCCTCCCTGCTGGCTCCTTCTGTGACCTTGGGCAACACTTTTTTCCCCCCTTGCAGGGAGGACAGTGCTTGGCCAGAGCCTGGCATGAGGCAGAGCAGAGGCTGAGCCAGAGCTGCAGTGCTCTGATCCAACTCGGCATCGCGTGTCCATGCGGTGAAAATGCATGAAAAGCTTGAATCCTGCTGGCATTTCTCTTCTGCCTGCCCATTTCAGCTCTGCTTGTCTCCTCTCAGCACTCAGCGATGCAGCAGATGTGGACAATCTTGAAATAACAGGACAGTCTTTAGCTCAACTGGAAGCTCTAACAAGATGAGATGAAATGTCGGAAATCAGACCTCTGAGCTGCACCAAGCACCTCCTGAAATGCAGGGAGCCCTCCCTAAGAAGCAGCAAATCTTTATCATTTTTCCTCCACGGTCTCAATCCTGTACCAGCACCAGAGCAACCTTCCATTTCAAACCTAACCTTTCCCTCAGCAGAGGCAGGGCTAACCCGGCACTCAGAACTGAGGGCACAAAACCAGGAATAGCAAATTGTGCTTCAAAGCAGCAACTGTGCCTGGGTGTCTCATTGCTGCAGCCAGACACCCACCTCCTGGTCAGCCTCCGATCCACAATCACCACACAGACCTCGTTTCAACCAGCACGCCTCAAACTACCTATTTAATTGCCCGATATTCATCTCTTTACGAACTGCTAATTGCTATGATCTTATTTGTGTTTGCACTGAATAGATGCCCAGGCAGCATTAGGCTCATTCTGACACATTGGTTGCCATGTTTTTCGCTGAGCTGTGGATGCAGATCTCCTTTTCCGAATGAATTTTATTCCTTGCATTAACTTGGCTTTACAGACAAGGCTTAAACACGGAACAAATTAAATCATTAGCCTCAAATAATCCAGTGACCAAAACAGGCCATGTTTCATGGACTGTTTTCCAGCCCATACTATCTTGGCAGTAACTGCAATAGGGAGGGTGGGATATTTTCTCAGTGGCTGCCCTGGGGATCTCCCCACACGTGCACCAACTTTAGCCCTCACAAAAAGCACTGGCAAGTTTGGAGTAAAAGCTGGACCCACATTTCTCCAGCCAAATCTTTCTGATTGGAAAACTAAACATTTTCACCAGGAACAGAACAACTTCAAGAAAAACACTGCAGTTCAGGCCAGGCAAAATGGGGCTGCCTGCAGTGTGGTGATGGGTTATGAGAAAGAATTTCTGAGCCTCACCTGCTACAGTTTGTATGTAATGTGGGCTCAGTCCCACCACCTGGGGTATGCATTTTATCCCCTCCTGCAGGTCTCATATCCCAGTGCTCTAGGGAAGCCTGGTGCCTGAAGCCATTTCCCAAGATCCTTCTAAGTTTCTTTTCAATGAAACACCATGGATATCCACATAATTTCTCCTCTTTTACATTCAGCTCCAAAGCAAGCTGGCTAGTAAATGCAGGAACTCAGCCCACGGGCAGCCAGCTCCCAGCCTGACCCCCAGCCAGGGCTCCATACCAATTGCTCTGCACAGGCTTTTATGGCTCTTTCAGCTGCACTCAGCTTTGATTGTGCCTGATCAAAATGCACATGGCCAGCGTTGATAATCACTGATGATCAGGAGCTTTTAGGAAGCAAATGACGGGGCCAGCTCTCGCTTGATGGATCGGGTCATTAGGAGCAGCTGTTTCCCTCCTTGACTTGCTTTCTGAAGGGAATTTGTGTTGTCGTTTTTCCTCTTGCCTCTCTGGGAAGCTGTGTGAAGGTATTTTGGGTGTCACTGGCTGTTGCACCTTCTTAAAAACATAAAGGTTTTTGGTGGGTGTAAGGGGGGAGGTCAGCACAGTCCTGCAGTGTCCTGGCGAGCATGCACAGCAGTGGGTTGGAACAGTAATTTCTGCATAAATCAGCTGCTGATCCTGCTGGTGCTCAGATAGTTCTCCTGGCTGCAAGTGGAGCATCTTTATCATCACAGACCCCCTGGGGGGGACAGAGGTATAGGCGTGGTGCAGAGGGGTTAGAGGCAGTCTCCAATGCAGTATTCGTGTCAGCTGGGTGGGCTGAAGGTGTGGTGGCCTAGCAGTGAGCATCACCTGGGGATTTGCGGGTGAGGGACTGCCTTGGAGGCAGTAAGGCAGCCCCCATCCTGCTTGGTTAAGCCTTGATGGGACACTGTGCCAGATCAGCCTCCTTCCTCAGTGAAGAGCTGTGATTTTCCAGATGAAATTTCAGCCCTGCCAGGACAGAGAAGTGACTGTAATTACCACCCACCAATGCAAAAGGGTATAAATGTTGTGGCCACAAATACCCTCATGCCCTGGAAGAACTGAGAAATTAGGGAGTTTGCTACAATTTCCAGCATGTGTTTTCAGCCCTTCCTTACCCTGTCCTT
Source organism: Oreocharis arfaki (assembly GCA_013398015.1). Lineage (NCBI taxonomy): Eukaryota > Metazoa > Chordata > Aves > Passeriformes > Paramythiidae > Oreocharis > Oreocharis arfaki. Next base: position 207,489 of record VZRR01014180.1, on the reverse strand, counting down.
CCTGGGACCTCAAACACACCATCAGTGGCCTCTCCAGAGCACGTTCTCACCGTACAGATGGAGACAGAGACCTGCTGCAGTAGCTGAACTTCAGAAAGAGTGGTGCAAACTGGCCTCCAGACCCTGCTGGGCTGCAAGCCCCAGGGAGAAGCCAGGCAAGGAAGAGTGAAGCAGTATTTAGAATAACCCATCAGAGATGGTATGACAGCTCTCTCTGCCTGTAGAGATTTGGCAGCCCTGGCCTGGAGCCAAGCTTTTTACAGCCACAGTAGGTATTTCTGCCGTGGTAGGGCTGAATGAATCCTCAGAGAGGTTCATCCTTAGATGTCTCACTGGTCTCTGGGGATGGGTGTGCACACAAGGTTAATTGTAGGTGCTGAGTATCTGCCTCCCCGAGGACACCTAATTCAGCCCTCCTTGCTTTGCTGAGACACCGTCTGTTTAGGAATTAATTACAAAAGTGAGTTGCAAAAAAAATTACGATTTTGTTTAATAATAAAAAAAAATAAAAAGGGGGAGGAAAAGAAAATTTGCCACAGGCATATATTAAAAACAAATTATGTTCAGCAGGCAGGTGAGTCAAGGCCCACCAGGCAATTGGGAAGGCAGCGTGCAGGCAGTAATTGAAAAAAGTGAGACGCAAGCGAACAGCCAAAGCGCTGTTAATAATAACTCCCAGCACACACACAGTCACAAAGTTAGCAACAGGCGCTGTTTGGGGTGGGAACTGCCCTAAGCTGTGTTCTGGGGACCCCTGACACCCCCTGGCACAGGGTTGGGGTCTGTGTGTCTGAGAGCAGGGCAGGGATCTCAGCGGTGATTCCTCCCTCTGTTTCCTCACAGTGCTCCTCTCTTGGGCGTGATGAACCTCAGATCACCCCCAGGCGTTTATTGAATCTGCCTTAGTGCCAAGGCTCCCTTTACAGCTCAAATTATGGGTTATTGCAGAGTGTGAGCACTAAATACCTGCTGCGGGAGGGATGCTGTTGTCCCTTGTCAGTCGTCTGCTTCTGTTTCTAGCTCCCTCTCTGTGGAAACCCTTGGGATCCCATCCTTCTCCACTTCTCCTGACATCCCTGCTGGGTCCAGCCTTCGTGCCCAGGAAGCCATCCGTCTCTCCCTGGATGCCTGGGAGCAGCTCTGGCCAAGGTTCTCCCCGAGGCTGCCAGCCCTGGCTAGCAGCTGAGCTGGATGTGTGCAGGCAGGCAGCCTTCCCCTGGCCTGGGTGCCTGGGGGCACTCCTCCTCTGGGGTCAGGCATTTCCTTGCTTTGTGAACTCGTGAAGTGTGACAAGGACATTCTTCATGCCCCCGGGTCCCTCTCTTTAAGAGGAGCAGACTGCCTTGCCTGCTGTGGGGAGGGCCCCTCTTGCTGTGACACTCAGCCCGTGCTGGCTGCCATGCCCAGCTGTTCCTGGGAAGAACTGGGGATACAGGGCAGCCTTTTGGTCTCCTCCCCTTCACCTCCTGATTGCCAGGCAGTCTTGAGAAACGAGGAAGTGGTGGCAATGGAATGGGGACTGGGAGTGCTTTCCAGCCTACTGCTTTGCTTGGGTGCTGTCTACACACTGACTATAGGTACACAGTCAGGCCCTGAGTCTGCACCAGGGAGAATCTGCAGAGCATCTGCATCTCAAGGGCTGCACCACTTCATGGCTACCCTGGCCCAATTCCCATCCTAGCCCCTCTCACCAGGACTCTTGCCCTCAGGACAACGTGTTTGTCTTTGTAAACCGACATCTGCTGCTGTTGGTAATCCCTTCTCTAACCCCATTCCCTCCTCCTCCCATCGCTCCCTCCCCCACAATTCCTTTGTAATCATGTCATGGCTTGGGCTCTGTTGCTTCGATTGCCTCACATCCAATGGGTCAACCAAGATCAGGACTCATTTGTGAGAGATGCTGTATATGCAGAGATCATCCCTGCCCTGGGATCTTATGGATAGCTCAACAAGCCACAGTTTATCCAGGAATGGCAGGAAATAGAGACATAGACAGAGGAGGTAACTTGCCCCATGCTGCACAGAAGGCTCTACATGAGGAGAAGTCCCAGCCCAGGTGCAACCACAGCCCCACATAAGGCATGTGGAGTGCTAAAAACAAGACAAACTAAGCGCAGCTGGCATAAAATCCATGCAGTACATTGAACTGTAATGATTCTGACAATAAAGCAACCCAATAAATATTATGAAATGAAAACAGCCCTCCGGGAGCGTTTGCAATCGATTGCTGAGAGCTGGCATTTGTGCAGCAGATTACGTGCAAGACAGGTCTGCCTTTTCTTCTTTCCCTTTTAAATGCAGAATGAAAAGAGTTCTCTGGAGTGCATGTTGGGGGGAGACCCCCTCCCTCCTGTGCTTGGGCGCTGTCAGAAAGAGAGAAAAAGGTGAGTGAGATAGGAGAGGCTGTGAAGCCAGTGGGGTGGGAGTTTGGGGGTGCAATTGCTGTCCTTGCAAGCAGTGACAATTCTGTTGGTGACCAGCCTGCAGAATTTGGGTTCCCTTTTCTACCCTGAGACATTCACATTCCAGTGGCTGGTGCATGGTGTGGGTCTCCCTCCCCAGCATGGGGTGGGGAGAATTGGGTGGTGTGTGGGGCTGAGCAATGGGATCTGGAGTGGGTTTGTCTGTGCTGGGAGGGACTTGCTGTGGTGGGAAGAGGTTGTTTGCCATCGTTGCCCTGCAAAGACACAGCTCTGCCCCTCCTGCCTCCCTATCCCTTACTTGAGCATGGGTGACTATAAATGCTCCTTGGCTGGCCTGACACACAGACCAGTGCTCAGCTGGGTCCTGCGGAGCTGGGGCTGAAGATGGGAGTGCTGATGTCTTCAGAATCACTGCTTGGAACCTCACCCACTTTCTCTAGTCTTTGCCTGCCATGGGCTACTCATAGTGTGACTACCATCACCTCCTGGATTTTCCTTTCACACATCCCTTGTCCTCTTGGTGCCCCATGAGATGCTCAGCTGAGCCAGCCCTCATCCAGCTTCAATCCATCTCCCTGGATGCATTGTCTGATGCTGTGTGCCCACCATGGAGTACAGGGAAGTCCCTGCTCCTGCTTCCTGGCTGGTGTTGACCATGCACCTGGGCATCCTGGTGCTCTGACCTCCCTCACACACAGCCTGGGCATGTACTCCCCTTGATTTTCCTGGCTCCTGCCTGCTCCCTCTTGAATCCTCCCCACTGGGCTAATTAATCCTGTTCCGAGTGATGGGCTTTTTACTGCTGCTAATTACAGGAACACCAGCCTGTGAGATAAGTGTGATCGGCTGGAAACCTGTGGTTTGCAACGAGGTTGGTCAAACACACAGGATGTGAGAGGGGGTAAGGGAATTCCTCATAAATTCAAGACATGAACCAGGTGGGCAAGGTGTCCCCTCTGGTGCGAGGAGTGGGATCCACTGGATGAAGTGAGGCGGAGCCAGGTTCCAAAGTAAATAAGAAGTACTTCCAGCACTAAGTAGTCGATGTTCTGCAACCTGGTCACGGATGCTAAATGCTTACCTGGATGGCAGGAAAGGCTGAGCAATTTTATAGAAAAGAGAAGTTCATAGTCACACGGAAATTCTATCTTGCTCAGGAAGCCCCTGAGCTGTGCGGCTGCTGCGTCTTCAGCAAACATTCGAACACTGGCAAAAGAGGGCCCATGTCAGCAAACCTCGGTGCTGAGCTGGGCTCCTCCAGCACACAAACCCTCCTCAGCCAGTACCTCTTCCTCTCTGCTTTCCACTACCACCATTTCATCAAAATCCTCTCTTCTGCAGACTCGAGGCAGGGCACCGAACACTGAGAAGCATTGCTCAGGCACTGCTGGCATGTTTGCCACGAACAGCTCTGTATCAAGAGAAATTCATTCTAAAGCTGCTGCAACGTAGCAAGAGCTGTCTTAGAGAGTGTGTTATCTCATCAAGCGTGCCCAGAGTGAGCTCAGCTCTTTCACCAGCCTCATTTTTCCGAGCAGCCTCTGATTGTGATTTACCAAGTGACACCTCCAGAGCTACGGGTTCTTTTTTTTTTTTTTATTAAGTTGTTTGATTTGTTGGTGGGGTTTTTCTTTGTTGTTATTGTTGTTTTTCATTTTAGAGAGCTCTTCTGTGAACAGCTTAGACAGAGACAAGAAAAAGAAAAGAAAAAGGAAGAACAATTATCCCTCATTGGGGAGCGAGGATAAATAGCTCCACCTATTGTGGGCATTTCACAGACTGATGGTGTGACCAGCTGCTGGGTGCATGACAAGAGTGGGCCCAACTCTGCTCTCAAATACTTACCAGAATAAATCTGAAGTATCTGTGCTAGAGTCAGTAGTTATTACACTGGATTTTTATCAGTGAGAGTGATGGCAATTGAAGGGTTTTCAAGGCATTTATAAATAAAAACGTTCCTGCTGGCTAAATAGATACACTTCTTTGCTAACTGGGAGTAATCATATGCATTTTGATACCAGCATCTGCTAAATAAGTCCAGGGCTGTGTATTAATGAGGGTGCTGCAAGAACTTCAGAGTACAAGCTCAGAATTCAAAACAACAGGGATGGATAGGAGAGAGTGCCTGGAATCAGCCAGATGAAATTTAGTACAGAGAGCACAGGGTACCACATTTGGGAGGGATAAATGAATGCATGAATGCATAGACAGGAGAGCCTGGAGAGGCAGCAGGATGGCAGGCGAGGATCAGGGGGTTCAGATGGATGACTAACTTAGCATGAGTCAATAGTGTGATGGTTTAGCAAAAAGGGCAGCTCACCTCCAGGGATGCATTAATGCTGGATATTGGATGTAAGCCATTGAAATCTGCAATTCTGCTTTGTCTGAGCTGTGTCCAGGTCTGGACACCGCAGCTGGGGGCACCTGCAGATGAACTGGCGAAGAACAGCAGCATGTTTGAATGGAGAGATGCTAAAGTGGGCCAGAAATCCGTGTTTCCTTCCTGTGAAAACATCAGTTTTTCAGGGGAAGAAAAGGAAGGGCACTGGCTTAGCCCATTTCTGAAAATGAACCTCAGACTCCTCTGAGTTTGACCCTATGGGATAACAGTGCTATTTCTGTCTCTCAGACCCTTCTCCCAGGTAATTTGGCCCTGACAAACAGGGATCCCATCCTTTGACACATCAGCTTTCTTTTGGTATGCATTATCGTGCAGAGCAAACCATTCTCACTTCCTGTTTTGCAGGTTATCTCCATTCCCACTCACATTCCTTGGGTTTGATGAGAAATGGGCTCCTTGACTGGCTTCTGGATAGGGAGTCTGGCTTCAGCATTCATGCTCCAGGCTTTCCCTTTACGTTATTCCCTTAAAAGTTAAAAAGGGGTTTCTGGGCCAAAAAACATGCCTCACCATTGTGACATGCACTGTAAGTCTGAGCAATTGGGAAAATGGTAACCCAGAGAGCCAGCACGCCCTCTCACCTACTGCTCGTGGTACCTGTGCTCAGGATCCCAAGGACAAACAGCAACAAACCAGAAAACAGCTATTTATACACAGAAGTGGAACTGCTTTGGGGCTGGCCCTTTCTGACTGGAAAATAACTGGTTCCTTGGCTCCGACACAGCCTGTGAAGTCGCTGGGAGGCTGCAGAAACAGTTCATTATCCACTGCTCGATGAAAGCAGGAGGCAGAGTTTTCCACACCGGCTCCTTCCTCTTTGCAATGCACTGTGCATTGCGGCTTCTGGGTGACATTAGCGTTCAGGCGGGCGTGTGTGCACCGGAGGAATGCGGGAATGCTGAGCGTATTCCAGAGCGGCAACGCAGCCTGTGGATTAAGCTCTTCTCCCAGCGATTTTAGGGCAAACCTGCAGGAGGTCTCTTGAAATCAGAGGGATAGATTATCTTGATAATAAAAGCAATCAGAATCCGTCCTGCCCAGGATGTTTAAATGACACCGCTGACTGCAGGAGTGTCAGGGATGTGCCTGGGAATGGTGCAGGCAGTGTTTTGCACAGGGTTTGTGGCAGTGCCTGTGGATCTGGCAGGGCAGAGGGAAGGAGGATGGGAAAGACGCTCTGTGCCTTCCACCACCCTGACCCCACAGAAGCACTGTGTGGGATGGGCAGGGGAAGGGGCAGCAGGGCGGTGTGAGACTGAGAAAAGAACAGCCTAGAGAGCGATTTGTCTCTACCAGCAGTGGCTGAAGTGAATTGGATCAATCATCTCCCCAAAGGACTTAATTCCTCCTTCCCTTAATCTTGCCCATCTCCCCACTCCTATCTGGAGGGCACCCACACATGCTGCTCTTCTCCAGGGTCCCAGCACCCTAGGTAAAGACCCATGCCCCATACTGGCCTTGGCAAGGATGGATCCTTATTATGCCTCCTCCCCCTCCTTGCTCATGTCCGTGCATGGCTAACACAGCCCTCCTGGGCATACCTCTGGCTGGCAGACAAACCTGCCCTCCTCCAGATGCATGTGGCAGCTGCAAGGTCCCTTTCAGACAATTTGAGGGGCTGTCAGGGCATACCATCAGGTAAGTCCATGCCCTGGGAGCCCTCTCCTAACACTGCCTGGCAGCCAGGGTATTGTCCAGCTACATGGGATCAGCCTGTGTGACACCAGCCAGCTTGCTGTTGGATGCTGAGGGATTCATTGGGCTCTCCAGCAGCTCAGTGACATCCCCTTGGTCTCCAGCTGTGCAGGATGCCAGGCTGTGGTTGTGTTATTTATCTGCCTCTCCCAAAGTGTTTTGGGCTTAGCTGGATTCTACCAGGATAAGTCACCTGGCTGGGCTGGAGAGAGGAGCCTGAGGCGAGGGTGCAGAGCCCTGATTTGTGAACAGTCCCCTGTCCTATGCCACCAGACCCAGCTGGGCGGGCTCTCAGGGCCAGGGGCTCGCTCTCAGGAGTGTGGTGGGAGCTGATACAAACCTGCTCTGGCACAAGCCGGAGCACTCAGATGTCACCTGCTTAACAGTGCTCGTGAGCTGCTCTGAAGTACTGTGCTCAGATGAGACATGTCCTCTTCAGAGGGCTGCACTTCCCCATCGGCTTCGCCTTTTGATTCCTCCTGGCCTTTCTTCTGTCTGTTTTTTCAGGTTTTTTTTAATAGGGTTTTAGAAATGAGGCCAGCGCTTGAATATAAAATGCCACTTATTTTTAAGGAATAGCAGACAGGTCACCCTGTTCAGTATTTGAAGAGTGCTGCCTCTGGCTCACCCCATCCTGTATGCCAAGGGAGAGCTACAGGGGTAAAGTCTGCCCCATGTGTTGCTGTAGGGGTGCAAAGGCACAACTGCTATACACACACAGACACACTCTGAAGCATGAACAGACACCTGACAAAATCCTTTCACACCACATCCCACACCAACTGTGCATGCAAAGCTGTCACCCACATTCCCCGTCATACAGCCTTACTGCCTAAACGCATTGCCAGAGCATCTCTTTGCACCCAAACACACATCTCCAGCCCACAGAGCCTGTTGCTTGAATGTTTTGCTCCACTTACCACACACAGACACACATCACCTCTCTCGTGCGTTTCTACAAACGTGCAGACGAGCGCACAGAGCCGCGGTCTCCCACACGCCGTCATCTCAGCACATTGATCCTCCCCAGTGCTGCTCTGCACCCACCACAACCTCCCAGATGAGCACAGCCTGTGCAACCAGTGCCATCCCACCCCACATCTCCCAGCTACACTCTCCCTGACCCATGGACTCGTTTGCTCTCCAGCACCCCTGCCGACCACACGGCTGCTGTGCGAGATCACTTCTCGGTCCCTTCTTAGCAAGAAAAACAAAACTAATCAGGAGCAGCAGTGGCCAGAGGTCCCTCCTGGGCAAACAGAAGGGCTGAGCAAGCCCCGGGTGCTGCGTGCAGATAGGTCTCGTGGCCCCGGAGGTATCACTTCCACGGCTGAAATAAGAATTGCCACAGATCTATGTGACATTTTGAGTCATAGGCTGCATGCACAAGGGTGTCAAAGGCCTGGCTGAGAGCGAAGTGCAAGGCAGAGATAAGCCTGTTTATTACCAGTGGAGAGATGTCAGACCTTGCTTTTCTCCTCTGAAAAACAAACCCGGTGACTGCCTACAGCTCGGGCTGCTCGGAGAGGGCGGGCTCCAAGGGGCAGGCTCTGATACTGAGGATCCATGGCTAGCTTGGCATCTCTGGGATAGAATTTCCTCCAAAAGACACCCGAAGCACATTTCCCCATCCTCTGTGTTCCAACAGGCACTCTGGAAGTACAACCGGTCTCTGCAGCCCCGGCAGCTCCCGGGGGTTGCTGATGTCTCTGTCTCCTGCACCTCTCAGCACCTCTGTCTCCCTGCAGCTGCCCATCCCTTGCGCTCCCAGCCACGGACGCCGAGCGTGAGACGCTACGTGCTGCAGCCAAGGGAGCCCTGGAACCAGGTGAGGCGTAAGCGAGGCTTTTGAGTGATCTGATTATTGCTGTTTCCTCTTGTCCCATTTTTCCGACAGCAAAGGGACCCCTGACCTCGGCACTGTGCTGTGTATCAGCCGCCGCCTTTGATTTCCTGTGCCAGGGATGCAGCCGGCTCCACACCCAGGTTTGCTGGCAGACGGATTTCTGGGAGCGTGTGTGCCTGAGGTTTGATCTCCTCTGCTTTGTGCCTCTGCAGAAAGAGAAACTGAGCCATGCTGTGAGAAATTCCTCAAAGGGAAGGAGGGGAAGCATTACCTGGCAGTCACACGGCTCAGGAACCGGCTGCCTCCTGTCACTGCACCGCGCCCAGGGACCTCGGGCAAAGACAGGGACCGCTTGTCTTCCCCACAGATAGGTCTAAAGGGATGGAAATTAGCAGGAGACTGAGGTTAGGACAAAGCACCGAAACTGGAGCTCCTGCCCAAACCTGGGGGTGTTTCCTCTTGCCCCTGGGGCGACTGGGAAGGATGTGCATGGTGAAACCTACCCGCTAACTGCAGAGGCACGGGCATGATGTGAGGCCAAAATCATCTCCTCGGGGATGGGCAGGATGCGGGATCTGCTGTGGATGCCATGCACAAGCCCTGAGTTTCAGGACATGGTGCCAGCAGCCCGCAGCTGGGATTGGGATGGGAATCTGTCCTGGGGGGAGCTTGGTGCTGTAATTCAGCTACTCGGCCCCCAGCTCTGTGCTTGCTCGGATGTCTGGTGCAGCTGCAGGCAGCTCCCTGAGCACTTCCTGCCATCATGGTGTGCTGCGTGCTGCTCGCTTGCAGGCACAAAATGCCATTTTCCATGGCTCCGTGTGCCTACAAGACAGGTGTTCTCCAGCCACTGGGAGAGATTTACAACAGCTTATCTCTGCTTCTAGATGGGCGAGACAGCTCTGATGCAGTTTGGGCATTGTTTCTCCCACCATCATCAGAGAAGCTGGAGTCAGGATGCCTGTGCTCCCAGCTGGGATGTGGCAGCACTGATGAGAGAGGGGGCTGGGCCTGGAGAACGGGAAAAAGATGTCTCCAAAGTCCATGAGCACCAGGAGGGAGAGACCTGATGTGAATGGCCTTCAGCCTGAACACATGCAGCCACAGTTAACTGACCTGATCCTTGATCCCAGGGCCCATCTCCTGCCAGGAAGGACAAAGCTCCTTGGCACAACATCTCACGTGGCTGCAGCCACTGCTGGGATGATGCAGAGCAGTCGGAGGGAAGCAGATGCAACAGTCTTGGAGGGTTTAGGCCGGTGGAGACAGGCGGGAGGGAGGGAGAGGGTAGGGAAAGAGAGCAGGAGAGGGGAGAGGATGTCAGGGGAGCACCGATATATGGAAAAGACAATTAAGACATAGAAAAAGAGGGAAGCGAGACCTAAAAGGTAACTGACTAGAAAATTAAAATTATCCAGCTACAGAAAATAGATCTAATGGGCTTCAACATGATGCAGGCTCCAGCAGATCGCACAAACAACACGTGAGGGGGAGTTTCCTTAAAGGGGCTGGAGACCAAGAGGACCCTCAGGTCCTCTGGGGTCTCTAGAAACCACTTTCCTTCCTGCTCACAGGAGCAAGCCCCTTCCAGGCTCCTTTCAGGCTCCTGTCTGTGCCTTGGTTTCCTGCTGCAGACTCAGGTGCCTGGCTGCCAAAGTAGCCTCCCCAGGGTGGATCAGGCACATTTGTCCCCATGTCACAGCTGGTGGCTGCAGCACAGGATGGCAAGGTGGTGCAGGTGCAGGAGGCCACACGTGTCCTTTGCCTGCAGGGCAAAATGCCTCCCCTGTGGCTTGGGGGATTACTTACTCCACCCTTCAACCTGGATTTTTTTTGGACGGTTCCTCCAGCTTGCTGAAATTGTTTTAAATTCGGAAATCTTGCCCTCCACACTGCTTGATATTTCTCCCAGTTTGCAGATGCCTGTGGACGGCTGATGTACCCTCTGCTTTCTGTCACCCAAGCCATCACTTACAGCCCCAGCTGAACTGCAGCAGCCCATGCCCACCCTGTTCACCAGGCTCAGCAGGAGCCTGATGGAAAAGATCACTGGGTGTTCCTGCTAAAAGTGAGAGGTGATGGGGGCCGGGGCTGTGGATACTGGGAGGGCAGGGATTGTAGCACTGGCACAGTGCTGGTGCTGCCTAGAGCTGGGTCCCAGCTTTGCTGGGGCTGAGCCAGGCTGTGCAGGTTGCTGGAGGGGTAAAAGCTCGTGCAGAGGGGGAATGCAAAGGCGCACACCTGACCTGGAGGAGCTGGGCCAGCCTCTGGGTGAGGAGACTCACTCTAGAGAGGACCCAGGAGGATCTTTCATGGAGGGCCCAGCCCAGCTGCAAGGTAAGGGAAGCCTAAATCATGTCCAATGAATTGTAAAGGGATGAGAGACAGTCCCAGAGGCAGAGTAAGTGGCCTGGCCATCCCAGCTCCATCCCTCCTGACATCCCTGCTAAAAGCAGGAGGTGGGAAGATGGTTTGTGTTCACCAGCAGGCACCACCAGCACCAAACACCCCAGTGCCTTTGACAACAGCCGCTGTAAAGGTGGATATGGGAACAGCTTCTCCTCCTGTTAAGGCGAACACCACCCGGTGCTATGTGGTGGCTACAAAGGGACACCTTACTCCCCCCACCTCCCCAGCATTTCTTGCCTAACACCTTGTTCTTTCTCTCTTTTCATCCAGTCTGGACTCCCAGCTGCTTGTCTCCTGAAGACATGCTGAGAAAACATTGTGTATTATACAATGAGAAACAGTAAACACACCGTTCTTGCTAGTTTTCCACTTGTTTTTATTCTGTGAGCATCAGCTAAAGCCACAGGGATGGGGTATTTAATTAGAGTATTGTCTTTCACCTGCCTTTAGTCTCTGCAGGGTCCTTTCAGGGGGATCCCATTCCAGTGTGGTTCAGAAATTACTTTACTGGGGAAGTGACAGGGGCACATCCCTACAGTGTCTTGACTTTGCTTAGCACAGCTTGTGCCTTGGAGTTCTCATTCATCTGGGTGTGGGATTCCAGGAGGAGGACAGGGAAGTCCCAAACACATTACAGGCCTGTTTCTGGGCAGGAATTATATCCTGGGATAGATCCTGACAGGGACCATCAGATCCTCGTGAATTCTGTCTCTGAGACAATACTGGCACAGAACTCTATTCCTATTTAATATCATGTCCCTGTGAAAAAGTGCCTGTGATTTGCACTCAGTGCATTGCAGCATATCTCCCTGGAGGGTTCTCAGGCTCTTTATGCACTCTGATTAACAATGATCGCCTTTACCATCACAGTAATTTATTTATTCACCACCAAGGGGCAGGCATGCTGCCTCGCAGACAAAAATACCCAATGTCCTTTCAGTGGGACTGGTGGAAGCATGATGGAAGATGGAGCTCTTGCTTTGAAACCAAACTCACGGCCCAGAGTTTGAGCAGAGACCAGCTGGTGCTGAGGCTGCAGCCAAGGGGATGGGGCCAGACTCCCTTCCGTGGCGCCCAGTGACAGGACAAGGAGCAGTGCTCACAAACTAAAACACGAGAAGCTCCACCTCAACATGAGGAAGGACTACTTTATGCTGAAGGTGGCAGAGCACTGGAACAGCTGCCCAGAGAGGTCCTGGAGTCTCCTTCTCTGGAGACATCCAAACCCCACCTGTTCCTGTGTCACCTGCTCCAGGTGACCCTCCCTTGGCAGGGGGGTTGGACTGGGTGATCTCCAGGGCTCCTTTCCAGCCCTGAAAATTCTGTGAATTGTGGCAATGATAATCCCACCAGGGATATTCTCAGGCTCTTTCCTGAAGCCTGCAGGCTGATGGGACCAGGGATGTGAAATCCAGTTTCTCTCCCAGGTGTGCAGCCAGTCATGCTGAGGCACATTCTGACTTTTGGATGGGTGAGTCGTGGCCGAAAAATCATTTTAGGTTAATCCTACCACAGGCTTGTGCAAGGCATCGTTTATGGACTCACATCCTGCAACATTCTTTCCCTTCCCATGTGCAGAAACAAGCAGCTGTGCCTGGGAGGAGTGGTGGGCACACACACACTCCGAGGATCCAAGTGTCCTGATGTGGGGGCAAGTCCTGCCAAAAAGAAAACTTTGGTGTCAAACCAGTTCTGGAAACTTTTACCCCTGTGTGACTCTTCTTTGGGAGAAGAAGAAACGTCCCACAAGGGCAACCACCAGGCTGCAGAGCAGGGGGTGCCCTCAGCCTTTTAACCCCACCATGCCCACAGCAGGAGTGATACCGGCCAGCTCCAGGTTAAACACGGCTGCAGAGCAGTGGCTCGAGTCCTCCAGGCTGTTTGGAAGAAGAGAGGTGGGAGGACGGTGCCTGATAAGCTGAGAGGTACAGGATGCCTGGTAAGATATATTGTGTTGTGTTTTCAATTTGCACATTGACACAAGACAAACAGAGGAGATTTCAGTACAGCAAGCTCAATTAATCACAGCTTTGACAGCTGTGAAGCTGGACGTTATTAATCCCTTTTGCAGACAGGCCAAAGGGGTAATAATTACACTTTTCCCCAAAATAATAAGGAAGGATCTTCCTCATGCTGCCTCCCTGCCCTTACCCTGAAAGAACATTTCCTGATCACTGTACTTAATACTATGCTAATTGCAAAAATACTTCAGCTCTCTCATTGCCTGCAAAATAGGAAACAAAATGTGTAAGTGGAAAATCCTGAGAATATCCTTCTGGTGGCTCTCAGGCTTATAGGAATGGGGTCACTCAGAGCCAGGGCTCTGTGTGGTGAGAGCTGGCACATTCCCCTGTGTTCATGGAGCCACAAGTGTGTGCTGTAGTATGGGGCACCCTGGATCCATTCCCAGCTGGGAGGCTGCAGGTTTGCGAAGCACGGAAAGGAGCTGTGGGAAGGATCCAGTGCTCTGTGTGAGCACAGGGGGTTGGAAATGTTGGCTGTCCACTTGACCACAACACCTCTACAACCTGGGGGTGCCGGAGGCTGAACTTTCAGCCCAGTCCTAATGGGATGCTCCAGGCTGTGCTGGGGCAGGATGGCTCCAACCATCAGAGCATGACTTACCTTTCCCCTTCATTATTCCCCCTGCAGGGAAGGCAGGTGCAGCCAAGGCAACTGCAACCGGCAGGAATGGGGAGGAGGAACTCCTCCAAGGGCAGAGGAGGGGGCATATACTAGCTTCTAGCCTGAACCCAGCTTTTTACAGCTGTGCTGCAAAAGTCATCTTGCCTGACCCTGCCTTCACCACTGGAGAAGTCAGACAGGCAGAGCCGCCCATTGCTCTCGTGCTCTCCACCTTGCAGACACCACCCCAATCCATCCGCCTCCAGACAATGTCATCTTCGAAGCGGGAGACATTTAAACAGTGAAATGCCAAAGGAGCAGCATGGTATTTAAAGCCAAAGAAGCAATTATGAAAGTTCTCGGGAGAGCAAGCACGCAAATGAGAGAGGATTGGAGAGAGGTTGTTTATCCCACTCCTAAATGTGCAGCGGTGGCATGTGTTTGCTGGGATGTGCCAGCACAAGGCTGAGTGGAGCATCTCTGGAGGGGACGGGTTTGTTTGACAGTTCTCCGTTACAGCATCAGAAAATCCTGGCGTTGCCTGCGGCCACGGGGAAGGTGACAAGCTGCAGTTCCTGCAACCTTGTGCCTGACTGAAGCCTCGTTACAGGCATTAGTGGCAGGGGGAGGGAGCATCAGGGGCTTGGTTTGTTTCTGTACTCAGCAGGCGGGAGATGCAGCCAGGAAGGGAAATAGCCAGGCATAGTTACTAGTGGTAGGGCAGATCCTGGGATGGGCCTCAGACCCGCTCTTAAGCCTGCTGCTCCCTGCTTTCCCCAATCCTCTTCCCAACACATTTTGCATCCTCACCCTTCTCTTCGTGACACATGGAAGTCAACAGCCCCAGGAGTACTGGGGGGTTAGGAATCTGCTCTGGCACAGAGATGGTGGCATCTTCGTGGTGATGCTGATGTTTGAGCTGCTGGGTGGTGCAGCAATGGACGAGGAAATAGACTTGGGAATAATATTGTCCTACAAGCCCTGGTTCACCCACAGCTCCTGACACCCCAAGAACTGCTCCTTTGCTTTTCTGATGAGGCTGGTCAATACCCCACAGGGGAATTGCCAGCATGGGTATGGGACTGCAGGTGTGGACAGCCTGCCTGTGGCTGTGGAGCTCCCCAGGGAAGGAGAGCCCAGCTTCTTCCCCCGTTTCTGTGTTGGGCACACTAGAAAGCTTTCTCCCTACATCCAACCTAAATCTTTGTTCTTCTGCATCTGTCAAATGCCTTTGGTGCTAGGTAATGCTAAATAATGCTAATTTTATTCCAGCTGCCTTGCCTGTGCTTAAAAACACTGTTGGAAAGATAGAAAAATCAACATCAGCTGGAAGTGCCATCTTTGAGAGAGAAATGCTAGAGAAGCAGTGGGAGGCAAGATTGAAAATCTGTGGGGGGTTAGAGGCTGAGAAGGAGACAATGAAGGTGTCTGGGGGCTCAAACCCTCTGCAGCACCCAGGCTTCAGCATCCTCTGCTGAAGCAGAAAATCTCCTTCTTCTCCATCCTGGAAAATTTCCCTGCAGCTGAAGGTTGTTGTTTATCAGCCAACAAAATCCAGCCTTAGGGCACCTCGAGTGGCCACATGGTGTGGACAGGTGCCCGAGTATAAGCTGCCCCCCTTTGTTCTGAGATGTGAAGTACTTCCATGGGTTCCCTTTGCACCTCCAGCTCGTTGTGAAGGGCAGAACATCAACCCAGGCCACTCTCTGGCTTCACAGCCGGTTAAATACACCCCTACTTCCATCAAAATAAATATCCAAGGATCTGTTGTTGCCTGTGGAGGGACGATTTTGCTACGTTGCTGTGCTGGTGAGAGCAGCCTTGGAGGGCTGACTGGGCAAAACACACTGACTTTGCAGGGAGGAAAGCAGGGAGAGTCCCCAGGCAGCTGAGGGGACACGGTGGCATCTTCTCCTGCTGCAGCGAGGTGTGACAGAGCCGATGCCAACGAGGCTGTCTGGGACAAGATGTGGAAAAACGCTGAGCCTGGGCTTCCCTCCCCTCCTCTGCAAGGCTTTGCCTTCAGCCCCTGATCCCAAGCAGCAAGACAGGGTTTTCCTCCCTTTCCTAGACACCTCTGGATGCTCACAGGGAATTTCCACATTGGCTTCAGGTCAGCCCAAGGCGTTATTTTATTTGACCCTAATTTTTTTTTTATAAGAGCTACACTAAGTGGAGGGAAAGGTAAAAGCATTTCCCCTCTGCCCTGCCCTCCCTGCTGGAAGGTTAACACATTGGCCATTTCCTGCCTGTGCAGATGGGATATGCCTGGAGTTTGTCAACTCAAATTCAAATTAACTCCCAATTCAGTGGCTTCGTGTGAGGCCCCGGGGGCAGGTGGGGTGAGCAGTGGCTACAGATGTGGGCAGGCAGGGGACAAGAAAGGGGCAGAGGGGAGCTGCCAGCTGGCCCTGGGGAAGTTGTGCATAAACCTTGGGGATTTCAGGAAAAGAAAGGGTAAAGAGGTTGAAGATAGCAAAAAAAAAAGAGAGGAGAGGAGAGGGAGAGGGAGAGGGAGAGGAAGAGGGATAGGGAAAGTGAGTGGGAGAGGGAGAGGGAGAGGGATAACCCGGGCTTCTTAGGCTAGAAGGAACTCTTTAAGGAGCTAATTTGACCTCCCATGTGCTCTAAATCATTGAAATAGAAATGAGCAAATACAGGTGAAAAAATGCCCCCTTAATATTTGCTTGCCTAAGGGAATAAATTTGCTGGGTCTGGGCTGTGCCCTCTCCCATGTTTGCTTTCTGCAAATATCCAGTCATTGAGTTGTACCTGAGCAGACGTTTGGGGGAAGCCAGTCACAATCTTGTGCACACAAATTAGTGCAGAGATTAATTGGCTATTTCCAAATGCCAGGCAGGGAGCAGGACCCATCAAACCTCCCTGAGCAGCCACCCTGTCAGCCCAGAGTGCCAGGGACCATCCTCTTAGTGACTGTTTTTAGACAAATCACAGATTTTAACAGCACATTAAATAACTGTGGCTTGCTATCTGCATCTGAGGAGCCTGCAGCCCACTTCCAGGCATGTCCTAGGCAGAAAAAAAGGGATAGGATTTCTTCGCGTGGAGTTTTGACTTTGCTTCTCTACACAGGATTGTGAAAAGTGGCTGCTGTAGAGGTCTGTGCTTGTGTAAAGTTGTGTTTGGAGCGGGACTCGTAGAGCTCTGAGTGTCTGCACAGCTCATACAAGTGGTTGTGGCCTGGCATGCGGTTTTACCAGGTCATCAGGATCCTTGTAGCCCTCCAGGCTGCTCTAAAGGGAAACCTCTTCCCAGTTGTGGCCAGATGTAGAGGCCAGGTGACATCTGCTTCTCCTCTGCCCTTCTGCTCTCCTCCTGAAGTGTTCTTGCTGATTCTGTTTGCACTCCCCACACATCCCAACTCTCCAAAACTCCTGCCCAGCTGGCCTGGTCAGTCTCCTGTCTCCTCCAAGCCCAGTGGCTTGGTGTGGGTGTCTCACTGTGATGTTGGGCAAAACAGGAGCTGTTGTTCAGCCTTGTATGGCTATTGCTGTCCTGCTGGGACATGGCACATCCTCCTGGTAATCCCGAATGTCTGTGGGGGCAGAAGAGGGTGTCTCCCTCCCAGCCGTACTTCTCCCAGTTCCCCATAGATGGGAGCAGAGGTCTCCTTTTCCTCCAGTCCCAGTTTGGTGGGACAGAGCAGACACTCTCCAAGCAGGGGATTTCTGTCTGAAGGAGGGGACACAGCAACTTTTAGTCTCCTTTTCACTCCCTGGTTTGGAGGTCTGTGAAGAAACCAAAAATACCTGTTCTGGATGGCCGAAGCCCTGCTGTGGAGGGAGATGCTGTGCATGGGTGGGGCCGTGCTGGGTGGTGGTGCCTTGGGGCAGCCCCACGCCGTGATGGAGAGAGGATACTGAGAAATTTGTTCTCTCTCTCCAGAGCAAAGAGAGCCCACAGGGAACCATCCTGTCTGGGCATGGGGCAATGAGCATGGTGCATCCAGTGGGTCCAAGGCGCCTCTGTAGGGTGGATTGATGAGTGGTCACTTCCCTTGGCGGTCCAAAAACCTTGAGCCCTCCCTTACCCCCGTCAATGCCAGCAGTGGTGGTGTGGGGTCAGGACGACCTATTCCCACGCTCCCCATCCCCATCAAAGCCACTGGGTGATTTATTCCTTCCACTCGCCACCCCCTCATATTTTCTGCAATTTTTCTATGTAAATCATGACACTGATTAATAACACTTAGCGCTTTCCAGTTCCAAAGCACATTGCAAGTATTTCCTAATTAATCCATGCAACACTCTCGTCAGGGAAGGCAATGTGCCACCGTCCTGACTTCCCAGGCTCGCAGCCTTCTGGCGGACAGAGATGGAAGTGTTCATCTGCACATCGTTAGCCCCACGCTGCTGACGCTTAATGAGTTTCCTTGCAGCAGAAGGGAGCTTTGCGCGGCGCGGCTCGGAGCAGATGGGGCTGGCTTGCATGCCACGCCGAGGGGATGGAGAGCCATGCAGTTTCCCAGCTTGCTATCTCTTTGTGGGGCTTGTGACCCAGGGGCAGATGGACGGTGACTGTGGGGTGCTCTCCCCCTCTCTGAGCAGGGGTTCTGCCAGCTGCGAATTCAGGGGACCTAAAGAACCAACTCTGACTCCAGCTCGACTTCTGCTGGCAAGAAGTAGAAACCACTCAGGCAGAAAGAGATATTTGGGAGAGGGTTAACAACCTTCTCATGGAGACACCTGAATTGTCACCTCCTGCTAGATCCTGCAATGGCCCATGCCTTGGGTGCTGGTGTCTCACAGAAGAGAGAGCCTCAGAAGGGGTTAAAACGAAGAGTTTCCTAGCTGCAAGCCAGGAGCAAGAAACAGATCATTTTTACCCAAAGCAATTTCCCTGGCAGATCATTTTCCCACCTCCCCTCTGCTATTACGGCAGGTAATTGTGTCTGAATGACAAGCTCATCCCTTCTTTCTTGGTCCTGCTTTTCCTCCTGCTCTATCTTGCAGCCCAGTCATGAAACTGGTCCCTGTAGGTGTCAGGATGCAGCCCTCAGCCTCCTTGCAGGCAGCAGCAGCCCAAGGCACAGAGGATGGCTCTTTGGGACATTGGCTGGGGTGCCCTCGATGGCTTGTCACACCTTCTGCAGCAAGGCCATGAGCTTCACACCTGCTTCCCACAGCCGCAGCCCGGGCCAAGGGTGATTCAGCTCCAGTTTTTTCATAGAATCACAGGATGCTTTGGATTGGAAGGGACCTTAAAGTTTAGTTTCCACATGCCTGCCATAGGCAGGGACACGTTCCGTTAGACATTTTTCAGGAGGAGCAGGGCTGTATGGTGGCAGCTGTGAGGGATGCAGAACCCCACTGCCCTGCTGCCAGCTCTCCTGCTGTGCTGCACGGCTCCATGTGTTGAGCCCCTCGCTGTGCACCTTCACCTCGGCAGCCCTGGCTCTGCGTTCCCTCCAGTGCTTCCCGGAGAGGTGGGACAGCTCCCCCCGCCCCTGCTTCCCGGCTCATTAAAGAGCCTCATGCGGTGCCCTCTTGACACTTGTAACACAGGAGCACATGTCTTCAAAAAGCCAGGCCCTGGCGGCATCCCCTGGGCCTGCCGCGGGCTTTCCTTCCCCTGCTCTCACAGCCCTCCCCAGGAGGGCTGTAAATTTGGCAGGAGCTGCATTATTTCCAGACTAACCCTGTCTCACGTTTCCCCTGCCACTAGCTTAAGTGTCACCCCTTCCTGCTGGCCCCACAGCCTCCCCCCGCCCCACCTGCCCCGATGGCTGCCTGCTGCCCACCCTGCTGGTTTTCTGGACGGACCCAGGACCCTCAGCTGGCACGGGCATGCCTGGAAATGGGTTTGTGGGTACCCCTGCGTGCCCAGTGCACACACGTGCACAGTCACGTATGAACGTGGACGTGTGTGTGTGTCCCTGCAGGCAGTCTGAGCGTCTGGAGGCTCTTATAGCACAGCGACCTTGGCTTTACATGGCCATGCATGAGGTTGGGATCCCCTAAGGCCTCTGTGGGTGGCTTGTCTCTCCCACTGCCATCATGGGGACTTGAGGGCTGCTCCGTGTCCAAGGTCTTGGACAGCAGGGCTGTAGCATCCCTTGTCTCCTCTCAAAAATGGCCAGAATAATCCTTGCAGCTCACTGCTGGGGGTGTGACTCAAAGTCACATAGTGACCCTTTCCAGAGGGGCTGGCAGCATCCTCCCCCAAGTCACCCAGGTTCCCTTGATCCATGGCTGAATGGAGATCCAAAGGCTGAATATCTTCTCTTACTCATCACTGTATGGGTATCAGCTTTGGGAGCCTTTTGTTCTGGGCAACCTGGTGCAAGCAAGCTCCTTCTTATCTTGCCCCCTTCTTGGAAGCTTTCTGGCAGAAAGCAGAAGAGTGGCTTCCTCCTTGCACCCACCAGGTCCCCAGTGTCTCAGAAATGCTAGCCTTGTTTGGAGGTTCTCAAAGGCTTGTTAGTCATTAACCCCACCAGAGAGTTTCCTGGCAATTAATTTTTAATGGGTTGAAAAATTCTCTGCCTAACCCTGCTTTCTTCAGAAAAAGCCTCCGAAGCCGTTGCTCACCCTCTTGATGTTTCTAATCATTATCTCCTACATTCCTTCAGCTGTTTCAGAAACCAAAGCTGGGGAAGAAATTGGGAAGTGTTATTATTTCATTTGGGTTAAACTGTATCGCTTCAAGTTTCGCTCCCCCTGGGCACGATCATCAGCATATCTGATCAGCAAACATCTGCCTAAGCCACCCGCTCACGCCTCCCGGGAAATTTGGGGAACAAAAAAAAAAAACAGAGACGAAGCCACTGACGTCACCTCCCGGCTTTTGCTCTTTCCCCCTGAGTTTTATTTCTAAGGGACATTTGCATAGAAAGAGGATCTTTGTTTCTGAAGGTTTAGCCAGCTCCCGCTGCCGACTCCCCCCATCTGGAAGCTTAATCCTTTCCCCGTGGTGGCTGCGGAAACCGGAGCTGCGCGCCGGAGCGGTCCCTGCCTCCTCCAACCCCCTCCCACCACCCAAGGGTCCATCAGCCTCACGGGTGCGTCGTGCCGCCCTCGAAATCTGGCAGCAAAGAGGCTTTGGGGCACAGCTTTGGGATGCCGGTGCTGGCCGTGGTCTCGGCAGGCCGCCTCGCCCATCCCGCGCCTCAGTTTCCCTGGGCAGAGCTTGCTCTGGGACCAACCGGGTGCGAGCTCCAGGGAGCGCTAATGAGGATTAATTGCCACCCGTAGAGTTCCTGCAACGCAGTGAAGAGTGGCACTGGCGCATAAACAACCGGGGTAGTTTGTGCAGTGCTCAGAGGGAATGGAGTGCTAAATTAGCCATACAACAGGCATGGCCATCGCAGCACATCAGGCGTCGCTGGCGCAGGGACCAGCTCTGCTGAAGCCTGGAAAGCCCCCTGGACACCTATCCACCTTTCCCACTGCCTCTGCTGCCTGCCCCCACAACAGGCCCGCTGGCTTTATTGGCTAAAAACGAGGTTTTTACAACTCAGCTGCTTAAAACATGTCTGGGTTTTCTTGTGGGCATTTCCCCCTCTTCCCAAAATCATGTATGAATTTGTTCTACTTTTTTTTTTCTTCTCGAGATGAAAAAGAAGGAGATTGGGCACAGACTTTCAAAAAAAATCCTCTTCAGTAAAAATACCTATTTGTTTCACTAAAAAAAAAAAAATTAGGCTTTTTTTACATTTAGCTCCCCTCTGATGGAAATTTTTAAACAAAACAAAATTTTCCCAGGGAAATATTCTTTGGTTTTTTTCTCACTTGTCAAAAAGGCATATTTTATCCCTTCTCCTCCTAAAAATAATATTGAGATGAAAAACATCTTGAGGAGCTGCAAGAGCTCTCAACCTCTGCGGTCAGTACCATGTGGAGGGAGGAAAGCAACAAGAGCATCGCCCCCTAAGGAAGAGAATGCTGCTGCAGGGCAGATAGCTGCAAGGATAAATCCTGAGGAATGGGCTTTTCTCTTTTTTCTTTTCTTTTTTTTTTTTTTTTTTAAATCTAGAGCCTGCAATGTCACCTCCTTTAAATCAGCACAGGTGGCAGATGCTTAGCTGTGGTTTGTGTGTTGTGATGTATTTTGTCAGCTGAGTGGGGGCTCAAAGCAAAACCTGCCCTGCCACTCGAAATGGAAACTCTGGGCAGCTCCTTGAGTATGGATATGGATCCGTACCCATCCCACCGCCTCCCAGACTCGTGCTCTGGACATCAGGAAGAATGCTGTGGCACCTGGGATTTGCAGCATTACCTGGGAAGGAAAAACCCCTCTGGTCTTGACCTGTGGGCAAGCCTCCAGAACAGGAGGCTTGGAAGAGCAGTGCAATTCCTTTACAGGGCTTTATAATTGATCTGAAGTCACAGGGAAGCAATTAATATGGAGCCCCATGGAACTGCTTCAAAGCATGGCTGGATTTTTGACCCCATAGCAGCTAAAACCTAGGGAAGGGATCCAATGGAAATTGTGTTTTGAATGAATGAAGCTCCTCCTGCAGCATTTGCAAGTGCAGCTGGTTTTCAGACAGATTTTTTTTTGTTCTTTCTGTTGAAAATGCCAAACTGTTGAAAGCAAAACAGCTTGTGAAAATGCGTGGATTGTGAGGAAACTTCATTCTCACAGAAAGAAAAAGGGAGGAAGTGGTCAAAACATCAAAATGCTTGTGCATAATATACTGTAATGTATATAAAATAATTTAATAGTAATGGGTAATTAAAATCAGGACAAAACATTTTGATTTTATCCAACTGTGCCGAGTTGAGTGACTCAAAATCATTAAATTCCAGTTCACAGGGAAAGCTCTGCCTTTGTTTTGTTCCGTTTTGGAATGAGGACTGTGTGGAAACACTGGACTCTCCTGAGGAGCAATATCTGAATTTCCTCCCAGCAATAGCTGCTGAGGGAGATGGGCAGGTCTTCTGGAGGAGGGGAACAGAGGTTTCTACCAGGGAGCCGTGCAGGAGTTGGTGTGAATTCCTGTGAGAAAACCAGGCTTGGGACTGACCTGCAGCACAGCAGGAATCCACCCTGGGCAAAGAGTGAGGAGCCAAGCTGGACTGGACTCTGGGGTTGACTTTAGTGGTGTGCACTGAATGTCCAGCTTCCTTGGACCTGTGCGAGCCAGCTGGGCCAGTGACATCTCCATGAGCGCTGGTTCCCGGTGGGAAACCAGTTGGCTGCAAGCACATGTGCAGTTTGGGGAGAGTAACTCATGCTAGAGTGTTCTAACAGGGCAAAACCAGTCCAAGCATCTCCTTGCTGAGCGGGTGCTCTGCTCCCCACCGTGCACAGCCTGCCCTGGCCCACAGGCTCACCATGAGTTTTTTAGGGGCTTGTTTATTGTCTTTTAGGGGCTGTTTCATGAAAGCAAAGACAACCTGTGGTGCTGATGACACAAGCCATGATAAGGAATTAAAACCATTTCCAGCCTCCTTTCTCGTGCGTGGCTGGCAAGTCAGGAGTAAATCGGAGATAGCGAGCAACTATCTTTGTCTGAGCACAGCCAAAGGAAGACAGGCCTGTTTTTATGATTAATTGCAGATTAATTCATTTTATATTAAAATAAGTATTACTTTCTGTTTCCTCATTGTGGGCTTTTCTTCTGTTTGTTGTTTGAGAAAGGCAATAAATACCATTAGGCAAATGAGTTTCAAAGTGTCATGTGAAATGGAAATCCAGGCCTTCAAATGTGACTTTCATTTGGGTTGTGTGAGGGGTTTTTTTTGTTTGGTTGGTTTTTGTTCTTGTTTTGTTTTTGCTTTGGCCTCAGCCCCATTAAACATGCAGATCAAAAAGAGGGATGCAGACACAGAAACCTGGATGCTCAAGCAGTGCTTCAAAGTGGGGTGTAGGATGCTGCAGCTGTGGCTTCATGCCACACTCACTGGGGCAATTTTGTTATCACACACTGGATGACATGGTGGGGGGAAGTGAGGAGGGGCTGTTACTTTTCCCATGTGTTTTAACAGGAATTTTGAGATTCTTGCATCCTAAAAGGACCCTTCAGCTATGGAAAAGAGGGTAGTCTCCTTTCAACCAGCCAGCTGGAAAAGCCTGTAAATTTCCAAAATCACAATCATATTTTCAGTAGCTAAACAATCATTCAAGGGGTGAAAGTTCCTTCTTTCAGAGGAAAGTTCTTTCTTTCAGATCCTTCTTTCACTGGCCAATGCCCAGCCTGTTTCCCAGAATCAACTGGTGTCTCCCAGCCGGATGTCCCCAGTTTATGCACTGGGCATGATGTCTTGTGGTATGGAATATCCCTTTGGCCAGTTTGGGGCAGCTCTCCTGGCCGTGCTCCTCCCTCTTGTGCACCTGCTTCTTGTGCATCTGCTTGCTGGCTCTGAGAAGTCTTTAATTTAGGGTAAGCCATACTGAGGAACAGCTAAACAATCAGTGTGTTATCAACATTGTTATACTAAATCCGAATCACAGCACTGTACCAGGTACTTAGAAGGAAATCAGTTCTATCCCAGCAAACCTGGGATAGGCTGGTGCTCCCTCTCCCAAGCTTCTTACGACTAAATGGCATCTGAAAATCTTCCTCCATCAGTGTTTGCACTTACAAGGCCAGTTTGGATCAGTTTTCCTCTTGTGGTTAGAGCATGGGATTGGAATGCCCAAATTCAAAAGCCTCCAGCCCAGCTGGTGATTGTGGACTTTCCTTATTGCTGGTGAGGTAACACTGTTTTTTCCCAGGGCAGGGTTTCTCTCCTGCTCCATCTCCAAAAATGTGTGGTCCAGGAGGAGCCATAGTTTCCCCAGGTCCTGCTGCATAGCATGGAGAGGGTGGGGACCTGAAGTGAGCTGGTGACACCCCCTGATGATGCTGCTCCCACCTCTGTCCCCTCCCTCGCTCCCATCCTCCCAAGCCCCACTCACACCTTGTGCTTCCCTCTTCTGTGGCCTTGGTGCCCCTTTGTTTGGTTCTCCTGTTACTTTTTATTGCTCTTCACATCCACTGCAGTTTATTTGGGTCTGAATGTGATAAATTCCACATTTGGGCTTTTTTTAAAAGCCGAATACTTGTGGAAAGTAATACTTAGCCAGACTCTTGTTCCATCCTTAGCACAAATCTAATCCAGATACAAGCCAAACAGCAGGACGACAACTGCTCTTAATACTCACCGTGTTTTCAGCATAATAGTTTTCATTAAAGGGAGAAGATACCAGCTTTTTAATTGCTTCAGGATTATTCCCCATAGCTGTGCCAGGCCCACCCTGGGGTCCCTAGCTGCCTTCCCTCTTGCAGGGGTAGCTCTGACCCTTAAATCCCCAAACTTTCCTCCTCGCTGCTCCAGCCTGGTCTTTCTTAACCCACTTTGCTGAAGAAGCTGAACTGTCTGTCTTCATGGGAGTGTGAAAAGATGATCAGTGATTGAGGTGACCGCATTTTCAAAGAGGATTTGATTTAGTCTATTAATTGGATTTAGTCCATTAATTAATTTTGATTTGGTCTATTAATTTTCAAGCTTGGTTCTGATAATCTCTTTGTTATTCCTCTTGTTCTCTCTAAAGGTTTCCTTTTATATCTGTCTACCAAGCCCCAGAGATCCTCCTGGGCTAAGTGGTGAAAATGCAATTTATGATTCCAAATGCTTCCTTGTGGAGCTCATAAACCCATGCTAATCCACAGATATGATTAACAAAGCAGCTCTGCTTTGCCGAGGGAGCTAGCAGGGCATTGATGGGGAGGTCCTGTCTTCGTGTCTGAACCATTCCTAAATCTCCGCAGTCCAACTCAAACCTCTGAAGGAGGGCAGGGTCGGAGTAGATGATGAATCCAGCATCCCTGGTAGATAGGGGTGACACAAGGTCTTCTGTTCCACAGCGAAGGAGAAGGAAGGGGTTACAGAGGTGTTGAAATGCCGAGATACTTCCCTGGCTTCCAACTACCCTCCTCAACAGCCCTTTCTATCTCCAAGGAGACTCACCATATGAGTAAGCCTTGTTTTCACCTGAAAAGACTATCTAGAAGCTTTCTCAACTCCTTCACCTTGTGACCACGCTGTAGTTTTACCCTGATCTGTAGCTGAGCTCTGCTCCAAAGTCAGGAGCACTCACTATGAAAACCCGTTGTTTGTTCATCTCTTTGGTACCACACACAGTGCTGATCCCTCTCCTCAGAGGAATGCTGCAGCACAGCAAAACACTCATGAAGGATGACAAACAGTGTGGAACAGTCTCGCTTCTGACAAGTGCAGGAGTGACTTTGCTCATGCAGGTCCAGGACAGAGGTGGCCAAAGACATGTGGTAAAAGAGAAGTCTTTTAAAGTAAAAGAAGTGGTAAAAGTCCCAGTAAGGGGGCAAGAGGCAGTGTGAGAAGCAGAGGGCAGGACAGGTTGCTGGCAGGTGTTAAAAGCAAGACAAAGGAACGTGTGATAGACCTGTGGAACTGGTTGCTGCATGATGGTGTGGAACCTGAAAGTTTGCGAGGGTTTAAGGAGAGACTAAAGAAAATGTTCTTCTGGGGCACTGGGGAAATAGGTGCCTGGTCCTACCCAGCATAGCCCCCCACCCCTTTCAAGGCTGTGTCCCCTCTGAACCACAGATGGAACCACAGTGGTGTTGAAACCTCGTAGGGTTGAGGCTGAGCCAACAACCACCAAGCACAAATCCCCTGCACACACTTAGGGAGCCCAGGTGGGAGTATCTACTCATCCTGGGCTCCAGCACTGTGGTCCCTCCCATGTCTGATCCCTTCAGGATGCGTGAACAGGATCCAGGGAACACAAGACCCTGCAGGAACTTGTCTCATGGAAGGTCTGAAGGGTCCCAGCAGGGGCAGAGTGTGTTCTGCATGGACTGACCCTGCTGTGTGCTCCTCACAGGTGTGGGCTCAGGACTGCGACAAGATCTGTTCCCACCGGAGTCTGTCTTGTTTGTATCTGCTCTGGAGTGCCTGTCGCTGGGCTGCAGACTGGCACTCAGCTCTGCTTGCAAGCTGCATTTTGTGTAGGTTAAAGGGAAAGAAAGGCAATCTTGATCATGCCTGTTTTCTGCATGACTTTCCTAGCCTGAGGCTTCACCAGCTTCAGTCTATTCAATGGATCACAGCCTCTCCTGAGCTCACGTGCTCCCACACTTTCTCCCTGAAAACTCTCTCTTCGCACTCCTGTGCCTTCCAGGCAGCACCTTGCAGCCCTTCCTACCTCCCTATCCTACATCTTCCTTTGTTACCAGCCTCTTGAGTGATTCAATTCAGCCACTGCCAAACCCTAAAACATCGGTGTGCTCTGTGATTTACAAAGCACATTGCCTCCAGTGAATTCCTTGCCTGATGTTTTCAGAGCCCTTTTGGGTAGCAAAGCAGCTATACATCACAGAACAGTTGTGTTTTTCTCCTTTTTATGTTTCAGGGAATTGAGGGATTTCTGAGCACTCCTTGAAGCAGCTACAAGCATTTGGAGCTGAGAAGATGAGCTGGACTCAGACACCTGAACATGAGGTCTCTGAGTAGTCACGAAAGTTAAATCCTGGCTCCAAGGGCCTTTCTCATCTTCTTTGGGACTGTCATCAGTGAGCTAGCACAGAAAGACAGCAGGGTTTAGTGTCCTGAGCAGCACTAAAACAGGCTGTCCTCTACATATGCCCAGAAGCCCACAGGAGAGCCTGCGGACATTGCTCTGGGAGTCTCTAAAAGGACAGATGAGCTCTTTCTCAGCTCATGAGGATCCAACTGCAGTTGTGTAGCACCTTCTCTCCCTCCTTGTGACATGTGTGACCTGGAGCTGGGTGTACGTGTGCAGCCACCCACCCTGCAGCAGCTCCTTGGCTGAGACCTGACCCACTCATTCCACCAGGGGAGAACTGGCAGCAGAGAGGCTGCAGCCTGGAAAGCATCTCAGCGTCAGGGTTTGGCTACCCGAGCTCAGAGGAGGTCAAGGACAGCATTTTTCTGATTTCTTGGGGTCTGGATAGGAAAAGTTTAGAGCACAGCTCCTCTGTGCTGTGTGCTGGACTATGGAGGAGGAGGGGGCTTTTATCCAGGGGGGTGCCTCTCTTTTCCTTGCAGTGGAAGGCAAAGACAGAGGTTTTGCTCTGCACTGCAGCTCTGCTCTCCCTCCCAGCCTCTCCCTGGAGCTGGCTGTGGGGGAAATACATGTGCAGGGGTGATAGCCAGCGTGGCTGTTGCGAGGGGACAGTGGGACCAAGCAGAGCCTTCCAGTGGCTGAAATCTCAGTGTACACCCCAAGCTTTGAGAAGAACTCCCCAGGCTCCCCACATTTTAGCCATCCAGGCCTTGCACGTCAGGAAGCATAATGCACTTCTCTGGGGTGTTGAGCTGGAATTCTGGCAGCTGGGGTTCCCAGGATGATGCTGTGTTCCCATCCTCCCACAGTCAGACTGGGAAGCCTCGGTGCCTAGCTCCATCCCTCCTGCCCTTGGAGGAGCCATCCTGCCCCTGGGGTTCCCCTGCTGCTCAGCCCAAGCATGTCTGACACACTGTGCTGCCCTGAGCTGTCAATATGTGTGGGAGAGGCCCTGTGGAGAAGCAAAGGTGCTGGAGGGACGTGCTCATCATACTCATTTCCACAGGCTTGCTCGGCTAGGTGCGAGTCTAGGGGCCGCAGAACATCATACCTGGGAGTCTAAACAGTCTGGGTGGCTGGAAAGGGCCAGAAGCCAGAGGCCGAAGGCATCCTGGGATTAATGCTGCAGGAGTGAGGGGGAGTGTGCCACACTGAAAGGGGCTGGTGACAATTAGTTCCAAACACAGCAAACTGTAATCACCGAATTATTCAAGAATAATTATGCCTTGATAACAACATTACACTTTCTATTTCCCTTATTGCTGTTCTTGTTAAATATAATTACCATGCAAATTGCACAGCATAAGCAAGCCCAGGTGATTAAAAGGGCCATGGAGGCCTTGGAAGCACAAACTGAGGTGACTATAAGTACATATCTCTTTGGTTGCTTAGTTGTTTGTCCAGATTTTCACTTGGGAGATCACAGAATCATGGAATTGTTTAGTTTGGAAAACACCTCTAGGACTATCAAGTCCATGTTCCCAAGTGCCACACCTACAAGTCCTTTAAATACCTCCAGGGATGGTGACACCACCACTGCCCTGGACAGCCTGTGCCAGTGCTTGATCTCCCTTTCAGCAAAGGAATTTTTTCTAATACCCAATCTAAACCTCCCCTGGTGGAGCTTGAGGCTGTTTCCTCTTGTCTTAGGTCTTGTCACATGGGACTTACCCCTACCTGTCTGCACCCTCCTGTCAGGGAGTTGTGGAGTGATAAGGTCCTCCGTGAGCCTGCTTTTCTCCAAGTTGAGCTCCCCCAGCTCCCTCAGCTGCTCCTCATCAGACTTGAGCTCCAGACCCTTCCCCAGCTCTGTTCTCTTCTCTGGACATGCTCCAGCACCTCAATGTCCTTCTTGCTGTGAGGAACAAAACTGAANTGAACACCAGCACCTCCAGGTCCTTTCCCACTCAGCAGCTTTCCAGCCACTCTATCCCAGCCTGGACCTGCAGGAGGTTGTTGTGACCCAAGGGCAGGACCCAGCACTTGGCCTCGGCCCATGGATCCAACCTGTGCAGATCCCTCTGCAGAGCCTTCCTGCCCTCCAGCAGATCAACACTCATACCCAGCTTGGGGTTATTCTCAAACTGACTGAGAGTGCTCTCAATCCTTTCATCAGATCATCAGTAAGGACATCAAACAGGGCTGGCCCCAGCACAGAGCCCTGGGGAACGCCACTGTGACTGGCCAAGATGGATTAAGTCCATCCACCACCACTCTCTGGGGATGGCTAGTTTTCCGCCCACCGAAGAGTGCACCTGTCTAAGCTGGGAGCATCCAGTTTCTCCAGGAGAATCCTGTGGGAGACAGTGTCCTCACGTAATTATAAGGTGACTTCAGCTCAGAGAGGTGAGGAAGGACAGAGAGATGTGGCTCCAAGTTGACCAGACATCTGCCAGCAGGCCCAGGATGGGCTCTGCTGTAAAGTCCTGGTGGTGCAGTGTGTGCAAGCTGGGCTCTGACTTCTATTTCCTGACCTTCAGGAACTGCCCTGCATGAAAGTGATGATGTTTTCCCACACAAAACGAGATGTTTTCCCACGTCCTAAAATTCTTGGCCAGTTCAGCAACCCACCCCACACCTTTCTTCATTGTGACTGGGCACCTGCTAAGCTTTCCATCCTCCTGTGGCTTTGTGGTACATCAGCATCGCTCTTCCAGCTCTCATTGTGCAGAGGCATGCATGGGTAGGAACTAGTAGATGCTTTTTTCTTTCATTCCTTCCCCTCTCATCAGAGCACAGGCATCTGAAGGACATGAGCGGGAAGGCAGAGGAGGATCTGTTAAGCATAATGAAATGGGGGAGTGTGACAGAAACTGCTGAACGGAGTTCCCTGGGGAGGACTGGGAGCATTATCACCTGAGTCAGTGAAAATGCTGCTGGACAAACCCACAGCATGGAAGGACAATCTCACAGATGCCCTGTGGGATAAGGACGGCTCCTTGCAGCAAGGGCTGGGAGCTGGGATGCTCGTCCCTGGTGTCCTGTGTGGGGTTAGCTCTCCACACAGTCCCCTGCCACTGCTTCTTCTGCCCCCCTTTCGAGGTTAATGGGCATGGTGTTTCCCATACACCTCTCATTTCTGACTGACCCCAAGGCCTCTACCCCTCGTACCTCACCTGTGTCTAATGGCTGCAAAACAGCCTCTCCAGTCTGGCCATCATGTCTCTGCTGGGCTGCTGCCTGGCAGACACTTGCTGCCTCAAGTCCTCTTGATTCCACTGCAGGTAGGGGCTGAGAAATAGACCCCTAGCCCAGCAGCCGTCCCAGGGCTGCAGCTGGGACAAGGGTAGAGTGGGAGGCAAACATTGCTTTTCCCCTTCTCCTCCGGACCACCTCTTTTCTCCGCCTTCACGAAGCTGAGAAGTTCAGGTCAAAGGCACTCACCTGCTGTGCCTGCTGTGATCTCATGGTGCAGCCATGAGATCATGCTAATTATAGTGCTCTCAGCTCCTCAGATGAAATTCTCCTTCTATACATACGTACATACATACATACATACATGTGTGCACAGAGTTTATTATTATTACCATGCCAGACAATCCTTCTTCATTAGGGCTTGGAATTTGCTTTCGATGCTCTCAGTCAGATCTTTAACATTATTTAAACATAATGGGTTTGAGGGAGTTTTTGTTATTTTTAATGCAGACCAGATTTTGCCAGGATCAGAGAATTAAATTGTTCTTCATCGAGACCTATGAACTGCCTCCCTGCATGCAGGAGCCAGGAGGGTCCTCATGGACAAATTCAGCCTGCAGTGCTTTTGAAATCACAGCCAGGTGTCCAAGGAGGGGGACAGGAAGATGAATACCTCTTCCCACCTGTGCCACAACTCCACAGTCAGCACAGACAGTGGTGACACACCCAAAGTTCTCCTGAGCGTGGGGCGAGCACCAAGCAGGCGCCTGCAGCTCCCTCACCTTCCCCGTGCGTCACAACGCTCAAGGACGTCAGGAGCACATCTGGTGTGTCCAGGGTGTGACAGGGAGGGAGTCCCCATGCTCAGCACAGCTGGGGCTGTGTGTCTGCTCCCAAGCAGGATGCCTGGCCCAGCTGCCTGGCACCTCCCCAGCTGGAGCGCTGTGCTGGGACCACTGTCCCACCAGGACCCCACATGTCAGAAGCAACACATCTCATCTCTCATCACCCATCTGGGTCTGGTGTGTGGGTCCCGGACAAGGGAGAGGCCAAAGCCTTTTGCTGGGAATGTGGGAGATCCAGGCAAAGGAGGAAGGGAGTTGTCTGAGATTCCCATGTCACACGGTTGAGGCTGTGTCCGAGCAGTCCCAGCAGGGCAATTGTGGGAAAAACAGACCTAGACTGCTTTTGTAAGCAGTCTCAGTGCACCTAAAATGTGCTTAGTGGGGGGAAAAAATGCAGAGAAGACGGTTCTGTGGATGATGTTCCTTTTAAATGCCCTTTTTGTGAGGATTGAAAGGAAGGAACCGTATTGAACTATATGCCAATGGTATCCAAACGTGTCCTGGGCTGCAGCCAGAGCCCCGTGGGCAGCAGGGGAGGGAGGGGATTCTGCCCCTCTGCTCCGCTCTGCTGAGACCCACCTGGAGCATCCAGCTCTCGGGGCCTGGCACAGGAAGGACAGGGACCTGCTGGAGTGAGTCCAGAGGAGGCCACAGAGGACAATCAGAGGGATAGAACACCTTTCCTATGGGGAAAGGCTGAGAGAATTGGGATCGTTGAGCCTGGAGAAGGGAAGGTTTGAGGAGACCTTATAGCTCCTTCCAGTACCCAAAGGGGCAACAAGAGAACTTGAGAAGGACTCTTTAATAGGAACTGTTGAACAGTTCAACAGGAAAAGGGGGAACTGCTTCAAATTGAAAGAGAATAGGTTTAGATTAGATGTTAGGAAGAAATTCTTTACTGTGAGGGTGGTGAGGCCCTGGCACAGGTTGCTCAGAGAAGCTGTGGTTGCCCCATCCCTGAAAATGCTCAAGGCCAGGCTGGATGGGGCTCTGAGCAACCTGGTCAAGTGGAAGGTGTCCCTGCCCATGCCAGGGGGATTGGAATGAGATGATCTTTATGATCCCTTCCAATACAAACCAATCTATGATTCTGTGATTCTGTAAGAAGAGAGAGAGACAAAGAAAGACAAAGAGATAGATCATCTTCAAATTTTATTCAGCAACTGAAAAAGAGACACAAGCTGGGTATCAGAACAGCATTTCTTCTGAAAAGTGGAAAAAGAAATCCTTTGTGAGATCTCTCTGGTGTAGAAGCGTTTGGTGGAAGAGATGGGAGCAAACTGCCATCTTGCAGAGATGGCCAGGTAGGAAAGGGAGCGACTCAAGCTGAAATAAAATATTGACACTGGAACAGACATGCGTGAATGGGCCATGAATAAATAGCATCTGGAGATGAGAAGAAACTACCCAACCGACAAAGAGCCCTGGAACTGCCTCCTGTAACGCAGCGATGGGGATGGAGAGATTAAAGCAAGCACAGAGTGGGCCCTGAGACTAAACAACCACTCTTCCTCATTTTTTGATAAGACCAGGGCTGCTGCCCATGGGATCAAAATCATGAAGCGTAATTAGAAATGTGGGTATAGGAATTATCACAGCCAGTCTGGAAGCAAAGCTTGGCAAGCCCAGTGCTCTGAGCTTGGTGGGGCTGGGTAGCCTCCATCCCAGCGAACTGGCAGGTTGGCCGGAGGGAATTTAAGCACTTCCCAAGGCATGGTGTGGTGTGATGGGACTGTGCTGGCTGTAACTGAGCTGAGACTGGAAACTCAAAGCTGCTGCCTACCCATGAATGCCTACCCAGAAGGCTTCAAGGAGCTACTGCTGCCTTGCGCCAAGCAGGAGATGCTGGTAGTGCTGGAGGTGCAGTCTTGGGAAGCTGGAGGGACTCCCAGCAGGCTTTTTTTTTGCAGAATAATCAGATCCAATGTTACACTCTGGAATCTGCAGAGTGAGGTGTCCTCAGCAGTCCCCTGCAGCAGGGTGGAGGGGGAGCTGCTTCTCCACCTTCGCTTTCCAAATCACTGCCTCCCTTGGCATCATCAGTCGAGAGAGCTGCCATCCACTTGAGGCTCTCTCCTTCTTCTTGTCCTGATTATTATGATCATTACTGTCTCATTTCAAGCTGTAAATCAGAAATATTGTGCCTCGTATTTTTCCTCCCTGGGGAACGCATAACTAGGGGTGAGATTGGCTCTGAAGTTCAGTGCTGTTCTGTTGAAAAACTGCCTCGACAAATCGAAACTGTCTCACTTTTTAGAAGAAGTTTTGATTGGAATCAATCTTTCTTTTTTTTATGAGCATAAAAAGGGAGTAGTTAAAAGTAAGATTTATTCCAAATTCATCTTATCAGCTCTGAGACATTCAATTTTGTAATCAATTCCCACAGGGGCTCCACCAAGAAGCCCATATTCAGAATCAATCTTGTATTTCATTAGGTTATTTCTGGTGTTAAAAAATAAGATTGATTCTTACTTTATGTTATAGCGCTACAGCAATTTATTTTTTAATGATATGAGGTAAGAATCAATCTCTGGCTTCTTTTTCCTTTTTTCTTTTTTTTTTTTCTTTTTTAATCCTGCTTTTCCTGCATCGGTTTTGTTAGAGCCAAGAGAAGTCAGCAAGCTCTGAAGGATTTTCAAATTACTCTTGTGCAAATTTAGACCCTGTGGGTGCCAGTCTGCTGCTCACAGGATCTGCAGAGCACCATGAGGCCTGATGAAAGGCACAGCCTGCCCTGTCCTGGGATTTTGGGAGCACACCAACACAAAACTGCACTGATCTCCAGACCTTGGCAGCAGCATCCTGACCTCCATGGGCTCCCACACCACCTCCAGCATGCCCAGGAGCAGGTATCTCAATGACACTGGTTGCTAGCTATTCCCATAATCACGATGACAATAAATACACATGACTGAATTAATCCCTAGTAATTAATGAGCTGTGTGTGACTCGTCACGAGTGGTTCGGAAGTTACTCAAGCAAGCACAGGTGCATTTCATGGGTAGCTGGGAAATTACCCTGCTTGCAGCACTGGGATTTGGTTAGTGTGTTGGTATTTGCCTGGCTACTCTTAAGGTATTTTGGTTTAAGTAGTGGCACCTTGTCTTTCCTCCCTTCTTTTCCCCTTTGAGCCTAGAAACACAGCACAGGTTTTCAGCAATGAGGGGAGTAAACTGCCAGAGTAACTGACCCAGAAGGGAGCCATGAATTGAAGCTCCCTAAAGCTCAGGAAAACTGACCTCATGGCATCTTTCTGGCCCTGGTGGATCGTGGCAGCCAGGGCATTCAGCCTTTACCTTCCTGGGCTGCAGAGGCTGTTCCTTTGTGGTGCTGATGTGATGCACTGAGAGCAAGGGCTGCTCTCTCTCTGCCATGATTTGGGAGCTACTGGGACATGGTCCCCAAACTTTGCTCTTGATGGTGGGATCCTGGCTACTATTTAATGCACCACTTGCCAGCTGGTCTTGGACGAGTGACATTCACGGGGTATCAGCCCTCTGCTTGCAGTTTGGTCATGCCAGACACTACAGGGTTTGGAGGCAAAGCTGAAAAGTGACAGCCAGAATAGCAGACCTTTTTCTGCCCAAATACCACTGGAGCCCTCTGAAATCCCTGACAGAGCTCTCATTTATGAGATGTGCCACAAATCTCAGCATCCAGCAGAAGTTGAAGGTCTCCGGGTTTATCTTCGCCCAGCAGAACAGCTCCCATTCTCCGGCTTCAGGTCCACATCTCCAGCTGGGCAGGTGAGGCTGGCTGTCCTCCATGTCCCAGGCTCACTCTTGACCTCAGTAGAGGGCTGAATCCTTTTTCCTTCAAACAGTTGACTAGGAAGCAGCTGAGTTTAGTGGGAATTTTCCCCTTCCCCTCTCCTAGAATGACTGATTCCCAGGTCAGATCATGCAGTGGGCACATCCTCCCAACGTGCTGAGCTCCATGGCTTGGCTGCACTGGGAAGGATGGAGTTGTGAACTTGAAGAATGGAAAGGGTCCTTTCCCCCAGGGAAAATGGTGCTAGGTTTCATCACACACCCTTGGGACTTCCGACGCAGCACGTCAGGACTGGGAGACACAGGGAAAACTGGGAGCAGGAACCTCCCGTGAGTTGTACAGCCCAGAACCTCGGCTTCAAAGGTCTTTGTGGAGCAGAGATCCTTCCAGGATCACTCGCATGTTGTGTCCTTGTGCACGTTGTGGGTGCAGATCTTCAATTTTGTCTCTCACTATCAGCCTTCTACTCTTGCTGTCTCCTCATGCGTGCCTCTTGCTTGTCTCTATCTTTGTCACTGTGTACATATCTGTCTGTCTGTGGCTCTGTTAGTCTTCAAAGGCCCCGAGT
Organism: Oreocharis arfaki; assembly: GCA_013398015.1. Classification (NCBI taxonomy): domain Eukaryota; kingdom Metazoa; phylum Chordata; class Aves; order Passeriformes; family Paramythiidae; genus Oreocharis; species Oreocharis arfaki. Next base: position 172,253 of record VZRR01014180.1, on the reverse strand, counting down.
TCATTTGATTTCATTATTATTTCCCATCTCTTGAGCTCTATCTCTTTGTTTTTTCCCCTTTTCTCATTATAATTTACATGCAGCTTGGGTGCATGCTGGAAATGAAATGTGAATTTGATAAAGCAGCCACAGCTCTTGCTTCCAACCGTGGCCTGAAAGCCCTGAACCCCTTGGAGAAAAGCAGGCTCTCTCTCTCTTTTTTTTTTTTTCCATAAAGGGGGAAAAAACATGATTTTTTTTTTTCCCATTGCACTGGCATAGAATGAAATTCCTCCAGCAATTACCAGGAGATAATGGCCTGAAATTAAACAGTCCTATCTCGTTCTCTAACTATAGGACTTTTTATTTTTTCGAACTATTGAATACCAGGCGAACAATAATCAGGCAGGCATTAGGCATTCACACGCAGGCTACCTGGGATATGAAAGTCCATACACACAGCAGAGCTCCTTTTATTTTTTGTTATTAGCAAGGCACGCGGAGTCCTATGCAGATGGAGAGAGGCATTAGCCTGGTGCCCAGCAATGCGCTGCTAATTCAGGTGCAGGTACCAGTGCTGCCTTGCTCGTGGAAACACCTGATTGATGATGGAGACCCAGGGGGGTGGGGGAACTTCCCTGTGGGCACAGCTCTTCCCTTGCCAATCTGTGCCGTCTCTATTTCCCACAGTGCCGTTGCTGGCAGCCCTGTCCTCATTTTGCAACACAGCAGATGTAGAGAAGGAGTTTGAAGGAGGATGGGGGTCAGGTCAGGTCCTGGTGTGCTGCAGGGAAGTTTTCTGGATTTAGCCGCCCCACACACTCCCGCAGGTGATCACACCCTGCTTTTTCCTGCTCTCCTGGTCTCTCAGCGGGCAGCTTTAGGGCTCTGCCATGGCCTTGGAGTTGGCACACAGTGTTGAAGCTGCCTGGCACAGACAGAGCCAGCACACCGCTTCCTGCTGAGCCAATCTCACTCAAATTACCCAGGAGATTTCAGGAAAAGTGTAACTGAGCTGCTCTGGCTTAGACGCAGCTTGAGGTACAAGTGGAAGGGAAAAATTCCAGGAGGATGGAGCTTGACTCCAAAAACTGGCAAGAGGTAAAAAGAGGTGAGGAGATGGCTGAGACTGAACAGCGTGCTCCCTGGGGAATTAAATATGCCATCAATGACCTCCACGGAAGGTTTGAAAAGATGGAGTGATGTGGGGTGGGGAGAGAAGGCTGCTTGCAGTGACAGGGATACACATCCGAGGGGTATCCGAGGGGAGCCTTGGACTTGCAGGAGGTGCCTTCTGAATCCAGGTACTGAATTCCAGAAGGAGCAGAGGGACACGTGTTGGAGAGAGGGGGCATTCCCCACCGTGTCTCATCCTGGAGGTTACCTGGACAAGGTGGTAAGGCTGGGGATGTTCTCCTCCCAGTTATGTGCGACAATGGCCTGCCACCATCCTGCCACCCACGAAAGGGAGTACAGCTGAAAAGCCTTCTCATCCACTTGGATTCAACTCATGTGGATTCCTTCTGCCTCAAAATTATTTATAAAAAGACCTTTTAAAAATTGTTGAAACAACCTCATTCAATACCTGCATGACACAGTATCTTTTCTTTGCTTGGAAATATCTTCACTGTCTAATACTTGTCCGTGTATAGTCATGACTTAAAGTCAAAATTGAAACAGAAATCATATCAAGTACTCCCCAGTCCAATCCACTAAACAGCACAACACATTTTTAGGTGAGGGGGATTGATGGGTGGCTTTTCAGTTCCCCAGAGTAGCTCTTTCTCCGGAAGTGAAACTGGAAAATGTTTCAGCATCACAAATGCCACATCCTCTTGAACAAGGCAGGAGACATGAGAGAGCTCTGGAGGCTTTCTGCAGAGCTGGCCATGATCCCGTGTAGGCAGGCAGGGGCTCTGCTCTCTCACCCCAGCTGGGAATGCTCCAGAAGGGTTAACAAGATAACAGCGAATGGCAGAGTCGTGCCTATAATTTATTAAGGCTTTCAAAAGGCTTTTGATAAAGTCCCTCATAGGAGGCTATTAAGGAAACCTGGTAACCACAGGATGAGAGGAAAAGCCAGGACATGGATTAAAACCGAGATAAGACAGGCAAGGAAGGGAAGGAACAAATGGCCAATTCTCAGCAGGCAGAAAGGTTAATAGTGGAGAGCCTTAGGTCACCCCAGGCCCTGAGTGGTTGAATATATTTATTAACACCAGCACAGAGGGGAAGGGAGCAGTTTGGCTGTGGAGCTCGCTGGGGGCTGCTGCAGCAAGGCCAGTGGGGGTGAGATGCAGCAGGAGCCCTGTGGTGGGATGGGATGGGGATGGGATGGGATGGGATGGACAGACAGAGGGTGATACTGTACCCAGAGCTGTGACTGGGGCCGGTGTGAGAGCTGGGCACCCCAGAGGGTTGTAGCTACTGGTGGGGTGCACAGGGGGATTGTGAAAGACACTGCCCTGGGCACTACCAGAGGAGCCAGGGCAGAGTGAGCCAGCTCACATCTAACTCAGAGGCAGAATGGTGAGGTTCAGTTGGGAACAAACCCAAACCAGAACAAACAGGATTCCCTCCACATCAATGGGACAGATTTACACCTGCTGAAGAGCTGCCCCAAAGGCTGTATTTCTAAGACCCAGTGATATTCCCCAGAACAGACAGAATTTGTCACGTTTCATATCAGAATCAAGGACAACTTCTCCTTCTCCCCAGCGAGGCAGGACTGCAGCCCTCTGGACTCAAGTGGCAAGCAAAAGCCAAGTTAGTGAATTTAAATATTAATCTAAGTGATGAGAAAGGTCCAAAGGAGCGGTCTGGAAAAACTACCTGATGAGCATGAAAAGAAATACTGGGTGTTGACTTGGGGGATATTATCCATCCTGTGCAAACAGCCCAGTGGAGCAAACAGCCCAGTGGAACAAACAGCCTGTGGACACCTGATTAAACAGTGTTTATGATAACGAGTGGAGAATGTATTTTTAATTACTTTAGTGTGTGGGAATGCAGATTTGTGTGAAAAGTGTCTTCTGTTTCGTTTTTATGGACACAACCAGCTTGAAAAACTAACTTGAGGAACGGCTCCGAAGAAAAGTTTGGAAGTGGGCAGAAAACTTCTGGTCTGTTCTAAGAGAGGAAGAAATGTACAGGTTTCAAAATGTCTCGTCATATTAGAAAATGACCTGATTAGAGGTTAAAAAGCAACCAGAAAGGAAAAGCCCAAACTGCAACAGACCAGTTTGAAACTGTTAAAATATAACACATCCAAAATTACTAACATGAGGTATTTCCTAAGAACTCCATCAATTCAAACTATTTTAATTAATTTTTCATTCCCAGTTTTGATTTCTTTTTTTCGTTACAAGAGTAAAATTTAGAAAGCTGGTGAAACTTTTGGTGACGAAGCCTTGCAGGGAAAATTGCTCGTCTGAAATCCATGTAGGGATGAGATGTGGAAGGAGGAATTAGATCTCAGCAGTAATCCCAGTCATGGGGTTTCGTAATTGTGCGCTCCATGTTTCGAACATCCGCACCCTTTTAATGGATTTTCCTAGGTTAATTATACCATTATTTCACCCTGCATGTATAAAACTGGCTGTTCAAAGTCAACTGTAAATGAAAATTGCAGCTGTTAAATCGCTGGGGTGGCTAACTTGCTGGCTGCAAAACAAACACAGCACCCACTAATTGGCCTGTAAACAGGGGCGGTGAGGAAGGGCTGGGGCGAGTCTCTGGCATCCATCGGGCACCATCCAACAGAAAACTGAGCATCAGGAAAGCCAAAGTCACTGGAAAGACCCTCTGGATGCCAAGGTCAGCAGATGGCCCCGGGGAACAATCCGAGAGGCTGAGCTGTGTGCACACTTTCTCTGTTCTCCCGGGTCACTTGCTGCCTGCAATGTTAATTATCCATCAGGAAAAAACAAGCAAGCAAACCCATCTCCCTGCCCAAGGTGACTCCAGAGGGTATGAAATGCTGGAAGAGCACTTCTCACCTGCTCTGTTGGCAGAGGGAAGAAGACAGATGCCTGACCCACGTCCACATCACTGCTGAGAGCAATTGGACAATAGAATCAAACAAACAAGGAAAACTCATCCAAGGGATGAACTTTTTGGAGTTTCTGTTAGACAGCTTAAGATGATACAATCTGAGGCTTTTCAGGCTTTCTAGATCCTTCTATTTCTCTTTTTGGCCTCTTCTTCTTCATCCTCATCCTCATTGGAAACTGACAGGAAAATAGGATGCTGAGGAAACATCCTTCAGCTGAATTTGCCACCTTGTGGATGTCACAGCGTTTTGCAGAGATCCCTCCATCGTGGCAGAGAGCAGCAGGAGGCAGGCTGGGTCTGCTGAGACCTCCATGGTTTTGCCACTTGTGTCCCCCAGCTGCCTCCCACCTCTCAGTGGACAGGCATCACCAGGGATGTGCAGCCTGGGCAGAGAACGTCACCTCAGGCCCTTGGAGCTGCCTGGGCCTCGGCAGACCACCAAATGAGTTTCCCCAGGATGCACCTCCTCCCTTGGAGCATCCTCAAATAGCTTTTTTTTTTCCCCTTCTGAAAGAGCATCCTCAAATAGCTTTTTTTTTCACTTCTGAAAGATCAAAGTGTTAAAGTCTGCCACTGAGCTGAGGCTTACCATCCTCCACCAGGCAAGCATTATGTTAAATGGCAACCAGTGTTTCAGCTAATTTTAGTTCTACCTCTGGAACTTGTGATGGCAGTCCCCAGGAAACCTGAAGGCATTTTTCCTCGGGGTCCAGAGAGCAGTCCCTCCAGTCTGCCTCCAGTGGCAAAGGCAAAGGCAAAGCTGTGCAGCTGTGATAAAAGCTGGTAACACTGACTGCAGCCTTCTGGGATGATCCTGGAAAGAGTGTTCTATGGACATCAATTAACCAGGGAGTTGGAAGGCCCCACAAGGCTCTTTTTAGGCTGTTCCCTGCCTTGAGGCAGAAGCAGCTCTAATGAAACCAAGCACATGCTTCTCTTGCCATTCTTACAGGCCTTGGGCAACAGAGCCTTAACTGTGAACAAAGCTCTTTTTTTGTTTTTTGTCTCTCCATAGTCTCCCTTGCTGGTGTAGGTGAGTGTTAGGGAAAATTTTTAAAGTAAGCTAAAAAACTAAGTTTACCAAAATACTTGTCTGCTCTGAGCTCCTATTTGCTGTAGCACCTTTTTGGTGCTGAACGCGCACCAGGGGCAAGGAAAGACGGGAATTGGTGACAATGAAGTTTGGGACACGAGTTGCTGAAGAACAGTACTGAGGACTGGTGGTATTCTGAGGTCTTGTGGGTGGGGTGTCACAGTTTGTGAAAGGGAAATGGGTTCTGCAGTGAGACACAGGTCCGGTGTCACGCTGAGGTGACTCAGCCCACTGTCCCTCCTTCAGGTGGGGTCTCATCACCAGGCTCACGAGAGCTGGGGTGAAAGGGTGCGCACGCAGCAGGTCAAGGGGAAATGAATTCCAGCTCAGCTGAAGGTTTGGAAGGAGCTTGCTCTGAAGGAGTCTCACTGTCGCCAGCATGGGATGAAAACTGGAAAGCAAACTATGTGCCTCATCAAGTTTTTGCATTGCTCAGCAAGGTAGCGGTCTTGTTTAACATATTTATTAATGAGCTGGAAGTAGAGGTAAACAGCTTGTTAATTACATTCTCCTGCCTCAGTTGGGAGGCATTGTGAATGCCAGTGCAGATTGGGTAATAATAGAGACATCAGAGACATTAGGAAGACGTGAAGGAAAGAAAATGAACTCCCTCTTGGCTCAGGAGAGTCACAAAATAATCCAGGACTGGGATTTTTAGCAGGAACAGTGACCCAGGTTGGGAAAAGACCAGTGACGACCAAGGAAGAGAGGGATTTTAGAGCAGGCAAACATGTTTAAGGCGCTCTTAGGAGGGGTGGCACGGGAGAGAGCTGAATGTGAATGTGGGAAACGATCCTCCCCCTCCTCCCCTCTCAGGCTGCCATGCTCCTCGCTGTATTTTCAGAGCAGCAATGACGAACTGATGCTGTCTCAAGGAAGAGTTACAAATATGATCAGAGGCCCTGGGAAGGGCAAAATTGCTTCATGAGGAAAGATTAAAAGTGCTTGCATACGTCAAGCTCAGTTAAATGATGTTCAGGGAAGGTGGGATAACAGCTGACAAATATTTGAGCGGCATAAATCTGAGCAGTGACAGTGGGCTATAAATACAGGATAGGAGCTCTTGAGGGGTGCAGGTGTCATTTTGAATATACCTAACATCTGTCATGTTGCAGGTTGGGGAGGCAGCAGTGCCTGTGTGGCTGCTCCTCAGCACCGAGATTTGAGATACGGAAGGGAAGGGTGGAAGGTGAAATATCTGCGTTTATCACCATGACTTACCACTCTTAGGCAACAGCACAGCCAGCTGCTGCAAGAACTGTGAGCAGGGCGGCTCCAGCCTGCTCCTTATCAAGACTGGGCTATCTCTTTGCACAGTAATGGGGAGGGCAAAAAGTTTCTAAGTCCCTTTCAGCAGCTGGGAGATAAGAAGTGAGCTGGGAAAATGAGAGGTGCCCTGGATGGTTTTGGCACACTGGGACCTCCTGACACAGGTAAGGTTTAATGTGCCTCTAATGTCTCAAGGAAATGAGATTGTGAAGGTCAATGCATGACTGCAAACAGAGGCTGAACTGACAATGCATCTACACAGACCTCTGTCTGGAGCCTCTCTGCCTGTCAAGTACAGGTTTTAAAACTGGGTTAAAAAATGTAGTCTGGGCATGAAGAAAAGATCTGACGTAGGGACTGGTGTGGGAAGAAAGATCTGTGCGAAACTGCGAAGACTCTGTTTTGTCAAAGAGAGTTTCAAGCAGTGAGGATACAAGAACATGCCTGTCACTGGGAGAGGGGAATATATGTTATCAATACCTGTCCACAGCCTCAGCTGGCCTTAGGCCTCTCTGCTTCGACAAAGGTGTCTCAGAAAGCTCCTCAGGGCTGTCAGTGGGAATGCTGCAGATCTATTTATGGATTCACCAGGAAAAAATGCTCTTTTCTGTAGTTTGTCAGCCAGCATCGCTAGAGGAGGGCTCTGGAGCTGGGAGTTCAGCAGTGTAAAGAGGAGCTTCATCTTGGCTCTCTTTGGGAGTCACTGTCTTAGTGAAACAATGGTATTGAGAATGAAGTGTGTAGAACCAAAATCCTTTCTCTGAGCCCTGGAATTATCTCACTGACAGGCGGAGACTGCGTAAACTTGTCTCTTGCTGGTCAGGAGTGCTGTGTCTACCTAGAAGATCTCCAATACTGCTTTCCTTACCCTCCCTGGGTCAAGATTTTCCCTCAATTACAGGAGTTTCCTAAAAACCACAAGGGAGCTCACTTGTCCAACAGGCTTTTAAAGAAAGTTTAGCTAAAGTAGGTGCCGTGCAGAGAGCACTCCTCTGTCAGCTCCAGAGAAATGAGCCAGCAAATCTGATGGCTTTTTCTCATCCTAAAAGTGTTAAGTGGCTTCCTTTTTAGATGCATGACACAGGAGCCTTCCTTGAACCCTGCTGGGTTCTTACGCCCTCCTCGTACTGGCTTTTGAACAACTCATCTGCCACTTCAGACTGCATCCGACTGTGGGATCCTCTCAAAAACACAAGCTCTCTGTGCACTGATAACTGAGAAGTGTCTTTTCAGACTTAAGTTCCTCTTCTGCAGCTCCTACTAAATACGGCACTTAGAGCTTTTATGGTGTTTTTTATTTTCAAAGTGCTTTACAAACATTAATAATACAAAACACACGAACTCCACCGCTGCAGTAATACCCTAATCCTTTCTCTTATCTCCTCTTAGGGCTCAGAACTTCCAGCCCAGCAAAAGCCCACAAGCTCTGAAGTCCTCTGACAGATAAACACCATTAAAAATAATCTCTGTATGTTTTCTACTTCCTCTTTTAAAAGCATCTTTCTACATCCCTTCATGCCAATAATCCATTAATCCAGTCAGTCGCAGGGTTATGAACCGTGTATGGTAATTGGCTTGAAGAGTACTGCATTTCTGGGCTACAGCTCTCTGGACCATATTTGCAGCAGCTTTACGGAAGGACTGGATGCAGGGGCCACATCCTTGTGATCCTGAGACTCAGTGTAGGCACTGGATTTTCCACACTTGGAGCTAAAGGCAGGTCTAGCAGGAGGCTGCAGCCTAAGACCCGGCAAGCTCTTCTTTGCCAGTTCTGAGTGGTGAGACTTGGCCTCGTGCACCTGATACAAAACTGTGAGGATGTGTTCCCTGATCCTCTGCCTGCTCCAGGCGTGCCCTGCAGAGCAGGCACCGGCTCAGCGAGCAGGGGTGATCCAATACAAATTGATCACATCAAATATTAGGGAAAAATAAAATTGGAGGTGACTTGCCCAAATGTGCCAGGCTGCAAACTGAAGCATTTCGCTGGCAGTGTCATGAGGACCCTGGAGATTCCAGCAGCATGGTTGGAAACATCCAGGGACTGAGCAGGACAGGGGACAATTATTTCATTCTTCCTGAGGTACACGGTCCCCGAGTCAGAGCCAAACATGGGGTTGTGTGTCATGGTGGGATTTCAGTCTTGTTCCATTCAGACAGGGGCTGGGCTTGTCTTCTCTTCCCTACAACACCCCTGCCTGATGCTCTAGGTGCTGTATGGATACACATGGAATGATTCCAGCTTAAATCCACAAACCAGACAGCAGAAGAAGTGTCAGCCACAGTTTTCAGGTAAGGCTGACAAGGCAAATGAGTCAGCCTTGGTGTGTCTTTCCTCAGATTGCATTGAGGTCCTGGCCCTTGTAACTCTTCCGGTGACAAACCAGGTCATTGCTAAGTGCTTTGAAGCAGTTGTGGGTCAAGTAGCATGTCTGTGGCAGGAATGTGGCTTGATGCCCACTCAGCACTGATCTGGTGCCCTCACCAAAAAGCTCTGCTTTCCTGGGTCGTGCCTTGCTTTCAGCTTGCTGCAGTTAGCAACCATCTTTGCAGACACCTCAGCAGCATCTGTCTCTGATGCTTGTCTGCACATTTTTTTTCTCTTTGCCCCTGCTCCAATTTTACCAGCCTTAAAACACAATTTCCATTTCCACCCTTGATTTTGTATTCAGATTTAGCAACTTGCATCTCAAATTTATGCTTAATAATTCTCCTTATCAAGCCATCAAGTAATTTTCCTCCCTCAAATTACTGCCTCCCCCACTCTCTCTGCAACTCCTCCTCCTCTTTCTTCATCTCTCTTTTGTATCTGGCAATATTTCAGACTCCTTCCGTAATTTGCTTGACTGTGTAATTGATCAGAATAACTCAGTTTTATTACAATTTGCTTGAAATCCCTTTGTTAGCAATTAGAACACTTTGTTTAAAGACAAATAAGATTTAATGCGACTCTGTCTTCCTTGGCAGCCTCCCAGTCTGGTCTTTCCATGCCTCCTTGCGGCTGTCTGCTCTCTGCTACCCTACTCAACAGCTGGCAACAAATCCTCTGCCTCTTGCCTTTGGGATTCTGCCCTCTGCCTCTCCCTCTGCTGCCTCTGGTGATGTCTGGTTCACCTTCCTCATCGGTTTGCCAAGGTTTATTGTGTTGGCATGGAGAATGTGGCGTACCTTCTCTCCCTTCACTGTACTCCCTCTCCCCCTGAAGAGGCTCAGGTTCCCAGTGCAGCAGCAAATGGGTCTGAACCAGTCATCAGGATATTGAAGAGTTTTTGGACCACGTGAGGAGCAGCCTCACGCCCAGAGGGCAAAGAAGCTGCGTGTTGTAAGAGAGCAGAAAGGGTTGCGGAAAGGACACAGGAGTGGGTAGGAAATGTGTGTATTTTTAGATTTAAAGTCTCATCCATAGTTACACACAATAACAGTACCTTGTATGTGTCTTGGGTATCTCTCCCAGAATGCCTTCAGCATACAGGAAATGATGCCCATCTGATAAATCCCAGAGATTAGCTGTCGTCTCCACTGGGAAATGGCTCCCCAGCTGTCTGGACTACTGCAGCCCTGATGCTGTCAAAATCCAAAACCTCTCTAGTGCTCCCTGGGCTCACATAGCCATGTCCTACGTCTGTGGCTGACTCTGAAGGTGACAGTCAGCTGCAACCTCTCTGGAGGTTTATTCCTTCACCCTACCCAGTGCGGGGAGCAGGATAACGACTGCTGCTGAGGGACCTGGGTCTGAGACCTTTGCTGTGGTCTTAGCTTCACTTGGCTCTGGTCTTACTACAGGGTAGAAGTAGGTGGACATGGAGCTGCACATGCAAGGGGTACCAGCTGGTGGGCAGCACCAGGTGTGCAGGGTAGATGGGAGGATGAGAAGGAGACAGGACCTGGCACCTGTCTGGGCCCAGACAATCATCTGAATCTGTCCTCATCTGTGCTCAGTGCTCATCCTTCCTTGCAAGCCCCGCTGCCAGCACCCTCCTTCCCTTAACCAGAGCCCTGGCCTCTTGGTTCACATGCTGAGGCCTCATGTCTGGGCAGGTGACAAAGCACGGCAGGTGACAAAGCACGGCAGGCCCCAGCACAGCAGCTGTGTCTGGGATGCAGGCTATCCTCCAGGGAGAGCCAGGAGAGCCATCACATGGATGCTTTCTCCAGAGGTGTCTATCCAGCTGAGAGGAAGTCAGTCTACCTGCTACATCTCACATGTGAGGACCCAGCACTTGACACCCCACCTGACCAGGCAAGGGGTGTCACCTGTCACCTGAGGCCTCCTGAGCTGGCCGTGCATTCTTAACCTGCAGCAACACCATCACCTTGAGCCATGTAGTGGAGAGTGAGGTGATGGCAAAAACAATGCAAAACTGTCTCTCCCACTCTGGAAAAGCCTCATCAGAAGCATTGTATTCAGTCTCTGCCTTGCCTTGGGAAACTGCAAATGCATCTGTCTGGGAGGATGCAGCCGTGCAGGCTCCAGAACAGTGGTTATTTCTCCCAGGGGATTTTGGATCTAGCAACGTAATTTCAATAGCCTGATGCTTTGTGTGCTGGCAGGGGGGAGTCAGAGGGAAAGGCTCATCCAGACACTCTCCTTTCTGCCTGAGTGGGTAGCGGTGTCCATCAAAGCAGTGGAGGAAATCCATGTGGTTAACACAGTGTGTCACGGAATATCAAAATATGCCACAGGATTTCCGGCCAAAATGTCAAGTAGGGTCTCATGAAAATATCTGACACCGGAATCACCCTCTGCCACAGCTCAGTGGAATTGCGCTGTGGCTGGACAGTAAGGGTGTGTTATTTGCAATCGACTCAGAGCTGCTCTGTTAGCACCGGGATTTACGCCGCTGAGCTCCTTCCAAGTGCGTTTCATAAACCTGGGTTTAGCTTCTTGCTCTGTGAGCATTTTCTGCAGGCCAGTCTGGATCCTCCAGCCAGCTCCCTGCCCTTTGGCACTTTGCTTTTTGAGCAAAGAAATGCTGTAAATATTTCAAAATATCCTTAGAAGGTGCTGAACCTAACAAATGTAGGTGACTGTGGACTCGGCACCTTCAGCTTCATCGCAGTTCTGACCAGCTGATTTTAAAACCCTTAACTAATTAAAAAACCCTTAACTGATTAAAAACCACTTAGCTGATTTCAAAACCTCAGTCTAAATCGATGGGAGTTTTGGAGTTAAACGCTTGAGAAGAGGAAAGTAATGTTGAACAACAGCAAGGCACACAGAACTGCCAGCTGCAAGCTGACCACTTGTGTTGGAAATAACTTCTTTTATACCAGCATTTGCATTCTGACATTTCTGGTCTGAGCCGTCACCTGGGCTCACCCAGGGCTTGGAAACAGAAAGGAAGGGAAAGAGAGCACAGGGCACAGCGACAGCCTGGCAGAGCCGGCAGCAAACACACCACCCAGTGCCACAGCCACTGCTGCACTCAGCCAGAGGATCTGCTGGTAGCCAGGAGGGGCAGGAGCTGGAGGAGGGACCTGGTGCTGGATGGCTCTGAGGCTGCTGCTGGAGGCCGCTGTGTTTCACGAAAGGAGCAGCAAATAAACCACCATGCTATCTGCATTATGTCTGACTTTAATTCCTAATTCCTGCTAGCCGAGCAGGGTTTTGAAAGGAACCTGTTGCTTTTGTTTACCTCTTCTGGTTCTTTTGGGAAAAAAAAAAAATCAATGCATAAAGAGATACAATTAGTGATGCAGTGGTGAGGAAAAATGTAGGTTGCTTGTTTCGGGGAATTTCTCAGAATTGGTTTTTTCCCTCATGTTGAGTCTGCTGTCCATCACAGCCACCAGCCACAAGCAATATTATTTTCCACAAAAAGGTTTCTGGGTTTTTTTAAGAAAAACGCTTACTGTCAAGGTATGAAAACTGGGCCCTGAAGGATTGCTTTACTCCTCGAACTATAAGAGAGCTGAGACAGTCAGAAGAGAGTCAGCAACTTTTCCTGTCAGTTCTCTGCAACAGCAGGAGCACAGGTGTCTCGCAGCAGATGGGGAGGACACAGTGCCGCTTAGTGCTGCATGGGAGCTATCTTGGAGGTGTCTTGGTGCTGCTGGCTGAGATCCTGGCACAATCAGCTTGCACTGCTTATCCTCTCAGAGGCCAGCAGTGCTGCCTGCTGGGTGGAATTACTTTCTATGAGCAACTCCAGTTCTCAGTTGTAAAACGCATCCTCAGAAAGCAGGGAGGTTGTAGATGCTGGTGGAGACTAACTGAGGGCAGATGTAAGGCAAGTATTCCTGTGTCATCTCAATCACTGTGAAATTTCTGGGGTAGATTTCTCTGAGAGCCCAGGAACAGAGGTGAGGAGATTTAGCCACTTCCCATACTGAAGCTGGTTCGTTTGACATTCGTATTTCTTTGTACCAGTCTAGGTCTAAACCACGTGGAACTTCCTCCTCCCAATCTGATGAAGCAAAACCTTTGGGTGAAGCAAGAGTGGCAGTCATAGCGCATTGCTGAGGACGACAGTCCCAAGCCCAGTTGGTAGTGAGCTAAGCCAACCATATCTCTATGTCTTGATACAAATTTTGCTGGTCTTCAGTCTCAGTGCAGGATGTCTTGCCTGCTGTGAATAGATATGTCTAAGCTTATATTAGACTTCTGCAGTCAGAGCCTGGCATCTCTTCAGGCTCCTCTCACAGTGTGGAAAACTGCCTTCTCTCTGTCTTCCTCTCTCTCCAGCTTGGCAGGCTGCAAGGTGACAGGGAGAGGCAAAAAGATACTTCCATTCATAGCATGCTTCCCTACAGATTCTTGAGAACCTGCAGCATGAATCTAGCCCCATGTGTTATAACTCCTTTGCAGGGCTCCTGGCTGATCAGGACAGCCCCAATGCAAACTTGGCCAGAGGAGCCAAGACAGCGAGAGTCAAAGTAGCAGAGCAAGCATTTTATGCTGTAAATCCCAATCCTTGCAAAACGTGCAGATGAGATTCAAATTTGCCCCCATTTGCAACATGAGTAGTTATCACTCACATGCTTCTTCCTTCCCTCTGCTCCTCAACGGGGTCCAGAGGCCAGTTATAAAATGTTCCTGTCCCTGATCCCATCCCTATGGCTCCCAATGCAACACCACATTCCTTCTGTCCGCGGCCCGAGCTCCTCTGGCTCGGGGGACGGGAATCCGGAAGGCTGATGCGTGCCTGTGTTTATTTTTTACACACTCTTGCTGTTTTATGGTGTTTTTTGTGGTCGAGGGGTCAGCTGGGAGCAGAAATAATTTGCCTGCCTTGGGAAAAGAAATGTATCCATTAGCTTTCTTGGCTGCAGTTGGAAATGCTCTGTTCCTCCCTCCTCCCTGCTGGAGAGGCAGAGCATCTCCAAATAGCCCCGGGGACAGTGGAGTGCTCACTGCATCCAAGTTGTGTCTGGCAGGATCAGGCACCACCTCTGGGTTATGCTGCCTGAGCAGTTCTTGGTGGGTCACCAGCAGTCACAAGCCTGGGAAAGTTTCTGAGCCTGGAAATTGGTAGAAAAGATGCTGCTACCTTAATAGGGAAGTGTTGTGGCCTGTGTTTTAGGGACTGAGTTGAGAGGGGTTCTTGTATCCTCTGGAGATGAAATCAGCAAAGTCTGTGCTTCACCTCTGAAAGCTTCACTCATTTAATTTCTGTGCTGTGCTCAGGTTGGCTGTGTATGCCTCATAGTGTGCACTGATCACCACAGGACAGCCTGGAGATCTTGCCTGTTTTTTGGTGAACAGGAACCGTGCCAGGCATTTCCTTTCCAGGCAGTCCTTCCAAACCATTTCAGCCACTCCATCCCTCTTGGCAGCATGACTGGTAGCAGTTCCCTTCGCTATGCATGGGTATCACACAAGCACCACAGCCCAGAGGTGCATTCAGCACCCAGAAAAGCCACTGTGAAAGAGACTTTTGTCCCATCAAAGTCCACACAGCTCCTGAGTTACCTTTTACAAGCTGCAGAGCACCCCATGACCTTGTACTTTCAAAAGGCACCTTCTTATCCTCCAAGAAGCATGAGTCCTGCACCTGGGCTTGGCTTTGGTACTTCATAGATCCTGAGGATCAGTGTTCGTGTTTGTCCGGTAGCCAGGGGGAAAAGCAAAGGAAGAGCCAAGGTCCCTCTGCAACCTTGGGTTGGGGCAGACGTGGCCCACTTCCAAGACGAATCCTGAATGGAAATTACTGCAAGCCAGCTGCTCCCAGCCTAGGGTGTCTTTCTGATCTGTATTTGACTGTTGCATCACCTCCTTTGCCCTTGTCTCTACCTTAAAGACTCCTTGGGTGATCACCAGGCAGAGGAGCTGCTAAGAGGGAAAATGGTAGAGGACGGAGAGATAAGCTCTGTGAAGAAGTCAGAGCAGAGATAAAAGGTGAATTGTCTCCGTGACATGACATAGCTCTTTCTCTGTAGCTTCAAGCATGGGCTGACAGCTGCTTTACCATCATCACCCTCCTTTCCCCTACCAAAGTGAATTTCGTATCACTGGATGGTCTCAGTTTGACAGTCATGGAGAGTAAAATCCTTTATCATGGCCTGTGGAGGACGGGGATGGACAACAGCTTCCCACAAGGAGATTCTTCAGCCATGCCAAAGAAGGAGGCAATGGACATGTAAGGGTTGTGGATCCAAGTCCAGGCTGTGTTCGGTGGTGGGAAGGTGTGGAAAGGTGGTGAGGCACTGGAACAGGTTACCCAGAGAAGTTCTGGATGCCCCATCCCTGGAAGTGTTCAAGGCAAGGCTGGATGGAGCCCTAAGCAATCTGATCTAGTGGAAAGTGACCCTGCCCATGGCAAGGGATTTGGAATAAAACGATCTTTAAGAATCCTTCGACCCAAACTGTTCTGTGATTCTGTGATTCTATGTGGAGGGCCCACTAGAAACTGAGGTGTTTTTGCAAAGCAATCTTTTCTTCTGTGGAAGCAATCCTAACCCAAACTGAGCTCTTCCACAGGTCTGAGGACAGTTTCCAGTGCTGCATGACAGCTGAGGTGTCAGGGGTGTAAATGCTATAAAGAGGCAGAGATGGAACTGAGAAACAGAGGGTCACCATGGGACATCTTCCCAAAACTGAGATGTTTTACTGCTGCTGGGTTGCTCACACACCCTGCCCAGCAAGGCAGAGGTTTGACCATGGGACTCTCAGCACTGTAAGGTGGTTGTCTGAGCAGCCACATCTGCCTCTGTCAACAGTGATGCTCATGGAGATGATGGATGTGACACTGAATACCTTGAGTGTACTTCTGATTCAAGAAGTTTTGGGGTTTACATGTATCATAGAGAGGAAATGATCCTTCAGTAATTAATCAAGTTAGTGATTAATGCCTTCTTGCCTTAGCAGCGATTTTACAACATTATTTCTCAGACACAGCTGGAAGGAAGGAAAATAATAAATCCTGAGTGGCAGGGGGAGTGAGCACTGGGAGAAGTTGTTCATTGTCCTTTCCAACACAAGTACAGGGTGCAATGAGCGAAATTAGCAGGTGACAGATTCAAAACAAGCACCTAATACAGTTGGGAAGTCCTTGTTGTAGGTGATAAAGGCTTTAATGAGTTCCAAGAGGCTGCTGGAGGCAACAATGGAACCACATTTACAGCAGAAAGTCTCAAGATGCAAAACACAGGGTAGGGATAAATATCGATTAGATGTGCTGGCTCCTGCTCCTGCTCTGCTGTTGTCATCTGCTGTTGGCTACTCTTGGATGCTGAGCTAAGGGGACCTTTGGGATAATCAGACAAAGCTGCTTTCCTGCAGCAGCTGATTGCAAGCTTGGTTAAATTCCAAGTGTACTGTTGCCTCATCCCCAACCTGAGCTATTCAGGCAGCTCACACAATTCCAGCTCTGATGCTGCTGCTGCGCTGCTCCCAGCTTTCTGCATCTCCTGGGATGATCTCTATGTGATCACCTGCTGTAGCACAGGCTGCAGCAAAGAAAATCTTGTTTGTGAAATGAAAGGAGTCCAAGAAGATTTGTCATTTGCATCACTGAGGCTAAACAATACCCTTTATTTAAGAAAATTATGAAATGAAATTAAATAATTACTAACACTGTTCCTTCAAACTTGTAGTGATAAACACACAGGCAGAGCTTTGCTCAATAATCTTGCAGCCTTCCTTCTGCAGTAGGCGATAAAGCAGGAATAACAAACTACCTGGAACTGGCTACACACCAGCCACCACTCCCTCAGCACAGATAGGAGTTAATTATTTGCTATCGGCTGGCTAGGTCTGGGAAATAAGGGGCAATGATTTCAAGGCTCTTCTTGTTAAGCAATGGTGACAAAAAAAGAGGAGGATATTAGGATTATTGTCTGCTTTTTTCATGAGGAGTAACAAGGATGGTTGGAGCAGAGCAATTAAGGAAGAAGGGATTTCATCTCCAGCAACTGTATTAATGAAATAAGAGATAGGTCTAAGAGAGGGATCCTTGAAAATATGAAGGATAATGTAGTTCATTATGGGGAGGATATTTGAATAACAAAGATTTCAGTTTCTTATTGTAGTGCAATGCGGGAGATGCACAGTGGTGAGAGAAACACAGGCTCAGACCTTGAGCTGAGCATGCTCTGCAGGGAGTTGTCCCACTGTGGGGCTGCCACCACCTTTTCCCTTCATGTCTTTCCCATCACACATTGTCCTGTCCCTTCAATGTCGTTTTGAGGAGCCCTGGAAGATTCCTCTTCTGAGGCAGGGTTTTGCCCCAAAAGACAGTCTCCAGACTCTGCAGGATTTTCTGTGCAGAGATGGGGTGGGAAACCGAGGTTCATCTTTGAGCAGATGGGCCTGAGACAAACACAGGGGACCTAATCCCGAGCCCACGTTGGCACCCCAGCGCTCAGAGTCAATGAACCTATTTTGCTTTGCTGCCACGTGACCCAGCCCTGAGGCAGAATATCTTTTTTCACCGTGATGCCCAATGCAGTACTCCAGTATGGTATCGATGCAGGACAGTAGACAGGATCCTAAAAATCTTTTTCTACACAGGTATCTTGCACAATGGGAATTTCTCTCTCCTCATTGACATTTCTTTCCTTATTTCAACCATGTCTCTATTAGCAGTGTGATTTTTACCAGTTAAAGCTATGCCACTAAAAGCCTTGATTTACAGTTTTGGAATTATTCCTCTTCACACCTGGAAATGGTTATACAGCCATAAGGCACCTTTATCCTGAGATAACCAAACCCATGCGAAGGCAGGTTGTAATGCTTTTAACAATTCCAGCACTGTTAGAGAGCCAGCTATCACTTGCTAAGGGCAGACAAGCCCTGTGTTAAAAACTCCTTTTAAGACTGCTGTTTTTTATAAAAATGGCGCTCCGTTCCTTCCTAAAACTAATGAAATATGATACAGGAAATCAACATGGCATCGGATATTTATTAGAAATGTAACCCAAACCTGAGAAACATCTCAATGCAATAAAAATACAGATTTGTAAAGACAACAGAACATGACCAAATGCATCATAAGAAATAAATCAGAGACTACCTTCAGTTTATATTTGGAAAGATGACTGTTCTTTATTCACTTTAATCATAAATTCCTCAAAATAAGACCTCATTTATACCAGGAACAAGCTGCCAAGGGTTATATTGCATTAACCTTCTAGGGATTTCTTCAGATATGATGGGCTAGGTTTCTTAGCTGAGCACAAACTGCCAGACTCATTACAGGATGTCTGGACAGGTTGCAGTGACGGGTCATGCTGCCTGAACTGTCACCTGCCCCTTCTGGACACGCAATCTACGGCACCACAGAAGCAGGAGACCTCAGCTTTTGTCCTAGCGGCGGTGGTACTGCAAAAAGAAATACAAACATGTCCAGCTAATTATTTATAATCCAGTTCACAGAGGTCCTCGTGTCAGACGTGGATTTATGGGAAGTCACACATATACATACTTGCAGGCGTGTTACATCTGCCCTGGGACTGTGCCAATCCCACATTACCTATTAAGCAGCCACCAATGGTGTTTATCATCTAGGACGGCAAAGCTTTATCATCCCCCGATGCTATCACTGCTCTGCAGCTCCATTTGTGTGATGCTGTGCCACCTGCACTCTGTGTGGAGGCCTCTGAACACCTTTTTTGTGGTCTGGGTCTTTCCTGTCCAGGGGGTTTTACGTGCACTTCACAGACTGGGATCTTCGCAGGGTTTTCTTTGCTCTCGCTGGGAAACTGGGATAACCAACTTCAATCCATGGGTACTATCTGTCCTTTCCTGAAAGATGGCTGTGTTTGTTGCTTTGTTTCTGCTCTGTGCAAGGGCAAGCAGCATTTGTGGTCAGCTTGGGCAGGCATGGCAGAGCAGGACACGCACATACAAAGGATGGTCATAGGGGCCACTGCAAACCCAGGGACCAGTGTCCTTAGCAAGGGCCATAGGAAAGTTCAGTGGCTGACGTCCAGTTTGACTCACTGGCTTTCCACAGGGTTTTGTGATTGTTGGATCAATACCCCCTTGAAGATCCTGGCTGTGGATCTACATACAGTGACGGACATCCCTTGCCAGGCAAGGGGAAACCTCTGTGACTGTTTCAGTCACAGTGACTGTTTCAGCCTTAGGCAAAGACAGCATCCCTGGGGCTTAACAGACACCCCAAGATGCTGAAACACCTCTTCAATCACAGAATCAGTAAAGCTAGAACAGATCTTTGAGACCTTCCAGCACTGCCAAATCTGGTCTGTCCTCACTGACAGCCTCACAGACATACACAGACCTCTGCCACGGATCCAGCATGGTCCCCAGAGAGGATAAATGCCATCACAGAAGACCCAGCTCAGTTTGGAAACCCTTGCTGACCTGATGGTCTGTGCTCTCCATGACCGAAAAGGTGTGAGGTAGCTCCTGCTTTGGGGAAGCTGGGTGCTGAGCTTAGAGAGACCAATCCTTTGATGAGCTTTTCTGTGAAAATAACAACCTGGCAGACTTTGACCATGACAGCAAGGAGCAGAACTAGCACCTAAACCATGTCCTGAGGTGGACACAATAGGGAAATGCAGCACTCTCCTCTCTCCCACATGCAGCTTTCAATGCTCACTAGGGAAAGCTGTGCCCACACCAGGGCCAGACAACCATGCAAGAAGGTTTAGGAAATTGGCTCCCATCAGCTCCAGTATCAAAACTTTATAGGGAGTTGTTCTCCCACTTCATCCTTGAGATCTGTGACATCCTCAGAAATTGCTAATTTAGCTTCCCATTGACAGTGGCTGCTGTCAATGGCTCTCCTGGGCTGTTTGCTGTTGCAGTGTAAATGCCTTCAGTGCAGCAGGCTTTGGTGTTGTCCCTGATACCATGCTTTCTCTTCTAAGCACATTGGTTCCCCGCCCTGGGTACCAATGTCTGTAAAAACCAAGGTGAAGTCTCTTATTATCTAGCAGGTTAAGGGTCTCCTGAGCACTTTGTCCACTATATAATCTCTACTCCACAGCATCTGCTCTTTATCTGTCTCAGTTACTTGTGCTTGGCACGTGGATTGATTGGTGCAGCTGGGAGTGCTCAGATATGTACCTGTGAGCTTAGCTGGCTATTATGGGGTCTTGTTCCGTGTTTAGTGGGTGTTTTTTTTTGTTTGTTTGTTTTTTGTTTGGTTTTATGGTTGTTTGTTTTGTTTGTTTTGGGTTTGGGGGGGTAGTTTGTTTGTGTGTTTGGTTGTTTGGGTTCTTTTCCCAGTCTTTTTGGTGAATAGTATCTATCTATCTATCTATCTACTTATTTATATATTTAAAAAAACCATGGTAGGCTCAAAAGCACCCAGTTACAATACAAACCTGTGTTGTGGCTTCTGTGTGCACACACAATGCTTGATAGTTCTTACTTCACCTGACTCTCAGGCTACATAGATGAGACAGGCAAACGGCAGTGGAAGAAAACAGTAGAAAGAGCCACGCAGAAGAGACCTGCCAAGAGAGTGAAGTCCCCTACACTCCTCTTAGCTGTGAGATTACACTGAGATCATGCTTCTTTCTAACCCATTTCCTTGATGTTTTCTGCCCTGGGGTACCTCTACTGGCAGAGTGATAGAGGTAGTGCTTGGGCAAGAGCCTGCAGCTCATAGAGGAAAACCACTCAGCTTTCTCCTGCAGACTCTTCCAGGATCAGTCTCCAAGAAACCTAAGATCCAGCAGTGGCTTTAAATGTGCTCCAGTTGAGGAAAAGGGGACAGAAGTTCTTGCCACCCTCATCAGAGCCGCACCTGCCCATCCTCTGGGATGTGGCAAGATCTGGCCAAGGATACTTGGCCCTTGGGTCTAACTCCCTGTGGTCCTGCCTTGTCCTGCACAGACATTCTTAACTTTGATCAAACTGGACACATTTAAATGGCCTCTTCGCTTCTTAGCTCTTGCGCTATTTAATAGAAGTAGACAAGTGAATCACACCTCTGTCGCCGTTCACAGCCACACAGATTCATCTCCTGATGGCTCCTTCCTTCCCAGGGAGCCCAGCCCATCTTCCTGCAAAGTTACTCAGAAAGTTGGAAGCAGCTTCCTCCTCCGAATAAGCTTGATTTTTCTCTCCATAAGATTTATTTAGGCTTGTTCTTTCATGTTGCCCACCCGTTATTTGTATGTCAGAGTGTGATACATCTGTATTGAACCATGATGTCTGCTTTGTACCTGTGCTGAAATATTGGCACTCCAGCAGCATTTTGTTTGAACTTGCCTGCAGGCAGCCTGTTATGCTGGAAGATGGCAAAGCTTCAGTCTGGGGCTGTTGGCTTTGATTTGGCTCTGAACCGCTGGCTCATCTCCAATACCTTAATGGCCGTCCAGAAAAGGTACCAAAGCACAGAGAAGGGGGAGGGAACAGGGGCTCTGTTTACTAGTGGGGTTCTGATCCTTGCAGGGCCTGAATGTCTGCAAAATAAGAGCTCACAGGCAGGCCAGCTTTAGGCAGTGCTGACCCCATTGGCTCAGACCAGAATAAAGAGGATTTTGTTACAGAGCCAGGTCCACATGCAGAGTGCAGCATTTCTCCTCAGATTACACCCGTGTAGCAGGAATTTCCCACAGGCTAGTGCTGGCTGGAGGTCACCCCCACCACAACCACATCAACATATCCACAGTGCCAGAAATTCACAGCCCATACTCAGCACTTGCTTTTAAGGACTCAACTGGAAGCTCAGCCTATAGAAGGTCATTCGAGGTCTCTGATGCCTCTCCAAAAGAAGTATGCACTGTGTCACCTGCACCATGAGACATAAATCTTCGCACAGAGCTGCTGCAGAAGAGCATGGTGGGGGACAGTAGGATGCCCCAGGATTATAGGTAAACTGTAGTGCTGAACATTAGGAAAAATTTCTTCACTGAAAAATTGGTTTCGCTTTCAAACAGGCTGCCCAGTGAAGCTGTGGAGTCACCATCCCTGGAAGTGCTCAGAAAATGAGTAGACGTGGCAGCTCATGATACGGTTTAGTGGGAATGGTGGTATTTGGTCAACGGTTGGACTTGATCTTGAAGACCTTTTTTGGCCTTAATGATTCTATGATTCTGTGAACTGTGGCTTAGGGCAGATGCTGTGCATGGATTACTGCCACAACAAGAATCCTTCTTGCTCAGAGAAATGAGCTTGACCCCTTGTCACTGACGTCCATCGGGATTCTGAGCCACTGACCTCTACCCTCAGTTTGCAGTGACCTCTACCCTCATAATTGCAGTGTCCTCCATCCCTGTGTGATTGGCTCAGGAGAGCTCCTGCAGCCTGTCTGAGCCCTTAGAGGATAATCACGTGCTGGCGTGTTCATCCAATTCCAGACAGAGTGGGGAACTTTATTCTTGCTTCACTCTCCTTCCTCTGAAGCAACGTTCCACACCTCCACTCCCTAGAACAGCACCTAATGGCACAGCTAATCATTCTCTGCATCTGCATGTCAGAGCTAACTGGCATCCCAGGCAGGGGATATTTTTGTAAAGGAGATGCTTTTGCCAAACACACACCCATCACAAAATAATTCCTGGGTTATTTTTCATAAAGCTTCCTGTATCTTGTGACACCAAGTTACAAGGTGGGAATTAATGTTGTGTTGTTCAGGTTTTCTCCCTTTCAACAAACACTGATTGTTTTTTGTTGTTTTTCTCCTGTCTTGACAGGTTTATTTCTCATATATGTTTGAGACTGACTTCAGCATCACTGAAAGAAGCCATACTGACAGCCAACCCTGAGGAGCCAAAGTCTCTTGCTCTGCAGAAGTCATGGCAGCAAAGACAAACCCACCTGGACTGGGTGCTCCTTACTGAAACAGAAGTACCAGTGCCTGGGGCTTCTAAAGAGCTATAATGAGCAAAATTAAAAAAAAAAACCAAACAAACCAACCACCAAAATGAATACCAGGTCACAGTGTAAAGCAAACTTCTCTGAGAGGAAGGGAGCAGGTTGGCTTACACCAGCTTTGCATCCTGCCCCCAGCCTGGCTGCATTAGTGACTAATCCTTGAAAACCCTCAGGTAGGGGTCGATAAGCAAATGTTATTCCTCAGGAGTGCAGCAGGGAAATCGAGCCTTTGTGACTCATTTAGCCCTCGGCCTCACTGCTGAGACTGCAGGTTGCAGAAATTTCTGTGCTGGAAGTGCTTCGGCAGAACATCGCAAGCAGGGGTTTCTGAAGTGAAGCACTTAAACGCAGGCTTTGTCTCCCAGGTAAATGGTCTGATTGGAAGCCAAGGGGAGCTGCAGTGGCAAATTGCTATTTGGCTTTGCCTCATGCAGGCGGGATGTTGTGCAGCTAATGAAGCAGGACTTGCATGAGCAAGGATAAAACCCAACTTTGTGCCAATCAACAGTGCACCCGTGAGACAGCCTGACCCCATCCATTGGACCGTCCCCTGCCATCACTGCCAGGAGAGGCTGTGACACTGGTACCCAGCGGGAGCACAGGGCTGTGTGTGCAGTCCCTCTCCTGACGCAGCTGGATCCACAGGGCTATTGGAGACAACGCTGTGCAGCCAAAACAAATGGTGCTCATGTCAATACAGAAAACTTTCCAGCTGAGCCGGGGAGCCCCAGGAGGGAATCGAATTGCTCAGCAATGCTAGAGCTTTGGCTATCTCCATCCTGTTCACCCTCTCACATTGGACTCACATGCGGGCAGAGTTCAATCTGGCCCACGTAGCATTCACCTGGGAATTTCCTGACTCTTCAGCTGCAACTTTGATCTGAACGACACATTAGGATTTTTTTAAAGCTATTAATGCTGCAGGAAACACATAACTCTACCAGGCTACCGGCCGCAGGCTCTTACACCCACGCGGGAATTTTGCTGGGATGTCATCCAGACAAAAGGGGCATGCTGCTGGGGCTCCCTATGCCTGGCACTGCTGAGGTGTGTCTATGTTGACAGTATGTGAGGGTCTTCCAGAGACAGCCAGCAAGTGCAGGGCAGGGGAAAAAGGCTTTGGGTACATGGTGATAGGGTCTGCAAATACGTATGTGTGCAGCTAAATTCTGCCTGCAAATACAACTGTGACTTGTGTGTGTTCTTGGCCAGCTCACAGGCATTGTCTCTGTGTATACAAATGTAATAACTGTTTCTGTATGCTTGGGGCAAGTGTGTGTGTGTTTTTGTGTGTACTCCTGGGGTGTACAGGCGTCCTGCCGTGTGTGCCCGCTGACCCAGTAAATCAGTGTTTGTGTGTGGAATGCTCTGTGCGCTCGAGCAGACCAACCTCCCCGTCCCTGAGCTGTGCACGATTCCCTGCAGGCTGCTCGTGCCTTCTCCCACCTCCCTGTCATTTCCAGCCAGCGCTGCTCAGTGCCTGAATGGGGAGCACTGAATAAACAGTGTCAGTGGCCAGCAGTTTGCTGGGGTATCAGTCACGGAAAGGGCCCTGTGTGGCTTTTGAGCACGTGCTGTGCAGGATGCAGCCTGGGGAGGATGGGGCTCCCCTGGAAGCTCCAGCACCAGGCCAGACAGCATCACCCAGCACAGCCTTGGTCTCGCCTCCAGGCTTGAATCGTGAAGATTCTGTCCCGACTGTGCTCAGTGGTGGAAGACAGCTCAGGCAGGCTTGTGTCTGTAATGTCAAAGCTTTGGGTTGATCAATAGTCCTCCATAACAAAACACAGGCCTGATTCTGCCCACATTAATCATCGTCATTGCCTTCTGCAAGACAGCAGCCAGGTGACTGCGAGCATCCAGGATCCAGAAGCTTCCATTAAAAACTGCCAGTGAGTTAAAGTGAGTTAAGCTGTGGTGTGATCTCTGCCCTCAGGCCAGGTCAGATCAGGAAGAAGGGGTTCCTGTGCACAGAAGTTGTTGTGGCAAAATCATCTGAGGGCGAGGACTGCCAGTATTAACACCACTCCCTAGCCAAAAGCATTTATTTTAGGAAGGCACACTTTCTCTGTCTACTGCAGAAGTCAAATGACAAGAAAGGACAGAGTTAGGAGAGACCTAACTCCTAGTTAGGAGAGTGTTCATTTCTGCCACGAGGCAGGATTCTCACCGTTCTAGGCAGGTGTGTGTTTAACCTCTTTGTAGATTCCTCAAGAAATTAAGATTTTGCCTCTTCCCCACACAGCTTATCCTAATATTTCATTATTCCTAGTCTTAGAGGTCTCCTAACATCTAATCTGAACCTTCTTTCTGCACCAGAACTTGCCCCATTTCCAGTATCGATAGAGAATTCCTTTCTTATTTGAAGCAGCTTTTTAAACATTTAAAACCTATGCTCATATCTTGGGCTTCTCAAGACTAAAAGGTCCTGGTGTCTTTGATCTTTTCTTACATTGTTTTCACTGATCTCCTCTGGAGAGCTGCCAGAAAGTCCAACTGTCTCCTGAAATAGTACACACACCTCAGACATGGTGTTCCTCCTACAAGGAAATCCCAGTTTCTGGACAATTGCATCTGTTTTGAATTCAGGTCACATTCACAGCAGTTGAGAGAGAGGTGAGCAGGGAAATATCCTGCAAGAAATCTTGAGTCTGTGGCACCTGGGTGCTCTTTTCATTCCAGTACAAATGGAAACTACTCAAGAGGTGCACTGCTGGCTCCTGAGCACATGGAGCTGCTCTGAGTGCTGTTGAATTTCATTCTCATGTTTCACCTACATGGTCAGGGCAAGCCTGGCATCCTGTCTGGCATGTCCCCAGCCTCTCCAGCAGACAGAGGGGCACTGCTCTTCCCTATCCCCAGGTATCTGCATGGTGGAGTCACCCATGGCCTCAGTAGGCTTCAGGACTGTGTGCTGAGCTGGCAGTCCATAAGCAAACTCAGGTGAGGGTGAAACCCTATTATTCAGTGGGTATTCTAAAACATTTGACTTCCTTCTCCAGGGAAGAGATCTCCGAAGCCGCAATGAGAAGTTGGGATGTGATTTTCAATGAACGCACGCTCCGTATTTCTTGCGAGACCCGCATTAATAATACATCCTCAGCAGGAGAATCCAGAAGCCACATAATTCTCATTAAATACAAAAAAAGTGCTGTCTGTTCTGTTTCCTTTTGAAGAGTGAAACATGAGGAAAAGTCCTGATTCACAAACTCCACCCAGGCCAGAAGAGCTACAATAAGGGCACAGCCCAGCACCTTCCTGGTGCATCACTTACCCACGGGGTGCCTCTTCTCCGTGGGAGATGACATGACCTTGTGAGTTAAACTCTGGGAGCTCTCGCCCACTCACCTGCAGGTACTTCAATGAGATGTTTCTTTCAATGGGAGCAAACAAACTCCACTGAGAACTGCAAAGCCAACAAAGCCCCTCATTGATAATGTGTTAATCTATTTTTTCCCCACTGTTTTTCTTTTTTTTTTTTCTTTTTTGTTTCCCGCATTCATGGATATTAAAAAAAAAAAAAAGAGAGCGAGAAAAAGAAAGTGAATGAATAAAATCCATCAAATCTAACCAGTAGCTTAAATGTTTATACCATTTCTAAATGCCTGATCCCACCATTATTTCCCCTTGCATCCTGCTGTACCTGCAATTCAAGAAAATTGCCTCCCAAATTGCCATCTTTAGTTTATGATTCACGTACAACTTCAGTGTAAGCAGCAAATGGAAAGAGAATAAAAATTTAATCCAGCCAGGATTTCCTTGCGTTTTTCAACAGGCCTTGCTGTCAAACCATAAGTCCTGCTTATTAAAGGTCATGTATATTAGAGAATGAGGGAGGGAGAATGATAGAAAATTACATCTTTAGCAATGCAGATAAATTTAAAAAAAAAAAAATCTTGCATCTACATGTTTGCCTGTGTACATAGGTAGAGAGACCAACTAAAAGTTGTGTTTGTTACAGTGACATGTACATGCAGAAATCTTTGGCAGAAGTCTTCAACATTCAGGCTGCACTGAGATTTACCCTTAGAATTGGCTAAAGTCCCTCTGTTTCACACTTTCATGATCAGATTTCTTATCCCAATTTGACCTAACAGTCTACAGAGAATAAAGAAAATTTCCATGTAAGTTTTTTTTTGGTGTTTTCCAAGTGAAATACTCTGCCATCCCCACTTTCCCTAAGGAGGCTTTTAAAAAATGCTCTATTTGGAAATACGGTCCTAGATATTCCTTCTTTGTTAGGGACTTTCTAGCTGAACCACCACTGTCGTAGTTTCCAGTAAACTCGCAACTTTGCATACAGATGCACACTCTAATCACAGTCTCAGCTGTCAAACTGGTTCTCAGATCATCTGCACTGAACTCTCTGGTTCCCAAAGTGCAACCTCTTGCCTCTAACTCTCTTTCTACCCTTCTCCCAGCCTTCTGTCAGCCTCCTCAATTCACTTAGGACCATTAGTTTGAATGTTCCTAAACTCAAAGGCACAGAATATATGTGTAAAAAATAAATAAAAGTGCTCATTTGCTTTGCAGAGTCATGGTGAGCTTGGCGAGAGATGAAGAATGAGGATGAAACAGAAGGAAGGGACAAATTTGTGGAAGAACGTTTCTGTGGAGAGGCATTCACCACCAATATATCATCACTGGCTCAGGATGCCCCTGGTTCTCAAAATGCTGATGATTGGGACAGTAAGTAAGTCTCAGTTGGGATGATTGGGACAGTAAGATTGCCTTATTCTTCCAATCTTGTGCAGCTACCTGCTGTTGGGCACCTTTGGGAGTGGGACACGGGGTCTTTGGTCTGACTCAGATGTGATGAGAGCAGGACCCAGGGTGCTGAGCCCTGTGGCACGGTTGTGCCTGCAGTGATGTCATCCACCTGCAGGCTCCTTGCTGAGGCGACCACACCAGGGCAGTGCTTCACCTTCGTGCGACCCTGGGGAGCCGCCTCTGGATCCACAGTCCCCTAGGATCTGGACCATGTGCTGGAGCTGACTGCCTCTCTGAGGGCAATGAACATAGAGGGTTTCCTAGCAGCAAGCAACTTCGTCTTGGGGATGCTCTGCAGAGCTGGTGGAGAGTCTGGCGTGCCAGCCCTCGTGCACTGACACCAACATGCACCTATGGACAAGGGCAGGCATTGCTGAGGGATCCTGCCCACTGCCTTGTCCCACTTCTGCTCCCTATCTCATCAAGCCCCTACTGTAAGGGTGGACACAATACATATTCAGTGTGCACTTACAGGTCTATTAAAAGCTATGTTGTTTTTTTTTTTTTTTTGCCTCCAAGGTAGTTTCATCTATTCTGATTATGCTAAGGGCCTACGAAATCACTCTCTCTAAATATGCCATAGCCCTAGTGACAAATGCAGCTGCTAGAGTGGGTCCTTTCTGGTGTTAATCGAATGCTTTAATGAAGTCAGCATGCTGTTCATATGCATTAAAAAGCTCGGAACTAGCCTGAAGTGGTGTGGTACCTCTCTGGCTTCTGTGCCTCTTCGCCAGAGGTAAATAAAGTACTTAAGACCTCTGCTGAGAAGGAATGAATATCTGTTTGTTGCTGCTCCTCCTTCGGGCACTCGTCCCTCTCTGCCCCCTCCCCCCCCAATCCTTGTTTTTTTTAAGGTATGAATGGTATTTAGTGCCTCCCCTCCCAGGATTACACAGGAAGGTGTCACGGATGTGCCATGACAGCTGCTTGTTCTCTCTTATCCCTGTTGTGTGCAACAAACAAACCTGTGCATTGACTCCGGCTTCCCTAGCGACCATTGTCTTCCCGATGTCCAGAGCAGGAGGGAGCCATGAGGGAGCTGAGCAAGCAGGGTTTGGTCACACAATGACCCAGCGAGCAGCTGGCACCTTGCACACCCAGGAGTCCTGCATCCACAGGAGTAGTGGTGGTCTTGCAGGCTTGCAGGCGGGAGAGAGGCTTTCCCTGGAGAATCCTAGCGTGGGCGGGGTGATGATTTCCTTCCCAAGGCCTTTAAGATCACTGGTGTGGCCACTGGTGTGGACAGTGTCTTGCACGTGTGGGTGAAGAAAGCAGCAACAAGGGAGGTGAAGGGTCAGGAGCACAAGTCCTTTGAGGAGCAGCTGAGTGTGCTCAGCCTGGAGAAGAGGAGGCTCTGGGCAAAGCTTATTGCTCCCTACAGCTACCTGGAATGAGGTTGTAGCCAGGAGAGGGTCAGTTCCTTCTCTCAGGTAACAAGTGAGAGAACAAGAGGGAATGACCTCTTGTTCTGCCAGATGAGGTTTGGGTTGGATATCAGGGAAAATGTCTCCATTGAAAACACCGGAACAGGCTGCCCAGGGCAGTGGTGTAGCCACCATCCCTTTAGGTTCTTAAAAGATGTGTAAATGTCACACTTCTGATGGACCTAGCAGTGCTGGATTAACTGTTGCAGTTGATGGTCTTAGAGGTCTTTTCCAGCCTAAATGATTCTACGATTTTGTGCATGATGGATAGCCCAGTAAGTGTGCTGTTCAGGGAGGCTATAAACCATGGGTAACATAAGGGATAAGTAGAACTCCAGCTTGAGACACTCAAGTCTTTGATGTACTCAGGAACTGGGTATCCAGGCTCCTGTGGGAGTCCAGAGAGCTATTTCTCCAACCTTGACTTAGACACTCACCTTTGGTCAACTGACTGACTCTGTGATAGGTTGTTTAGACATTTTTGCCTGCTGTGTGGGTGTCTACGTGCGAGCTGGGTGCAAGGACATCCATGGTGAGATTGAAATCCCACTACACTCCCAGTTACCTTGATAGTATTGGCAAGTTTAGACCCACTGGGGACCTGTGGGATCCCTTTGGGCTTCCTTCTGACCCAGAGAGAAGCACTGCACTGCATTTGTAAGCCCATTTGCAGAAGGCCAGGATACTCTGGGATATCCCAGATGTCAGTCTATGGGTAGGCAACTGGATGGAGTGATGATTCCCATAGAAATGAAATTGCCGTGTTATGGCTGCATGCAGGCATCTGGATTCAGGTTACTGATACCTACACAGGACGTTTTTTATCCCTGACTGTGAATCTCCACGGGAAGGCCTCGAAGGGCAGCTAAAGGATGCTCAACTTTGTACATTCAGCCTTGCTATTATCAACGAAAACTGCATTTTGCGGACTCTGAGTGTAGGTCTTTGTGGGGGGTATGCAGACAAATAACTCCCCAGGACCCGTGCACGACCCACCAACAATTTCACGTAGGCTACAAAACAACAGCTGCAAACATCGCTACCAAGTAGAGCTCAAAACAAATGCTCAGGGGAAGCAGTGAGACTGTAAGCACTTCCCATGCCCCTGAGCATCCTGAATTTACTTATTTGGCATCTACTTGGAAAACGAAGATACAGTCCTCACTCGTGGAGCTGAGCCACATGGTAAATTGTGTCTTGTGCCACACCACAAATGAATATGACCCAGCTGAACACAATTTAAAGGACACTGACTGTTCTGCTCTTTCTCGTATCTGATCTATTTTTTAAAAGCATATAATCCATCCTTTGATCCATTTTTTCTCTCTTCCCACTGGTCCTTCCTCCTCTCTTTCTTCTTTTTTCCTTTTTTCTTGTTCCCCTGCATGGATGGAAACCTCATTCACTATTGCTGAAACATGCAGACAGCTGAAAAATTGACACTGAAAAAGGACTGGAGGGCTGAGTGGATTCCCAGCATAGGAGTCCAGGAATCTTCCCCTGGACAAGCACAGTAAGAAATGCACAGTGTTTAAGGAGTTCTCTACCAAGAACCATTAAATTATATATTCATTCTGAGTTAATGTCAATAACTTATGGTTGTTGTTTTTCTGAGGCAGTATCTTGTGACTGAGAACATCAGAAGACAGAAGGTTATACATGTCTCTTCCGTGTTTTCTCAGTCACATCTGGAATTAAAAACTGGGATGTATTTCCAAGCTTGAATTTGACTTGAGGTTCTTGAGACAGTCCCTGCCATATCTTTCTTACTGTGTTGAACAGCTCCTGAAAATCTTTACCAAAAGCCCTGTTAACCTCGCTAAGGAGTGTACGTGCTGCTGCAACATGCCTCTTGATCTTGCTATCAGTAATCTAAGGAGGTTGAGGGCAAGACTCGGGCCACCTGCTTCAGTAGGTAATAAGGAAAGTAAACAGAATTCATGTCCTCCTACTGGAGACAGAAATTTAGAAAACTTGCGCTTCTGCTTGGAGAGAAAGCCTTGTGCCAAAGGAGTCACTCCCTGCATTCTTCCGTGCCTTGCCCAAAGCTCACAAGAAAGGGACATTTTATCTCTTCTACCCTGGGGTGATTTTTGTGTGCAGCATTGCAGGTGCATTTTCACTGATCATTCTCAAAGTTAAAACACTTTCCCTACTTCTATTCTTCCTTCCACTCATTTTATCTCGCATCTTGTTTTTCCATCTAATTATCACACAATAAATCCGCCATCAAAAGAGGAAATTGCTTGCCCTTTACAAACTCTTCATATTTTTCCCAGTTCTCTGCTTTCTAGAGAGAGCACCAAGACTACAACTTCCCTTCTTCCTGTGAGAGGATGCTCCCTTCAGCTCAGAATATGTGTCCTGTCCTTGCAAACATTGACCATCTTTGTGTCAGCCAATAGTTTCATTACAAGAAATTTTGCTTTTCCGCACAGATTATGGGTGACAAGACACAGTCATGCCAGGCTTCCTACCAACTCCTACAGACCTTGCCTCCTCAGAAACACCCCCACCTGCCCTTGATGCCTCATAAACAACTACTTTTTAGCAGATCACTTAGCAGTTCCTAATCCATTTAGGGAGCACTTCACGGACATTTCATCACACCAATTTTTTAATCAAACTGTCATGAGCTGCAAAGTCGAAGCTTTATAAAAGTCTAAATATATTATATTCGTGTAGTCACCTTTATCATCCCAACTTTTTATCTCATCAAAGAGTGTTTGACAAGTCCTATTTTCTATTAGTCTGTGTTAACTGGCCCTAATTATGTTCCCATGCATTAATTCTGTTTTGATTGACTCCTGTATTAGTTTTTCCATTATTGTGATGAGATTATGTCAGACTTGCCACTCTAGAGCTGCTGGGGTCAGACCACTTTCTCTTTTCTAATACTGGCACATAATGAGAGCTCTCCGACTCCTCTGGAATTTCCCTTGTGCTACAGGAGTTATCCAAGACTGATGTCAAGGGGTCAGAAATTTCCTCAGCCAGTTCTAGGAAGACTCTTGGCTGCAAGTTTGCAGATCCTGTTCGTATAAAATGTGTTTATCCCTCGAAGAAGTTGCTTAACTTCCTTCTTGGTTGCTAGTAGAGTGGAAAATATTTCGACATCCTTGTGTGATATAAACACATCCTCTTCTTTCTTTCCAAACTCAGAGCAAACATATTTATTGAACATTTCTACTGACTCTAAATCATTATTCACAATTTTTTCTGTCTTCACATGGTTGGCCCATGACATTGCTGACATTTCTCTTTTTCCTAATTAGCCCAGAAAACTCTTTCCTGTTCAATAATTTGGATTTTTCCTTGCCACCTTCATCTCCTCCTTTCCATTTTCTATACTTCCTATCTTAAAATTTATACTGATTTGCATTTCTGCTTCATGTCCTTGCCTTACTTTGCTATTCTAGGGCTAATTGCTACCTCCATGTCAATGCTGAACTAAAAATGTCTGTTTGGCCAAAATTGTTCTGATCTTTTTCTTATGAAACCATAGGGTTTAGGCCTTTGTAAACCCCCTTTAAAGATCTCCTTATACATCTGCATACATATGTTCACACTATACATACGTGTGTGTGTTTGTAAGAATGTATGTGTGCATACACATTTTTCCCATGCTCATTTCAGTTCATGCTTTCCCTCAGCTTCGGGAAATTTTTTTTCTGAAGTCACAGCATGCATCTTTTAGAGGGAGGTTGTTTTTATTAGGTGTCATGAACAAGATTCCGAAGAACAGAACCACTTGGATGCACCCGGGCAGGTCCTTTGATGTACCCTCCAAGAGCTTTTGTGCTTTGCAGAGATGGATGTCGCTGGATGATGCTGAGGGGGAAAGTTGTCCATCCAAGGCAATCAAACCTACAGATCCTCATGGGTTTTTCTTACCTCACCTTTCTCAAAATCACCTCCATGTTCGCAGTAAGGCTGAAGTCTAAAGTGCTCTGTCAGGGTCACAGATATTTTATAACAGGCATCAGGACTGCCAATATGTAATATTTGATGTTGACTGAACACAGATATTTCATTAGAGTCATTTGGAACCCAGATTTGCGTGAACAGAAACTCCACTAGCTGAAATATCTTTATAAGGAGAAGAGGCACTAGGCAGCTGGAGGGGGAAAAGCTCTTTTACATTAGCAACATGTGGAAGACAAGATAGATTTTGTTAGTCTGAGTAACAAAGGTTGTACCTGCTTGAAGGTTGCCTGACTCAATTTGTTGAATGATTCAGAATGACCTTAGGTGTTGATAATTCTGGCTCCTATGAGATTTCCTAGGAATCGAGCTTTTTACAGCTAATATAACTTTACCCAAGCTGTGTGTATGTCTGAGGACTATTCAATAATGACAGTCAGTTTGGTTTGTTTGCAACCTCACTGTGTCTGTTCAGCATGTAAGGATGTCAGAAGATGCTTCATCAGGGTTCAAGCAGAAGGAGTATGAGAAATCTCTGGCAAAGTGAGATGAAATTGTAGGTGAAATAACTATCATAAAGCAAGCTGTGGCTGACAGACACAGTTTTAGAATGATTACAAAGTTCAGTACATCGAAGAAATAAAACCCAGTCAGCTCAGCCCTAGTCATTGAGTCTGAAATGGATGGTTTGAATCATGGTTAATTTATTCAAACTGGCTTTCCATCTTGATGTGATAGACAGGTACGATATGCCTATCCCCATTTGACATTTTAAACAGTTCTCACAATAATGCGTCAAATTGAGTTCCATCACTGGTTATAATGCTGAACATTGACCTGTGACATTTGGAATTAAATGACGGGGGCACAAATGCACTCATTCCCGAGTGATCAAGCTTTTCACACAGGTGGAATGTTTTTGTTCCAGCAGACATTTTGTTCCAGCCGTAGCACCCGACTTGTGTCAATCACGATTCAAAGCAAAGGGAGCAATTCCTCTCACAACATATAATTATGCTGCTGATCTCTCAGGATGCTGTGGACAGTAAGAGATTATGTGTGTTTGAAAGACGAGTGTACAAATTCATGAAGGAGCGAGCTACCGCTGGCTATTAAGCAAAACATCCTCACCTGCTTCAGGATGCCTGTGTGATAGAAATTGCTGGAGCCTGGCAGAGTACTCAGGGGAAATATTGATATATCCTTGCCATGTTCTTGTACTTTCCATGTAGGCATCTCCCGCTGGCCACTGCCAGAAACAGGACAGTGTCATAATGGATTTTTTGTCTGTCTGTGTGCACTCATCCTTATATTTTTCATCAAACCCAGTGGAAATGCCTGACCATGATTAAAACGGGCACGGGAATGGGCTGAGGGTACCTAAAAGTTTGGCATGGCAGCTCTTCAACCGAGAGTGTGTCACAGGAGCTGATGTATAGCTGGGTGCAGTACCGCCATCAACAACAAAACAAACGGCCTCCTTGAGCTAGGATTTCATAGCTGAGCTTGCACTCTCTTTGCAGACACGATCTTAATGGTGAATGAACTTCAGGGTAGACTGCATTTGATGCAAGATAGCAGTCATTATTCAAGCTGACATTGACAAAATGACAGAGTGGTAAAGTAATGGCACATTCTTTGATACTGCTCTCAGGGTCAGGGTGCTCACTGTTGTAGGATGGCTTATCGATCCGGCTTGCCGTTTTTAGAGACCAGACAAGATGTCAGAAGGAAGTTGCAACTGGTGAATAACAAGAATTAAAGGATTTTGCATTGATTCGTGGCCTTCACGAAGCGTGGACATGCAGGTTTCTTATGGTCTCTGAACAAATGGTCTGAAGCTTGTGCACCTCCCACGTGATGACCCCATGGATAGGAGGTGCTTTGACAGCCAGCGACTTCCTTATTTCTGATCTCATAATTTTATTCCTGTGAGCTTCCAAGAATGCTACATATAGGGATGGATTTCATTTTGGGGCCTGCAGTGACACAGAAGGGCAGCTCTGATTTCATAGCTACACGCATTCCTTTGGAGAAGGAAGGTTTATGCAAAGACTTGGTGCACACGGAGGATGCCAAGCCGAATGTATTTTTAGCTGTTCAGCCAGCTGGGTTCCTTGTGTCTGTGAATTCACTGCTTTTCCCCACAACGATGAACAGAAACACCAGTCTTGTAAAAGTTCTCAGTAAAATATCTGTAAAAATTGGTGAACCCAAAGGTGCTGTGAAGCTCCCAAACTTTCTTTGGAGCCCATCCAGCAATGGCAGAAACGCTTTAGTTTTACGACTATTCCCTCTGAGGAGATGATGTATCCAAGGAATTGTACTTTAGTGAACTTCTAATGTTTTATGCACAGTCTGTTTCCCCAAGCACCAGCTAGAGAGGACCAGCACTGTCCATGCAGCCAGCCAGGAATGAGCTTGAGGCATTCATGCAAACATTACAGATGCAAGGCCCAACAGGCTGAGCAGCTTTGCTAAATACTCAAAGTAAATGTGTGCTACAGAGTCTAAAACCTTCTAGTCAACACCTTTATAAATACACACCAAGCCGCAAGCTCTATTTAAGCCCAACTCCATAAACATCCTGGCACTCTGTGTCCTTTTCAACAGTTCATTGATTAAAGACAGATGACATTTGGTTTTGATCATTATTTATTTTTCACAGTTTGATGCAGTCAACAACAAGGCATAAGACCCATCCTTTTTTAACAAACAGAACAGAGGCATAGAGGGGAATACATGACTGAACGAAATTCTGTTAGGCTTTTTTTTTTGAAGGTATTAGTATGGGGTTTGAAATCTAGTCTGGAGAAGCAGTAAATTATTTCAACTAAGGTGCTGGCTTCAAAATTCGGATTGTTTGGATATCAAAAGTCTGAGGCTGAATTACAACACCAGAGAGATTTCATCCAGGTGTTTTACGGAGGTCTGGGGGAGAGATTCACCTGCGCTTGCTAGACACAGATGCGGTCAGTGTGACCACATTACTTCCAGGACATCAACAGCCTCTACATAAAAATTACCACTTTGGACAAAATGTATCCCTACTGATGGGATTTTTGCAAAATGCAGAGGTGATGCAACGCAAGCACTAGCAGGGGAATGTGTCAGGCTGATTGAATCAAACTGTGTGTTTGCAAGGTGAGCTGGGATCAGGACTCAGGGAGCTCACTCCGACACAACCACCAGCAAGGTCAGGAGGGGCCCCAGCTTTGCTGGACCAGAAAATGAAGCTTCAGGGTAGCCATGAGGTTCCCAGATGTGACAAAGCCACTCAAAAGAAACCGTGAGGCAGAGCAAGCAGAGCTGACTTTCTGTGTGCATGGGAAAAGCCAACACAGCAGCAGAGCTATCGACTTTCAGGTCTCACCAAGGCTGGGCGTTCTGCACATTTCCTTGGCTGGGCAACCTTTAAGAAAATGGATTTTTCGAGTTTGCTATAAACAAAGCCCAAAGAAAACTGTCTTGGACAGTCCATCTGGTGCCTTTCTTGGTGCCTTCCCGTCCTATCCGCCAGCACTGGTATAAATAAAGGTTCTGTGTGGGGAAAGTAAATACGATCTGAGCAGGAAGAAAACTATTTGCCCTTGATTTTGCAGACTTTGCAGGCCTGTCTGCAGAGTTCAAGCAGGGGTTTGTACAGGTCTGGAGTGCTGACCCCAGCCAACTAAATCCTTTGCCTTATTCTATCAGCTCTGGCAGAAGCACACCGAGGCACGTCAGCCCACTCACTCCTGGTCAAACGTTGTGCACAGCAGATCAAAGCGGGACAGACGCTGCCTGTTGCTTGCCAAGAGGGCCAGGTGGCAGAAAGCTTCTCACATGTCAGCAGGCACTGGGAAAGGTTTGGGAAATGTTAATAGACAGCTGACGTCCTAGTGGAGATCTCAAGCTGCAGCTTTCAGAGGGTCACTGCACCTCCAAGCACAGCTGCGGAGGAGTCAGGGGTGTGTGCAGCTGGGTGGGATACGGGGATACAGGGCTGAGCAGAGGTGTACCCCTTTTCCTGGTGTGGGTCAACACAGAGATGACAACCAAGGGCTGGTTAGGAGCAGAGGCAGATGGCAAAGACAGAAATATGAGTCCTTGTACCCATAATAATCAGCTTTGTCTTTCTTCAAATCATAAACAAGTGTTTAAAGAGGAACTCATCCTCTTCCCTGGGTTGCTTTGGTGGTCTGGAATACACTCCAGGAATTGCTTCCAGTCAGCCGTCTGTTTCTACACTCAGCTTGCAGAGTAGTCAATGCCCCAGATCTTAGTGGAATTTAAATGGAAAAAGGGCAAAAAGGCTAATCCAGGGAGGGAGCCAGGAAGACATTTAGAAGCAGGAACATGGTAATGCAAAATCACTGTTCCCAACAACACTTTCAGTCTCCTCCCTAGGACCAAGTATTAAATGGGACAGAGAGCTGCTGTGATTTGGCTTCTGCTCTTCATATGTTGAATTTTATTTTCCTATTTCATTTTTTATTGTCTTTTTTTCTTTTTCATTTGGGAAGTGACCCAAGAAGCTGTGTTTCCCACATAGCCATTTCAAAGGAAATTTGATGCTGCAACAAGGACCCTGGGGGAAACACTTTGGGAAAACAGCACCAGCTCTTGTTGTCATTTCTTTTTTTTTTTTCTTAGGAAGAAAAGAAAAAAAAAAAAAAAAAAAAAGAAGGCGAAAGGGAGAGGAGCACTCAGTGTGGAGAGACATGAAGCTGGGGGAGATTGGGTTTCAGAAAAGCAGGCGACGTGGCTGCTTCATCCTGCTTCTTGAGCCAAGGATTCAGCCTTTGCTCAGCCACAGAAATATCTCACTCTTCAAAGTTGATACTTTTGTGATCCCTATTTTTTTTGTCCCTTTACCTTCTTGCTCCTTCTGGAAGGCTCCATAAGACCTCTCCTGATTTGGCTCACCCTCCCACAAAGGTTTCATGATTCCTTCTTGCCTTCCCTAGAAGACAGGGGAAAAACTCCTGCTCCACACTGTGGTCAGGCACCCCTTGGCAGCCTCCTGGAGAGCCAGAGACTGAGTTATTTATGATAGGGTCTGGTATTTTCAGGTTAAGTATCCTCACACTCCCCAAACCTCCAAGTCTGCCCCCAGAGCAAAGATCTCAGTGTTTTACAGGATCACAGACTGATTGCTCAACACAGCAGTAATGGGGACTGTGAGGACACTTCTTTCAGTATCCTGAAAAATAGGATCACCCTCACGAAACAGCCTCAGGGTGAAAAATGATCTCTCCCTGTCGTGCTGAAGTTGGCTGAGATTGGAGAAAGGAGAAAAAGGCTCTTCCCCAGCAGGTGCATGTCCAGCTGTTTACCCTGCCTTTGATAAATAAACAAAGGGCTTTGATCAAAGCTGCTTGGCACGAGCATCTGCCCCAGCCTCTGAAACTCAGCTTTGCCTTGCCAGCTTGGAGAGACAATGCTGGAGGCTGTAATGAGCCAGTGCAGTTGGTGAGGGATATCCTCCTTCTCATGCTGGTCAGGTGAGCAGAGAGACAGGCACCACGTGTTTGCACCTGGGCTGCTCCAGCCAGGCAGCTACTGGGCAGGCTGGGCTCAGATAGCTCTTAAGTCACCAGCTCCAGCAGTGCCAGGAGGGTCAGTGGAACTGACCTGTGAAGGCTGCAAGAATAGACTCTTGTCTTATGCCCTGCAAGAGACTCTGACCCAGGGGGTCAAGCAGGACCAGAGAAATGGTGGTATTTCACCAGCCAGCTCACTGTCATTCCGCTTTGGGGGACAGGAAAAGTAGTAATGCTGCCCCAGGTTGTACAAAAATGCCCTGAAGAATCCAGCAGTTGACAAAATGTTCATATTGTAGTCTTCTCCCCCTCTCCTTCACACTCATGGTAACCTGAAGATCACAGCTGACCGATGCTGCCAGACTGGCGGGATTTAGTCCCTTCAGGCAATGAAATCAAAAGCTCATTTGTCCATCTTTATGTCCCTGGATGCATTTACTTCCCTTCAGAGTGCTCCTCTCCCAGGGCCAGGAGCTGTCTGGCAGAACAACACCAGGAATCATCTCCCAGCTCAGTGCAGGTCAAATCCTCACCCTCTTGCACAGCGTGAACTGAGAAGTGCTGCAACAAGAACATTTGTGTCCCACAAGCCACTTGGAGCAGCACCCTCGAGTCCCAGGGGGTCACTGGGTGGGAAGGTGACCAGGTGCCTGGTCCCCAGCTGTCCCTCACTGTGTCATCATGATGATGGTACCATGTCCAGAAGACACAAGGGTGTCCAGATCCACCACTTGCACAGCCCTGCATGTCACAGGGATGTCAAAGCAGCTGGGCAGCTGAGCCCTGATCCTGTGGAAAGCATGTGCTGATGGAGGCCCAAATGAGATGGCCAAATTAGTTCTTCCCCTTTAGCATTCCCCTTGTCCTCTCAGCCTCACTTCACACAGCTCTAAAGAGCCACTGTAACCCCTCGCAAGCTCCTCAAGGTCTATTCACACTCTGAAATTCCCCCAGGCTGGCAGTCTGCCCCTATTCACCACAAAGTACTGAAAGGCCAAACCTGCTCTGCTGTAGCTGAGCAGTCTGCTCATTTAATAGAAACATAGAATACTTCAGGTAGGAGGGGACCTTCAAAGGTTGTTTTCTCCAAGCCCCCTGAAGGGACGTCTCCAACTGGATCAGGTTTCTCAGAGCCCTATCCAACCTGGCCTTGAATTTTTCCAGGGATAAGGCATCTTCCACCCCTCTGGGCAGCCCATGCCACTGTTTCCCCACCCTCATTGTAAAGGATTTCTTTGTTGTATCTACACTGAATATCCCTTCTTTTTGTTTAAAACAATTCCCCCTGCCCTACTGCTACAGGAATTCCCACAGCATGGCACACTTCCCTGGGCAAGAAAACTGCAGGAAACGTCTGCTGGGTAAAGAGGCCATCACTAAGCCCCAGCCTGCTCTTCCACGACCCATGCTGGTGCCCAGAAGATGTGACTCTGTATTTCCACTTTTCACTGATGCCCTTGAGTTGAGCATCACACAGCATGTGCGGGTGGCTGGAGGTGGCAGACCAGGAGACTGCAGAGACCATGCCTGTGGCCACAGAGACATGGGATGTTTCCTCTGCCTGTGTGAGGTTGCCCTGGGTGTGCATACGGTTTTCCAGGGTGAAATCCATTGTTTGTGCTGCGATGCAGCTCAGCCACTCCAAGCAGTGCAGCCTGACAAACTTCATTTACTTCCCTTCCCACCATCCAGACAATGGCCCCTGGCTCTGCTCCAGAGCAAGTGACATGTTCAAGATTGTCAGTGTCCACTATACTCTCTTACTCTCGGAAAAGGATTCTAGATAAGATCAGCAATTTTTAAGGGGTTGTTTGTTTTTTTTTTTGCCATGTATAGATTCACTCATCGAGGATGGGCAGAGATCCATGAGATTCATTTCAGGGATGGCTCCAAACAGCTGTGGCTCAGAAGCAACTTCCAAGTGCTCTCAGCCTGGTTGCATCTGAGTGAGTGTCCTGGAGGCTTGATTTGCCTTCTAATCCATCTACCTGGATATTTCAAACGTATTGCCCCCTCAGCTTCTCTATCTCAGTTTATCTCCGCATCTTACTGCGTATTCCCAAATGATGCTGAATAACGCGTCTGTGATATTACTTTTTAAGTAACCTTAATTGCCTGATTTTGATTTGTGTTTAAATTGCACTTTCCCCTGCAACCTGAGAGGCATCAGAATTGTACACACAGGGTTTCGCTGGAAAGTATTTTCGTGT
The DNA here is from genome assembly GCA_013398015.1 of Oreocharis arfaki. NCBI lineage: Eukaryota > Metazoa > Chordata > Aves > Passeriformes > Paramythiidae > Oreocharis > Oreocharis arfaki. The sequence goes on along the minus strand of VZRR01014180.1, from coordinate 131,775 downwards.
GCTCGTTTGGTGAGCTCTCCTGTTGGAGGGCACGTGCATGAGGGGGCAGAGTTAAAGCTTCTGGGGAAAGATCAACTTCTGAGTTTTCTGAGGTTTATGAGATTAAAACCTCACATTTAATGTCGCATTAAAAGAGAGCTGTCAGTTTCTATTTCACGTAAGATGTTGTTTTTGCGAAAAGTGCTTTTTACAAAACATATGGCCAAGGTAATTGTTTGGGGCTTGGGGGGTGGGAGTGGGGAGAGGGAGTTATTCCAGGGAAAGCGTATCTTTTCAGCATCTCTGACCTGAAGAATCTGAGCCCTCAGTCAATGAAAATGAATCTGAGTTCACAGTGCAGTGATATTCTCTTTCCCGTTTCCTTTGCCAGGAGGGAAAGAAGCAAAGGGAAGCAGGCTGCTCGGAGGAGAGAGCCATGCAGCGCCTCAGCACAAGTCTCAGACACCTTCCATGGCTCCAGACCCACCTCAAGCAGGGCTGAAAGACTGCAACCCAACTGGTGAAGGCCTGCTTGCACATGGGTGCATTTAATGAGTAACACACTTTGTTCATTACATGCCTTCACTTTAAATCCTAAAAGATTTCATGAAGGCTTTTCCTTTCCAAACATATGTAGATTAGTCGCTCCCCTTTAAGGTGGCTTTTGTGTGTACAGCAGAGAGAAATGTTCAGCCAGGCTGAAGCTCAGGGCTGACATCAGTGGGAGCTTTCGTTAATTGAATTACTGTTTTGTGGCAGAATGTTTTAAAAATAAGCGGAAATGTCCCACATACTTTTTTGGCTGAGAGATCAAATGTATCCAAAGGAATTCAATAATATTCCTACATCTGTGAGTCCTGTCTGTCCCTGGAGGAAAAAAAAAAAGTCAAATTCAGCCTCCACCATTGTTTGTGTTCATTATATTCCCTTATCGTCTTTTTGGCTTGTGGGCAGCAGGGGGGAACTAGCAGAGTTCCTCGGGCCTCAAATGGAAACATATAGAGTCATATGCATATCACAAGAGCAGGAAGGACAGTATCAGAAGAAAAGACTCTCCACTATTCATCTGAATAAGAGCCGTGATTTGCTTTGAAGGCATTCACCTCCCCCATTGCTTGCTTTTCTTGTGAATACTTATTGTGGCAGAATCCAGGCTGAAAAGGTGCAGGTAAAAAAAGGAAAGCGCGAGGTGAGATTCTTTGAACCACCATTCGCATGCAGAGCCACATGCGGATATGAATTTTCAGGCAAGTGTATCTCTAGATACGTATTGGCAGGCAAATCCCAAAGCAAGTACTTGCACTTATATGAACTGATGAGGATTTATCTAGGAATTTGCTGGCAAAAAGAACACTCATGTGAGCACTTATTCAGAGATACACTAGCAGGGAAATACTTGTTCACAGGCTTGTCCACAAATGCCTTAGCTGGAAATTCATATGTAAATACAGGTGCTACCATCCCTCCACGCACGCCCAGGGAGGGAAGGTGTGTTCATGTACAGGTGAGCAAGGCAAGCAACAAGCAAATGAAAATGCCAATACAAAGGGAGAGAAAAATGGCTTTTGACACTCAGGCAGATGGAGTTGGGTCCTTGTGCAAGGCCTGTGTGAGAGTGCACAGCCTGGGGTGCTGGTGAGATCACACATGCAAACAGACCTGGAGAGGGCTTTCCTGTGACAGAGGCTTGTGCTTGTTGGCAATGCAGTCAAATATAGACACATATCCATTTTCCTGGCCAGTGCTCAGGCAATTGGGTATTAACTGGTGATTTTATGGTGGCATAGGAAAGCAAGAACTTGCCAGTCAGCCCTCGGCTGGCTGCTTGGGGATCTTTCAGGAGTCCTCCTTGAGAGGAGGAGGAACAAAGTCATGCATCTCACACCCAAAGAGAAACACCCTTAGCTCGGACCCACACTAAACTCACAGAGAGAGAACCCAGGTGGAACCTCCTTGCCGATTTCTGATCTTGGGTTGTCAAAGCAAAAAACAGGAATAGCATCAAATCCCTCTGGATATATCTGACCTTCTTCACTAGAAAAAATTGTATTGGACATTCCAGCTTATTTTTTAAACATTCTGCCGCTAAACAGCCCAATCTCCCTTCGACATCAGCTCTTAGCTTCAGCATCAGGCCAGGATTTATTTAAACTGCCTTAAATGGACATTGCCAGGCTGGAAAGAAAAATAATTCTATGAAAGAACTGATACTTCAAAAGCAGAGAGCTGCTCACCCCATGCCCCTAAAACAGATTCTTCTGTGCTGCTGTCTTGTAGCACGGGATTTATTAAGGGAATAGGGAGGTGAATCCCATCTACCAGAAGGCTCCATTGCAGACAGACCACATCAGCCAGTACCAGGCTTTCCACTGAACATAAAGGGCTTCAAGCAGCTGCAAGTGGTTGAGCACTGGTTACAGCTTGTTGCTGATTTAAAGCCATCAGGTCCTATGTACCTGCAGAGGAAAGTGAGCTGCACAGCTGCAGAGCCAGCATGGCCCTGTCTGCCAGCACTGCCACCTCTCCGTGAGCACCCAGTCCTGCTGGAGTCCTGTGCTGCCTGGGAAAGCTGCTTGTGGCGGGATTGGCTGGAAGAGAGGGAGGGTGGTGGGGACAGAAATGGGGGCTGCCTTTGGGATAACCCTCCTCCTCACATGGTGTCTCCATCTATCTCCCTCCTTCTGCGCAGCTCTGCTTTCCACCTCTTTCCATCCCATACATCGTAAGGCAGCCCCTGCACCCAACTCACCTTTCTCCACACGCCTGCAGGACTGCAGGCTGCAAACACCCCCTTCCTATCATCAGACATGCACCCCTTCACACACCCCGTGTGGAAACTGCCAGCCAGGCTCCCTGAATGCGAGCTCGGGGAGTTATAAAAAGGTAGATGTGTTTTTCAGGAACACGAGCAGCCCAGCTGAGCAGAACTTCAAGGGGGCCACTTCTCGCTCCTTTTCGTTTCCACTCCGAAGAGCGCCTGAATGATGTCCGGTGGGAATGAGCTCGCCAAGAAAAATGCAGCTGAGCTGCTGTTGTAAGGGCTGTGTTCTTCACGCCATAAAACCGGAGTGGAGGAGCCGTGTGAGAAGCTAAGACCCTCACGCACAGGCCATAATGTTCTTTTCTGCTTTGAAGTGGATTTAGGGCTGGCTCAGCCTCCCTGGGGGCTGGAGGCTGCTGCTTATCCATGCAGCCTAGCAGCAGCAGCAAGCAGCTGAACGTCCTCAAGCCTCTTCTTTACAGAGAGTAGGGAATGCTCCGCATGCCTCTTCCTCCATAGCGGTGGCTGCAATCAAGGAATCACAGGATGGATTGTCAGAGAAATCCACTCTCCTCTCTCTGACAAGTTTTGGACCTGAACACTTCGCCCCTCCAAGGTCTGTTGCCGTCTCCTCATTCTGACTCCACTGTCACGGCAAGGAATGCCTTGCAGGGCAGCCTTGATGGGAGCTGGCAACTCTGTGTCCTCCCCACAGCTCATCCCCAGGCAGAGGTCTCCTGGACACCATCCCACAGGTTTTTGAACAGAGGTGGATGCTGTCTGGACCCCTCGCAATTTGCCAGCTTTACTCGGCATAAACTTTCCTTCCACTTTTCCTGTACCTAGAGCAATTCTGAGGTTTTTTCTAAGAGACGTGGATGTTCAGCTGTTGATGGACATCGGTCAATTATTTTCTCCAACATCCCAATCATCAAGGCTCATCACTAGTTACCGGATGATTGGATTTGTCCAGCTGCCCTGGGGATTCATGGCAGAGAGCAAGACTCTGGTCAGGGGCTCTACAGGAGCTGGTCACAGGGCAAAAGATCCCAGTATTGGGACACTATGGCACAGCTCACTCCTTGGCACATTTCTTTCTGACCCCTTTATCTCTCCCGGTCTGTGGTTGAGTAGGGTATGCCTGGACCAGGGTAGATATATAAACCCCTGATTATCTGAAAACTCACCAATGGAGAAAGGGGATTTTGGAGGAGATGCAGCTCTGGGTTTGGGTTACTCGCTTTTGCTGCTTCTCAGCTGCCTTGCATAAAGTGGTCCCCAGAGAAAACATTGATAGAAAAGAACCATCCAGGGCTCAGAAGTAAATCCTACTTTGGCCATGAAAGCCAGGCACATACTCCTACAGCCTACCTGGGGGGCTGCAAGAACAAATAACTACGAATGTGTGACTTTCCTCCCCCAGATGCAGCTACCTGAAAGCTCAGCATCTAATTTGCACTTGTCATTTGGGATATCTCGTTTGTTGAACACCTTTGGATGCAGATTCACCCTGTCTGTCGAACACCCTTGCATACAGAAGAAGTTATTTTCCTCATTTCCTGGAGGTATCTGTTCCTTTTCATTGGCTGTGAAAGGAGCAGACAGCAGCTACAGTGTAGATCAGAACCACAGCATTAACACAGCCAAAAATAGGTGGGATGAGTCCTACCCTGTGTGTCAGATGGGAGGTCACCCCTATATCATGCTGCCTGCCCTTTCTCACTGCCTATAAAAAGAACATTTTGATGGCTCTGGTACACTCCAATCTCAGGTGTTACACTAGGTGCCTGGGAATGACAGAGGAAGAGGAGACAAAACCGAGATTTTCAACAACCTTTGTAGGAGAGAAGGTTATAAAAAAAAAACTGTGGCCAATCTCAGAGTTCCCCACATCTGCCCTCATGACCTCTCCTGCCACAGGGATGGCTGGCTATGACTTGTACCCACGCCTCAGCCACTGTAGTTTGCAAGATACTATTGCACTAACGTACACCCAGGCTCTTTTCATGGCAGTGACATAAAAAAACTGCTTTAACCATTGAAGTTAAAGGTGCTGCCAGTCCAGAGGAGCCACCATGAGTGTTCTGTATCCTTTGCAGTGGAAATCCTGGTGCTCAGCTCCGCACAGCGAGTGCAGGCTGCCTGCAGAACAGGCATCTGCAGCACAAATGCCAGTACTCATGTTCATGACCTTCTCTCCAATCAGGTCGGCTGGAGATCTCTTTGTTTTATTAATGAGAACAGAGATTCTTGAGAACAATTTAAAGAGTTGCCGTAGGCACAAACTGTATACCTAGAGTGGTCCTTCAGGTCCTGTGCAGAAACTAGGCAAAGACTGACCAAGTCAGAGCCCAAGGAACACTTTTTCACTCAATTAAAGCAGTCCAAAATGAAATAGTGGTTCCTCAAATATACCTACCATAGTTCATCTCTCAAATGCGTGTATTAGATACATTCAGATAGGCTGTCTAGGTTGATAACAGACTTGGGGAATGACCTCAGGTTGAACTGCAGGGAAAAGAAATTGTTTCCTCATTAATATCTCAGCAAAATAAATGTCAAGTGGAAAAACAGTTTCTGTGTAATCAATCTTGGTTCATAGACATAGTGCTCTGACAATTCCTCTCATGGAAAGGAATATATTTCCCATAGATCTGTAGTGTTTCATACATTATAGCTTTCATAATATCAAAAGCCAGTGCTTGGGTTACATTGAGCTTTTCTTTCTAACCCTTTGGTTTCACATGGCCATAATTCTCTGTAAAATTTCTCTGTTCAGACTAAAACTTTCACACTTTGTATAGGGCAAGAAATGATGATTTTTCCTTCACTGAAGAAAATCCTTTTAGCTATCTTTGATTTATTGGAATGTGTGTAGAGGAGAATTACACTTTTATGGCTTTTTAAAATGTATTTTTCTTCTTGGCAACTAGCAAAGCTAGGAAAGGCCTTTTCCTAACCTATTTGGCATTTTCTTTCCCAAGAAGCTAAGCTTTTGTAGGGAGTGGACTGGGGGAACCATGTACAAGAAAAACAGCCATTGAAGGATCACCTCTAACCATGTTTAGCTGAGATACACTGGGATTTGGGGGGGAAGGGAAAAGAGACCAGTTTAGACCTATTTCTTGCAAGAAAACATTGTGTACAGAACGTGCTGCTGAGCCTGGGGCTGGTTTAGGCTGGTCACTGGGTTAAGGACAGGAATGTATGTTTGAGCGACAAGCACATCTCCCTCAAATGCAGAAAGATGGTGCATCTCTATTTGCAGTTTTACCAGGCTGTGTGATTTAGATTCTGAAGACATTCACTTTTGCTGTTTTTTCTCCTAAAAAAGTTCAATCTCTGAAAGTCAAATGGCAAGGCAGAATCTCATGTATAATTGCAAAGGAAGCACTTTCTCAACTTCACCTTTATGCAGAGAAGTGTGAAAGCATGGCTTGGCAAGACACCAAGGTTTCTCTAGACTCAGATTCTGAGACTGGTTCCCACCTTCCTCTCTGCCCAACTGCTCATGGTAGAGGCGAGTGGTTGCTAAATCATTGGTCAAGTAACCCCTGAGGAAGAGTCCTTCTGTGGTCCAACCTTGTGCTGTGGCTGCCCTGGATTTGCATGCCCTGGGCATAGAATCATAGATTGGCTTGGGTTGGAAGGGACCTTAGAGATCATCTTGTTCCAACGTTCCTGCCATGGCAGGCACACCTTCCACTAGACCAGGATGTTCCAGGTCCCATCCAGCCTGGTCTTGGACACTTCCAGGCATGGGGCATCCACAGCTTCTCTGGGCAACCTGTGCCAGGGTCTCACCCCCCTCACAGTAAAGAACTTGTTCCTCATATCCAATTTAAATCTCCCATCTTTCAGTTTAATGCCATCCCCCTTGTCCTATCACTCTGTTCCCTTGTAAAAACCTCCTCGCCAGCTGCCTTGGAGCCCTTCAGGCACTGGAAGGTGCTATAAGATTTCCCTGGAGCCTTCTCTTCTCCAGCCTGAACAAGCCCCACTCTCTCAGCCTGTCTCCACAGGAGAGGTCCTCCAAGCCCTGATAACCTGGCCTCCTCTGGACCCGCTCCAACGGGTTCACACCCTTACGATGAGATGTGAACATCCCAGAGCTGGACGCAGTATTCCATGGGTGGCATCCTGCTCTCGTCCCTGACCCATCATGATGGATATGTGGAGTCAGGTATACCGGGAAGAAAACACCTGCAAGACCTGCAAAACATTGAGGTGAATGAAAGAACCTCAGTATTTTAAATACGGAATTATTTTAACCAGTGTCATGTTGGCCGCGCAAACTGGCCGATGCGTTTGAGCGCCAGGCATTGCCAGCCCCATGAACCTGCCAGTTTCCAGGGGGTAGCAGAATACAAGAGAAATCCAAACAGCAGCACAGTGCGTCCTTCCACTCCGATTTTTCTCTTACTAAGAGAGGGTAAGAAAGCGTCATACAAAATTCCTGCGTTAATGCGACAGTGGAATTATATATCCTTTCAGTGAAGGATGGCAGGAAGTGGAGAGGTCAATCCCATCTCAGCCACATTAATTTGTAGCCCCTATTTGTTGTGCTGTCTGCCTCTAGTCCTGGAGACTGTGGCAGTTAATTCCAGCAGAATTTCAGCAGAACTCAAAGAATCTTAGCTGAAATGCAAATTTTTCACCACCACTGGAATTTTTAAAGCACGCGGGAATTTGGGCTCAGCTTCTTGCCTTCTGACCTATGCAATAGTGCTTGTTCCGTTGATTTCATCTTCTTAACCCATTTCTTATATTTATCCTACATATCCCTTGCAAGCATTCAGAGATTGGATTCATCCTACTACCTCAGAGCATTTTCCTCTGAGATCTCTGCTTTCTATGCAAGAAAATTCTAGCTGGCATTTGCAACTCATTGTAACTAGATCCAGGCATTGCCCTATTCAGTGCAGTTGGCTACCCCACAGAGATTTCCTTCACGTCATGATATTTGTCTTTGGAAATCTTAGTTGTAGACCTGTTGTCACTGCCTACTACTATTTGAATTTAAACTAAAGCTGACAGGGATTGTTAGATCTCAGGCTGTTTTCTGCAAAATTCTCGTATAAAACCCTTTGCTACTTAGCAAAAATAAAATTTCAAACAGCATGGCAACACTAATATCTCAAAGTATTTGAGGGAAAAAAAAATCTGCCATCTGCCTGTTCTCAACAATTTTGTCTGTCTTCAATAATTGGGCTGGAAAAATCTATTAAAAGGATTAAGTGACACATTGCTCAGGGGCTGTCTGGATCCCTTCAGACCCAAGACCCTTGTATCATGCTGCTCCAAACAGGAGGGCAGTCAGGCATTATATGGCCATTAGTAGACAATTTGGAGGAAGATGTAAGACCACAGGTAAGCCATACCAAATTTTCCCACTGATGCCTAAAGCACGAAGTGCAAAGACCTTCCCAAAAATGTGCTGTTCCTAAGACTGAGAACTGTTGGTATTTTATTACCTGTAGAAATAACCCTGAACAAGACCGAGGGCCCATCACCCAGGCTTTGGGACTTACTGAGATGCTACTTTCTGAATCTTCTTTTGGCAGGGAGCTGCATGTCTTAATGCCCTTGTCCTCCAGCCCATGCAGCATCTGACCCTAAATCTGAGGGGTAATTCACAGGGTTAATGGTGAACTGACCCAGGGCCATACATTGCACATTTGTGATACAGCCAGAGAGACCGGTTGTCAGGAAATGCAGGCGCTACAGTCAGGTAGGAACATATTTTAAGATGCTGTGCATTAAAAGTATATTTACAACATAATAAACCAGCCTGTACATTTCAAAGATCAATGGAAAGGGGCCAGTTTTGGTGATGTTTGAAGTCTATCTCCTGGGCTGTCACATATATTCAAAGAATGCCTGCTATACATTTAGATCAACCCCCATCCCAAATGGAGGGGAACGCAGCTCTCTCCCCATATGGGGCTAATCTCCGGGAAGGCAGCACGAGCACATGGTACCAATTCCTGCACTTTGGTCCCTTAACTCAGTCCTGAAGGCAGGGAGCTGAGAGGGGGGCAGGGGTGAAAGCCCAGTGTCACCCATTTATCACACAGGAGAGGGGTGCGTGCTGCTCACAGGGGATGGGTTCTGCTGCCATAACGGGAGAGAAATACGAGAGGACTGACCCCAGGGAGTGACATCTCAGGACAGAGACAGCTCCTGATGGAATTACAGAAATTGCAGCTCCCTTCCACTTTGTGGGACAACAAGAAAAAGACAAATCGAACCCAGAATGAGCTCCACCTCTCTGCACAGCTTTTTTTTGCAGCTGAGTCCTNCACAAGCAACACTGTGGAGGCAGAAGTCTGGTTTGAGGGCAGCGGGTTTGCCTGCAGCCCAGAGGGGCCGGATTGAGCACGCAGGAGCCAGACACAGCGGTGCCCTGCACACACAGGCTGCAGGTGTGAGAAGCAGCTGCTAACTGCTGGTGCTGGAGGATGGCTACAGATATCCCAGGCAGGATGGAAAACGATGGGTAAAGAAACGTCCCTTCTGTGGCAGAAGGGATCCTGCAGTGGGGATTGCAGTGGGAGACTGGGATGAGGACAGAAGCACTTCAGGGCAAATTGAAATCCAAGCTTCTAAAAAACATGCTATTTCCTGGAAGTTTCCTAAAGCTGTTACTGTAATTTTTTTTTTCTTTGCTACATTAATAAAGTAAATCCCGGTTTAGCGAGTCTTGACATTTTTTTGGTTTTTTTCATCTCATTTTCTTTTATGTGGAAGAAAAAAGTTAAAAGAGAGAAGGAGTAATAATACAAGAGGGATAGATCAAGAAGTAATGTTAATTCACCCAAGCTTGAAAAACCAACATTTTCAAGGGAACATCAAAACCAGGGGAATGAGTGGGATCTCTTGCTTAAAATTTTGAAACAATAAATAGTGATGTCTTTTTTTCCCCAAGTTCATTGATTTTTTCACTCTTCTAGTTGCATTAGAGAAAAATGGTTTCTAGGAAAAGACATGGTGAGATGAGAGTCAGAGCTGTGAAGTGTAGCAGAATTGCTTACCCTCCTAGAGACATCTATACGAGATACTGTCCAAGCCAACTGCATGAGTATCCTGTTTGGGTTGTGTTCATCTTGCTCTGTACAGGCCAAACCATGCCCTGTGATGCTCCATGCAGAAATGCCTATGCCTCCAGGCAAGAGACTGGGATCTGTTGAGAAAATCATCCCAATCCCTCTTCTGCTACAAAAGAGGCCTTTGCCTGACAAACGCACATTTTTGGTGCAGGGATTTCTATTTTTCTTAGACATCTCAGAAGGAAATGAGTTATTTCCTAACAGTGCTAGATAGTCTCACTGCCTGTTAGACATTAAAAGGGAACTGTATTTCTCAGAGCTTGTGTGTCTTACATAGCAAGAGCAAAGAGATTGGCTAACTGAGTGGACATCCCCCAGGCCTTGCTGGATTTGGCTCTGCACCTGGGGGAAATGCCACACCCCGAATCTGAGTGACAGCTGACATTCACACCAGTAATCTCCAGATGTGTGGCAGGAGAGGAGACTCCTGTCCTGTGTTAATGGCAGCTGTTCAGTACCGAGGATGTGGTCGAAGTGCTGGGTACCACCGCGGGTACGAATGAGGGATGCTCAGCTCCGTGGCCTTGTCTCTGCACAGCTCTGAAGGATCAGAGGGACTTCGGGGTGGTCCTGTTTCCCAGGGCTTTCTGTCCTTCCCAGAACCCACCCACTTCCTGGAACCATGCAGCCTTGAGCACAGCCTGCCTTCATCCCACTCCCTGTCCATGTCCCAGCGATTGCTGTCAGGCCCCAAACTCTTCAAGCGGCTTCGTCAAACTTTAATTACATGACTACAATCTGTCCAAGAATTTTATGACATTAATAAGAACGTTCCTAATTAGCATTTATTGTTTTTATTATTGAAATCCCAAATTACACAACCAATTGATTTTTCCCTGTTGCCCTCATTAAGTTGCAGTGAAATGCATTTTAAAATAGATTGGCATTTAATTCCTTTAGAAAGTGCTGATTAGATCAAGGGCCTGTTTCACTGCATTTGGTTGCATGAAGTCGCTTTAGGTTTTAATTTCTCCTTGTTAGTATGAAGCTGAGTCACTCACTGAGTTCCTCTTACCCCCCTGCCACACAGGCACCTACTGGAAAAATCCCCCTCCACGGCTGAGATCAGGACTTTGGAATAAATGAAAGCAAAACAAATGTCTCCAGACAGCGGATTCGACGTGAGATGAAATGCAAAGCTCAGCCGGGTGTTGAAACTGTTCAACTTGCTTCATGAGCTGACAGGATGGGGAAATAAACCTGAAATTATTGAGGGGTGTTTAGCTAAATACACAGACTCTGATATTTTCCTGTCTTCTTAAGACAGCCTGCCCGTGCTTGCTGCCTGCTCCCTGTCTCTCCTCCTTACCTGCTAGGCAAAGCCGTGGAAACTCAAGGCAGGCATGGAGATGAAATCCAGAACACACTTTCAATTGAGGCACAGGTTTCTTGCACAGCTCCATCACATTGCTTGGTTCTCATTAAGGTTCCTTTCTGTATAATGGCATAACAAAGAGTGTGTCCCTATCCCATGTGTTTAATAGGGCTCAGAATACATGGCTACATGAGGACCTCCATTGTTTCAAAAATGCTACAGCCAGCTTTCCCTGAAGCTTGCTAAATCACATGAGGACAACCTGTATGATATTGGGGTATATCTTCATCTTCTTGACCTCCTTGCTGCCACTGAAATGTGGTCAGAGCAATGCTCTTTTTCATTGTATTTCCTGGGTGACAGTCAGGTACCTCTGCAGGCAGGGCAGGGTTCAGCAGAGGAAACTCAGCCATAGCAGGGGATGAAGAGCTGCTACAGCGTCCTGTCCTGGCTAGGACCTTGCCAGCAATCCTCGAGGGTCCTGTCTATAGATTATGCAAAGAATTTTCTTCTAGTCCAGCAGTCTGATACCAATGTGAGGGCACATGCTTCAGAAAAATCCCTCCTCTTTCATCTTCCAGCATGTCTTCCCTTATCAAATAAACCACACAAAGAGAAGAGAAACAAACCAGAATTTATCCAGACAAGCAGGCTGAAGGGGGACAACTCCCTCCTGCCCAGCTGAGGCCTGGAGTTTCTGTCCCGACTGTGTGTGACAGCTCGCGCAGTCCTGCACTGGGCTGTAGAATCTGTGGGCACAAGTTGCTGGCAGTGCTCTGCAGGGACAGGATGCCTCCCTCAGGAGTGGCTCTTCCCAAAGATGCTTTCAGAGCTGTTATCTTCCCTTGCTCAGGGGCGATTCCCTTTTTTCTCCTCATGAAACCCAAGCTGAAATTTGCTGGAATGCCTTTGGGGAATGCCGCTTGCTGGACCTACACTGTGCCTGTAGCTGTGCAGGCTGGGGACATGTGTGGGGCTGTGTGTATGGGGCAGGTGACCCAGGGTGCTGGTCCCAGGCTGACGTCACCATCTGCTCCTGCAAAAGCAGTGCTGAGAACAAAACTGGTGATGGAAATGCCTGGTCCTGGGGCTCCTCTCCTGCTGGTTTTACGTGGGAAGCAAGACAGAACACATTTTGCCTTTATTTTTAGGGAAAATTTTTTACAAAATTATTATTTTTGCTTAAAAAAAAAAGGGCTTATTTCCTATTTTGTATGGTGTTTCTTTCCCCAAAAATGTGTGGGTAACACATATTTAGCGTGGGTAACTGTCTACTTAAAATTCTGTCAAGAGCAAAAAGTTTGGCTCTCCGCCATATTTGCTTGTGTGGGAAGAAAACACGATTCCTCATCCTTCCACCAGTGTCACCTGGACACCAGTGGAATCTGTGAATGAAAGCAGAGTTTATTCTGCACACTCACTGCTTTCTTCTTCCACTTCGGCAACTCCCACAAACCCAAAATCCTTTTTGCCACCTAGTTAGCCAAAATCTGTGGTAAAACTGTCCTTGAAAATAGGTCATGAAATGTCAGCTCACCTCTGTTAGTAGCTAATCCTGCATCTCCATCCCTGCCCCAAGCTGCATCCAGGGAGTCCTGGGGTTTCCACATTCTGCTGGCCGAGACAGCTGTAAGTCCTTGAGCACAGGCTTTTTACAGCACAAATTGCCCACAGAGCCTGGGCTCAGCCTTGGGCGAGGCCTGGGGCTCTCTGTGCCACAGGGAACATGTTCCAGTGGTCGGTAGGATGTGGAATGCAGGGGTGGTGATTGTACCGGCGCAGATTTTAGCTCTCTGCCAAACCATGGGAAAGGGCAGGCTTAGGATCTCACTTGGTAGAGGGGGAAACTGAGTCACGGAGCAATGGAGCATTTGTTCTGGAGTTGTGCCAGAGCCGGGAAGGAGTCCAAGTATCCTGAATGTCGAGCCTTTGACCCAGACACCACCCCATGCTGCCTCTTTATTAAGCATCCTCTAAGATGTCTTTAAAAAGTCTCACAGAAAGGCTCCCTTGTTCTCCTGGGAGCTCTATATTAGCATCTGAAACACCCGTGCTAAATTTGAGGAGGGAGGGGGAGGCGAAAACGCATGAGTAGCTACTTTGATTAGGTAATAAAGTATCAATTTATTTTTTATAAATACAGAGAAAATTCAAACCAGCTGGAACTTGCGGTACCTCTTTGCACGCCACATTTCTAGCAAAATTTCCTGCGATTCCCTGGAATCTACCGTGCCCATTGTCATGCCTGAGGGTGCACGGACAGCTTCTTTTCTGTCTCTCTGCTGGTCAGCCAGCCACATACTAAGGCAAGGAGCAGAGGGACTTCTACAGCTGTTTACACCGAATTTTTCTCCTCTTGAATGCTAAGGGGAGTTTTCACCAGGGCTGCAGAGCCCACAGTTACCTAAGGCTTTTGGGAGAGCTGGTTATTTCTCTGACAGCACAGGGACCTGTGCTGCTGCCGGTGCTGTGAGCAAAAGATGCTTAGGGAGAAAAAGGCTGTGGATGCAAGGTGTGCACGCTTGGAAGCACTTATGTGTGGGTGTGCAAGCCCATGTGCACGGATCTCCTGGGTCTCGGCTTCTCTCATCATCCTTGCGTCTGAATGTCTACCTGTTTCGCTCCAAACTGACCTGTACAGAGAAACAGAAAGCCTGGGCTTGTGGGGAAGAAAAGGCTGGGGAATAGTCATGAGGCAGCAGAGAGGGTGGGAATGATCCGCGGCCATTGGACAGGAAAGAAGAAACAGGTTTGAACTGCAGGAAGGGGATTTCAAGCAAGATACAAGTAAATCACAGTGACAAGAATTAAGTGTTTGCTGACTGTCTGGAGAGAAGGAGGCTTGCTATTTTGGGGAATCTTTGAGAATAACATGTCTGCCAGGAAGGACCGGAGAAAGACTAGTTTTGGGGAAGGAGATGACTGATGGCTCTCTGCGCCCTTTACGGCCCTCTCAGCTGTGACTTTATATCCCTTAAGCTACATCAGGAACTGAGCTGTTGTAGTGCTGGTGGGAAGAAAAACTTCTGAGAGCAGCCTGAGCGCAATCCCTGCTGTACTCTTTCCCCAGCACCCCAGGGCCTGTGCTGGCTTAGGCAAAAACCTGCTCCTCAGAGAGACCTTTCGAACAGCCCACAGTCCAGCCCAAAGACATGGCATCTTCTGATAAAGCTTGTTTTGATCGTGACACGCAGGAGTGAGTCCAGGTGAAGGAGTATTATGGTCTCCTGTCTTTGTGTTGATAAAAGCAAAGGTGCAATAGCACAGTGGAAGGATCATGTTGGTAGAGAGGGTGCTCAGTGAAGTCTCTGAGCACTTAGGACTGATCCTACAGGGAGGGGGCAGATGTGGGGCCCTGGAGAAATGCTGCATTTCTCCAACCCACACTGCACAGCACACTGTGTCTGTAAGATCCCGTTCGGATCGTTCCCTTCATGCAATCTTTTTTCTGACACGAGAGCTATATTTTGCAACATGTTGAACTCCACAAACAAACCAAGATTCTATTTTAAACTTCAAATTGGTGTATCCAACTGGCAAGGAAATTAGCATGAATTAATTAGGGTGAAGATGAAAGGCTTCGGTAAGCAGTGTTATGAGCAACAGCCTTTATTAAAGCTCCACAATACCTTCTCCACTTATCGAAGAATATAGCATTTAATGAATACTAGATCTGAGCAAGCCACTGACTGGCGTTGACAGAATGGTACCGGTGCTTAACTAGCACCACCCGTGGTTAGGAAACTCTGGGCTTTGGCTGCCAGAGGCGGTTTTGTATCCCAACAGCCTCCTCCAGCCAACCCCTCTCCTGTGGCTCCATCCAGCTCTGCAGCCTCCCACGCTGCTTCAGCATCACACAAACAAGCCCCTGTTCAGCTCAGCTGATAAAGGAGCTAGCAAACAATCTGATAAGTAATAGCTTCGGTGGCAAACAATTAATCACAACAACAAAAGCGTTTAAGGGGGGACAAAAGGGGAGGTAAGCAGCAAGCCGAAACTCCAGTGGTTAGCCGCAGCGAGCTGTTAGTGAGGCAACGCGGAGAAATTCACAAGGGTCTGTGCCTCTCCTCTCCACCTTCCACGCCTGACTCCGTTTCCCGGAGCTTCAGCTCAGAGTGGCAACCTGTGTCACTCCAGCGCTCTGACTCTTGGCTGTTTTTCAGCACCCCGGAAGGGCACGGGGACACATCAGCTGCGTTAACGAAGTTTGGGGCACTTAATTAGAGAAGACCTCAATGCCCTGTAACCCTGCCCTCCGCTCATCGTGTGATTGCAGAAGATGGATAAAGCGTGTGTTACACTCGGGTCCTCCAGGACAGCAGCTGATTTTAATGAGAAGCGTACACTTTTACCCCTCCGGATTTAAAGGAATCGCTGGGCTACTCGGCAATGCCCTCCTTTGCCTCCTCTTCCTCCTCGTTCTCTTTAACTGCTCCTTCCTACCCCCCACTGCTCCTTCAGACCAATCAACTCCCTTCGGCCCTCTGATACACGTTATATATTTCTCGTTATTTGGGTTTACGCTGTTAACTATTTGCTGTTTGAATTCCCTCTTGGCCCTCAAGTTTCCACCATAAATGTGATAAGTTACAACATCTGTTCTGCCAGGACTGGACTTTCACTCTCAAAAGATTGTTATTTTACTTTAAAAAGCCCCAAAGCGCAGCAACTCACAGGTCTCGGTGCTTTGCGGGAGCTCTGCAACCCCCCGCATGACACCTCTGCGGCCGTGGGAATGCCAGGAAATGACACCCTTTGGGTGAAATTTTCTGCACTTTGGTGTGAGGAGCGCACTTTGAAACTTTGTATCAACGTAGCAGTTAATTTGGGTGAGGAAGGACTGCTTCAGTCAGAAAGAAGCCCTTCTACAAGCACTTAAATTGCACTTTTTTACATTTTCACATGAAAACTGTATTTTTTTTTTTTTAAGTTTGCGGACATCACATTAAGAAGCGTTGGGAAGCTCTGAAGGGAAAACAAGAGGCTTTTTCTGAGCCAGAATAGTGCTTTTCACCTTTCAAATTCACCCAAAATTTTACTTCTAGTGCAAAAATATTTTTCAACTCTCTTGTTGAAGCCAGCTTAAAAAAAACACAATGAGAAAAATGTTGTTTGTCCAAGCCCAGTTCTGAGCCTAGCTCCTCTCAAGTAATTATTTATTTGCTGGCAGGGATTTTGAGTGTTAACCACAGCATGGCCTTGCTGGGTGAGGTGCAAGAGGGCTTCCGTGTGCAGGGAATCACCTCAAGGAACGAGGCGGGATGGCGTGAAAAACACTGCCTCGAAGGGCACTCGAATGCTGTAGGAAAGATGAGGAGAGCAAACAAACATCTTCCTTGAGTTCACAAAGCTGGGTGGCAGAGGAGAGCAAACAAACATCTTCCTTGAGTTCACAAAGCTGGGTGGCAGAGGAGAGCAAACAAACATCTTCCTTCAGTTCTCAGAGCTGACTGGCAGGAAAGAGCGTGGCCCTTCTCCTGCCTGCCACCGGCACAGAGGCTACCTGTCTGACTTGAGGTTGGAAAACAGCCTTTCCCTCATTCCACAGGCTCCTGGTGCAGGAACAAGCCTGGACATCACGCCAGGGGTGATGGAGAGCTGGTCCCAGTGGGTGCCGGGGTCCTGGTGGGGGGGACACGTGAGGCGTGTGCTCCCTGCTTGGTACAGGGGCTGCTCCTGAGCATGCAGAGCTGGCGTGGCTACTGCTGTCCACCACGTCTCCAGTGCCAGCACTCAGAGCTCATCTTCAGGGAAAATTCATGGCAGTGAAAGGAATTTGAGTCCAAGTTGTGGAGTCCAGCATTTTCCCTTTCTGCCTAGAAAGGGATGGGCAAGTTTTGTACCAGCTGCCTCTTTTAGCAGAGCCCAGTGTGAGCTGGGAGGATTATCTGGGGCAGCTGGAGAGTGGCCTGGGCTCAGTATCTTGGCTTCCCACCACGGAGGTCATCCCAAAGAGCAGGGAAGCGGTTGTGCGAGAACGTGGGGGAAGTTCAGTGGTTTTAGGAGGTTTTCCGTTCCAGGACGGAACAAAAGCCAGGGAGATTTAACCATCTTCTTGAAGGAAAACAGCAGGGGAAAAAGATGTGGGGATGACTCAAACAGTTCTGCTTCAGCTTCCTTTTTCTTTTTCCATTTTTCATTTGGTTTTACAATGTATTTCCCTTTTTGAAACAGGGGAAGAAGTCATCTTGAAACACTGCACTAGAGAAAGACCCAAATGAAACACTTCAACCTTATCAAAGTACTCATCCTTTTTTTTTTTCCTTTCTTTCTTCTCTCTTTTTTTCTTTTTTTTTTTTTTTCACCTTAAAATGAGTTTTGTCCCAAAGACAGCACTTCTAAGTGAAACATTTTGCTTTGGGTAAATTGATCTTTCCCACTGGAATGTTGCTGCAGCAGAAGGAGGTTGCACAGTCTGGGAGGAGGTCTGGCATGCTGTCAGTGCCCGCACTGCTGAAACAAGGCTCAAATACCTGCACAGCTCCTTCCTGATGGATGGCAATCACCTGAGACAGTTCCATGAGACCACAAAAATCCCTCTAAATAAGTCTGTCCCAGCACCTCAGCACCCTCAAGGGTGTGTTTCAAGCCAGCAGTAATGCAACGTGATCCTATGATTTTTTTTCCTGAGTACCATCTTCGAGCTTGCAACAAAACACCACTCTAGGATTAAGCAATTTTTGATGAATTATCCCCCTGTGAAATAATCCTGGTGTTTTTTGTACCACATTTTTTTAATAACACTTTTACCACCCACAATGTCCTGTGGGGAGGAGTTATGCAGGTTAACCTCCATATACGAGAGAAAAGTCCCTTTGCTTCTTTTGAACCTGCTTTCTTCTGGTGTGATGTACTGGTGTCTCAGAAAAGGCAGAAAAGCATCCATCCCCAGTCATCTTTTCCATTCTATTTTAGCCTTTCTGAACTCCTAATCTACCCATCCTTAATCATCACCCAGGCCTTACACAGACTGAAGAGTCCTAATCTTCTTGCTCATGCAGCCCTGTTTCCTTTTCTATGGGCTAGCTGCTTCTTGTCCCCAGTTACTCTTTGACTTGAAGGAGTCCCAATTAACCCTAGTGCCCATAAATTTAACAAAAAAGAAAGAAAAAAAAAGAAAAGAAAAAAAAAGGGGAAAAAAAAGGGAAAAAAATAAAAGAAAAAGGAAAGCTGTAAGCCGCTCTGTATTTCTGCACCTCTGATCCTGCTGGTACTTTTCCCACCTTTCCTTATTTAGGCGAATGCATTTCTCCTGGAATCTCTTACACAACGCTGAAATTGTCTCCATTCTGAGTGGAAGTAGGGACATTTTTTCTCACTGAATGAAACTTTTCCTCTTTTATGTCTAAAAATACACCCAGTGCTGATGGGGCTAGTTCTGATTTTTTTTTTTT